>JASTWF010002964.1:0-13551 GCA_030390025.1 Squalus acanthias | reverse complement strand
GCCTCCCTGCCCCTCCCCCGACAGAACCGACCCCGGCCCCCCCCGCACCTCCCCCGACCTACCTGGGGCTCCAGGCTGCTCCAGTTTGAGTACTTGTGATCTCCAAGAATGGGACAACCAAGTCCCAAGGCGACATGTACCCGCACCTGGTGCTTCACCCCTGAGAGACACAGAGAGAGAGAGGGAGGGTCACAGAGCAGAAAAGCCCAGGCTCCATCCCCGGCCTGTGCTGTGTTAGCCGCGCTACAATCAGAGGCAGTGGAGGGGTCGAGAGAGGCGGTGGTGAGGTAGAGCTGGGCGGCGTCAGCGGACATGTTCCCATTTAGACTTGTACCTGCCTGAAGCTCACTGTTAGATCAGGAGGGGAGTCTGAATGGACTCCTGGTGTCAGAATCCCTGATCTAACAGTGTGTGTGAGGGAGTCTGAATGAACTCCTGGTGTCAGAATCACAGATCTAACAGTGTGTGTGTGAGGGAGTCTGAATGGACTCCTGGTGCCAGAATCCCTGATCTAACAGTGTGTGTGTGAGGGAGTCTGAATGGACTCCTGGTCAAAGAATCACAGATCTAACAGTGTGTGTGTGAGGGAGTCTGAATGGACTCCTGGTGTCAGAATCCCTGATCTAACAGTGTGTGTGGGGGGGGTCTGAATGGACTCCGGTGCCAGAATCCCTGATCTAACAGTGTGTGTGAGGGAGTCTGAATGAACTCCTGGTGTCAGAATCCCTGATCTAACAGTGTGTGTGAGGGAGTCTGAATGGACTCCTGGTGTCAGAATCCCTGATCTAACAGTGTGTGTGAGGGAGTCTGAATGGACTCCTGGTGTCAGAATCCCTGATCTAACAGTGTGTGTGAGGGAGTCTGAATGAACTCCTGGTGTCAGAATCCCTGATCTAACAGTGTGTGTGAGGGAGTCTGAATGGACTCCTGGTGTCAGAATCCCTGATCTAACAGTGTGTGTGAGGGAGTCTGAATGAACTCCTGGTGTCAGAATCCCTGATCTAACAGTGTGTGTGAGGGAGTCTGAATGGACTCCTGGTGTCAGAATCCCTGATCTAACAGTGTGTGTGAGGGAGTCTGAATGAACTCCTGGTGTCAGAATCCCTGATCTAACAGTGTGTGTGAGGGAGTCTGAATGAACTCCTGGTGTCAGAATCCCTGATCTAACAGTGTGTGTGAGGGGGGTCTGAATGGACTCCGGTGCCAGAATCCCTGATCTAACAGTGTGTGTGAGGGAGTCTGAATGAACTCCTGGTGTCAGAATCCCTGATCTAACAGTGTGTGTGAGGGAGTCTGAATGAACTCCTGGTGTCAGAATCCCTGATCTAACAGTGTGTGTGGGGGGGGTCTGAATGGACTCCTGGTGTCAGAATCCCTGATCTAACAGTGTGTGTGAGGGAGTCTGAATGGACTCCTGGTGTCAGAATCCCTGATCTAACAGTGTGTGTGAGGGACTCTGAATGGACTCCGGGTGTCAGAATCCCTTACTTCGCATGTTCCTACCTGTGATTGGCTGTAGCTCCACCAAGGCCATGGACCCGTAGCTTGCTAGAACTCTGTAGTTTGTCACGGCACTGTGAGCAGCGCGGTTCTGACGAATTCTCACCATCGATCCCTCGACATCTCCAACACGGAACAGAGGAGACAAGGCCATCTGCGAAAGAGAGAGGGAGCTTTACTCTGTATCTAACCCCGTGCTGTACCTGCCCTGGGAGTGTGTGATGGGACAGTGTGGAGGGAGCTTTACTCTGTATCTAACCCGTGCTGTACCTGCCCTGGGAGTGTTTGATGGGACAGTGTGGAGGGAGCTTTACTCTGTATCTAGCCCGTGCTGTACCTGCCCTGGGAGTGTTTGATGGGAGAGTGTAGAGGGAGCTTTACTCTGTATCTAACCCGTGCTGTACCTGCCCTGGGAGTGTTTGATGGGACAGTGTAGAGGGAGCTTTACTCTGTATCTAACCCGTGCTGTACCTGCCCTGGGAGTGTTGATGGGACAGTGTAGAGGGAGCTTTACTCTGTATCTAGCCCGTGCTGTACCTGCCCTGGGAGTGTTTGATGGGACAGTGTAGAGGGAGCTTTACTCTGTATCTAACCCGTGCTGTACCTGCCCTGGGAGTGTTAAATGGGACAGCGTAGAGGGAGCTTTACTCTGTATCTACCCCGTGCTGTACCTGCCCTGGGAGTGTTAGATGGGACAGTGTAGAGGGAGCTTTACTCTGTATCTAACCCCGTGCTGTACCTGCCCTGGGAGTGTTTGATGGGAGAGTGTAGAGGGAGCTTTACTCTGTATCTAACCCGTGCTGTACCTGCCCTGGGAGTGTTTGATGGGACAGTGCAGAGGGAGCTTTACTCTGTATCTAACCCCGTGCTGTACCTGCCCTGGGAGTGTTTGATGGGACAGTGTAGAGGGAGCTTTACTCTGTATCTAACCCGTGCTGTACCTGCCCTGGGAGTGTTTGATGGACAAAATTGAGAGGTCGCACAACACCAGGTTATAGTCCAACAGTTTTATTTGAAATCACAAGCTTTCGGAACTATCGCTCCTTCCTCAGGTGAAGTGATGGGAGTGTTTGATGGGACAGTGTAGAGGGAGGCGAGTCACTCACTGACCTTAAAATGCTTCCTCGGGCTGCTGACCTCCCTCTCGATGATGGGAATGTCGATGACGCCTTCGGATGGCACTGGAACACCAACAGTAATCACCCTGCGAGAGAGGGAGACAGGGGGTTATTACAGTTATAACCCACAGACACGCACAAACACACAGACACGCACGCACACACAGAGAGACAGACACAGTCGGGCGCGCGCAGACACGCACGCAGACACGCACGCAGACGGGGACTGAGAGACGGGGACTGAGAGACGGGGACTGAGAGACGGGGACTGAGAGACGGGGGGGTTATTTTCAGTGCTACACCTTGTTGCTCCTACCAGTATTTCTTGATGACCTGGTGTGCTCTGAACCGATGGTGTAGGGCCTGTGCCGATTTTTCGTCCCGAGTCAGGATCATGGCGCCACTGGTGTCCTTGTCCAGCCGGTGGCAGATGTGCAGAGGCTCTGCCTTCATCCCGTAGAGCATCTTGGCCAGGATGGGCAGCACATCCCGCACACTGGTGCCCGTCCTGGGACCGGCTGCACAGAGAGACGGGGAAACAGGCACAAACGTCATTCTGAGACTCACCCACCATGCCCACCGCGATAGTTAGACTCGCCCGCCACCCCCCCACCGCGATAGTTAGACTCGCCCGCCTCCCCCCCACCGTGATAGTTAGACTCGCCCGCCACCCCCCCACCGCGATAGTTAGACTCGCCCGCCACGCCCCCCGCGACAGTTAGACTCGCCTGCCACCCCCCCACCGCGATAGTTAGACTCGCCCGCCACCCACCGCGATAGTTAGACTCGTCCGCCACCCCCCCGCGATAGTTAGACTCGCCTGCCATCCCCCCGCGATAGTTAGACTCGCCTGCCACCCCCCCGCGATAGTTAGACTCGCCTGCCACCCCCCCCACCGCGATAGTTAGACTCGCCCGCCACCCCCCCACCCGCGATAGTTAGACTCGTCCGCCACCCCCCCCGCGAGAGTTAGACTCGCCTGCCACCCCCCCACCGCGATAGTTAGACTCGCCCGCCACCCCCCCACCGCGATAGTTAGAATTGCCCGCAACCCCCCCGCGATAGGTAGACTCGCCCGCCACCCCCCCGCGATAGTTAGAGTCGCCCGCCACCCCCCACCGCGATAGTTAGACTCGCCCGCCACCCCCCCACCGCGATAGTTAGACTCGCCCGCCACCCCCCTACTGCGATAGTTAGACTCGCCCGCCACCCCCCTACTGCGATAGTTAGACTCGCCCGCCACCCCCCGCGATACTTAGACTCGCCCGCCACCCCCCCGCGATAGTTAGACTCGCCCGCCATCCCCCTTGATAGTTAGACTCGCCCGCCACCCCCCCCGCGATAGTTAGACTCGCCCGCCACCCACCCCCCGCGATAGTTAGTCTCACCCACCACCCCCCCGCGATAGTTAGGCTCGCCTGCCATTCCCCTCGCAATAGGTAGACTCGCCCGCCACCCCCCCCGCAATAGTTAGATTCGCCCGCCACCCCTCCGCGATGGTTAGACTCGCCCGCCACCCCCCCCCCTGCAATAGGTAGACTCGCCCGTCACCCCCCCGCAATAGTTAGATTCGCCCGCCACCCCCCTGCAATAGGTAGACTCGCCCGTCACCCCCCCCCCCCCGCAATAGTTAGATTCGCCCGCCACCCCTCCGCGATGGTTAGACTCGCCCGCCACCCCTCCGCGATGGTTAGACTCGCCTGCCACCCCCCCACAATAGTTAGACTCGCCCGCCACCCCCCCCCCGCAATAGTTAGACTCGCCCGCCACCCTCCCGCAATAGTTAGACTCGCCCGCCACCCCCCCGCGATGGTTAGACTCGCTCGCTACCCCCCCACAATAGTTAGACTCGCCCGCCACCCCCCCCCCGCGATGGTTAGACTCGCCCGCCAGCCCCGCCGCCCCCACCGCGATAGTTAGACTCGCCCGCCACCCCCCGCCGCAATAGTTAGACTCGTCTGCCCCCCCCGGCGATAGTTAGACTCGCCCGCGACACCCCTGCGATAGGTAGTCTCGCCCGCCACCCCCCCCCGCGATAGATTCGCCCGCCACCCCCACCCCCCCACCCCCCCGCGACAGTTAGACTAGCCCGCCACCCCCCCCCCCCCCTGCGATAGTTAGACTCGCCCGCCACTCCCAGCTCCCTCTACACTGTCCCATGCGCCTGCCGGCTTTTTCTGCGGCCTGGAGGAGTCCGTGTTCCACATGTGCAGGAAACTCTTGTTTAACCGGCACCTAAATATCCGGAATTCTCTCTTAACCGGCAAAAATCATACTCCGAAAACTCCTCTCAAATAACCGGCAATGTTGCCGAGTCCGAGTCCGAGTCTCCCGCGAACGCCGAGTTAGTCAGTGGGGGTAGTTCTCCAAAGTGCCACTACTCGGCCTCCTGGCGCTGTCGGAAGTCCGAACACTGCAGTAACAGGAGTCTGATTCTCCCGCGCTGCTGGTAGTCTCTTCTGATACACCATTTTACTGTGTGTCTCTCCATCTTTATCTGGAATTATCTCCCCCATCTTGCATTATGGAATTCCCAAAAGCTGGTCCAAGCAAAAGGAAGAGAGTGGTCTTAACTTTAAAACAGAAAATCGAGATATGCCAACGACTAGAAAGGGGAGAGAAGCGTATCAACATTATGAATGAATTCAAAATCGGTTCGTCAACAATCTACGACATCAAATCGCAGAAGGATAAGCTGCTCAAGTTTTATTCAAGCTCGGAGACATCTAAGAGTGTAGAGAAACGGCGTACGCTTCGTAAGCCTAAGCTTGAAGAGCTGGATACCGTGCTTTATGAATGGTTTTCTCTTAAGCGTTCAGAGGGTGTTCCAATTTCCGGACCCATGCTAATCGAGAAAGCGAAGGATTTCTACGAAAGGATGGAGCTCACTGACAAGTGTGCTTTCTCCGATGGATGGCTAACGTGCTTCAAGTTACGGCACGGGATACGACGACTCGATATTTCCGGGGAGAAGAAATCAGCTGATCACGACGCCGCAGAAGAATACTGCGATTATTTCAATCAGATTGTGCAGCAACATGATTTGTCGCCAGCACAGATATATAATGCCGATAAAACTGGCTTGTTTTGGAGCTTTTTGCCAGAATCAACGTTTGCTGGGGCTAGTGAGGCTAATGCTTCAGGTTACAAGAAAAATAAAGATCGTGTAACCGTGCTAACATGTGCGAACGCCGCTGGATCACACCGGGTTAAACTTCTTGTTATCGGGAAGTATAAAAATCCCCGTGCATTTAAAAATGTGAGGCACTTACCTGTTGAGTACAAAGCTCAAAAAAATGCTTGGATGGATAAGGAAATCTTCTCCGATTGGTTCCATCATATTTTTGTTCCATCTGTGAGGGAACATTTCCGTAAAATAGGGAAACCTGAAGATAGCAAATGCATTTTATTGCTTGATAATTGTAGAGCCCATCCGCATGAATCCGAGTTGGTTTCGGGAAACATTTTCACCATTTATTTGCCACCAAATGTAACTTCTCTCATCCAACCCATGGACCAGGGCGTTATCCAAAATCTGAAGTGTCATTACAAGAAAGACTTCCTACGTAAACTGATAAGCCAAGATGACAATATTCAAGCATTTCAGAAGGAATACAATATTAAAGATGCCATCTATAATGTTGCATGTTCCTGGAACTTTGTGAAAGGTCACACTCTGAGGCAAGCCTGGCGCAAATTGTGGCCTTCTGTAATGTTTGCTGAAGGTTCTTCTTCAGAGGAGGAATTTCATGGGTTCAGTGTTCGTCCCAAGAAGAGTACAATAATGGACATGGCTGGCATGGTGAAAAATGCAGGCCCAGCAAACCCTCTACGTCACCTCAGTGAAAGTGATATCGAGCAGTGGGTTGATGCACATGCTAAGTGATGATGAAATAATTGAGAATGTTTTCAATCCAAAGAAAGAAAAGGAAAGTGAGATGGAAAGTGAAGAGGATGATATTTCTGAAGAGAACAAGATTTCTTGGGCTAAAGCTGCAGAAGGATTTTCTTCAATCCTCAAATTTGCTGAAAGGCAGACTTGCTACTCTGCCCAAGAAGTTATGCAACTCCATATTCTGCATTCCACGTTTCTACAGAAAAGGCAAGAGTCCACTAAGCAAACCAACATCCGCAACATGTTTAAGAAAGCTTCCAAAAGAGTCGAAGCAGCGGAAGTGCCTGAAGAATCTGTGGCATCGGTGGAACTGCATGATCCTGATGACCCAGCTGGCACAGATATTTCTGATGAACCAGATGACTCGGAATAAGTGTACAGTCAACTACAGTACTGTATACAGTCGTTTATAAGTTTTGTTTCACTGTTACGTAATTAAAGAGTTATGGATTACCCTCAACTGGCAGTACTGTACTTAATCAAGCATCTTCCACCATCCATTTAACACAGCATTCTGTAGGTGAGTACCCAAATACTGTATACTGCACATTTCTTGATTTTTTTATTTTTGTTTGTTAAAAATAGCCTCAGTAGATATAACTCTCCGTTATCCGGAACTTTTGATCAACTGGCACCACGCCGGTCCCGTCGGTGCCGGATACCAAAGAGTTTCCTGTATATAGAATGTGAGAGGTTGCAGCCCCTCTTCCATTTTTTGAAGGGCTGCTCCTCGATCTTTGGCTGCACTTCAGTCCCACGCTCCTGATCTTTGGTCACCCGGTGCGGAGGGGAGTTAGATACAGAGTAAAGCTCCCTCTACACTGTCCCCATCAAACACTCCCAGGGCAGGTACAGCACAGGTTAGATACAGAGTAAAGCTCGCTCTACACTGACCCATCAAACACTCCCAGGGCAGGTACAGCACGGGTTAGATACAGAGCAAAGCTCCCTCTACACTGACCCATCAAAAACTCCCAGAGCAGGTACAGCACGGGTTAGATACAGAGTAAAGCTCCCTCCACACTGTCCCATCAAACACTCCCAGGGCAGGTACAGCACGGGTTAGATACAGAGTAAAGCTCCCTCTACACTGTCCCATCAAACACTCCCAGGGCAGGTACAGCACAGGTTAGATACAGAGTAAAGCTCCCTCTACACTCTCCCATCAAACACTCCCAGGGCAGATACAGCACGGGTTAGATACAGAGTAAAGCTCCCTCTACACTGTCCCATCAAACACTCCCAGGACAAGTACAGCACGGGTTAGATACAGAGTAAAGCTCCCTCTACACTGTCCGATCAAACACTCCCAGGGCAGGTACAGCACGGGCTAGATACAGAGTAAAGCTCCCTCTACACTGTCCCATCAAACACTCCCAGGGCAGGTACAGCACGGGCTAGATACAGAGTAAAGCTCCCTCTACACTGTCCCATCAAACTTTTGATGTGGTACCTTCCTGGCTGACTTAATTAACTTTATCACACCTCGGCAGATAGTCAGGATGATTTAATTTATTGGTCTGCAATTGTAAAGTACACATGCTTTTTTTTCCATCTATATATGCTCTGACGATTCTGTATCCAATTTACTTCACCTGAGGAAGGAGCGATAGTTCCGAAAGCTTGTGATTTCAAATAAAACTGTTGGACTATAACCTGGTGTTGTGCGACCTCTCAATTTTGTCCATCAAACACTCCCAGGGCAGGTATAGCACGGGTTAGATACAGAGAAAAGCTCCCTCTACACTGTCCCATCAAACACTCCCAGGGCAGGTATAGCACGGGTTAGATACAGAGTAAAGCTCCCTCTACACTGTCCCATCAAACACTCCCAGGGCAGGTACAGCACGGGTTAGATACAGAGTAAAGCTCCCTCTACACTGTCCCATCAAACACTCCCAGGGCAGGTACAGCACGGGTTAGATACAGAGTAAAGCTCCCTCTACACTGTCCCATCAAACACTCCCTGGACATGATGCTCTCGGTTTCGTACCTTCCATCGGGACCCCGTAGGGCTTGTCGATGACGACCAGTTCTTCGTTGTGAAGGAGGATCCCTTTCCTCAGGACCTTGGCGAGCACGTTGGGGTGTACCCGCTGCAGGGGCTGGGTCAGGCGTTTCAGCTCCTGGACTCGGCGAGACAAGGGCGTCCGCACTTCCTCGGGCTGGAGGCAAGGGGGACAAGAGCAAGATCTGCTATCAGCAAACACTCGCACGGTATTAAACCTCAACACGGGCAGGAGCGACTGGAGTTCCGGGGCTAGGGGCACTGTCCGTTGTGGCACAGAGCAGGAAAGGCCCAGGCTCCATCCCCGGCCTAGTCCTGAGTGAGCAAATCTCACCCAGCGTGGGACTGAGCCCCGCACACAGAGCATTTATATAGCACTTAAATGTAGAAAAACATCACAAAATGCTTTGCAAGCAATGCGAGGAGGAAAATTTGACCCATAAGGAGATATTAAAACAGGTGACTAAAAGCTTGGTCAATGAGGTAGGTTTTAAGGAGCATCTTAAATGCTCATGGAATTGAGGGCAAATTATTGACGTGGTTCGGAGATTGGCTGAGCGGCAGGAGACTGAGAGTAGGGATAATGGGCAGGTACTCGAATTGGCAGGAGGTCACTAGCGGTGTCCGCAGGGATCTGTGTTGGGGCCTCAACTATTGACAGTATTTAATAACGACTTAGATGGTGGCATAGAAAGTAATATATCCAAATTTGCCGATGACGCAAAGATAGGTGGCATTGTAGGCCGTGTAAATGGAAGCATAAAATTACAAAGTGATATCGACAGATTAAGTGAATGGGCAAAACTGTGACAAATGGATTTCAATGTAGGCAAATGTGAGGTCATCCACTTTGGACCTAAAAAGGATCGAACAGGGTACTTTCTAAATGGTGAAAAGCTCAAAATAGTGGAGGTCCAAAGAGACTTGGGGGTCCAGGTACACAGATCATGAAAATCTCATGAACAGGTACAGAAAATAATCAAAATGGAATGCTGGCTTTTATATCTAGAGGACTAGAATACAAGGGGGTAGAAGTTATGCTGCAGCTATACAAAACCCTGGTTAGACCACACCTGGAGCACTGTGAGCAGTTCTGGGCAGCACACCTCAGGAAGGATGTATTGGCCTTGGAGGGAGTGCAGCGTAGGTTTACCAGAATGATACCCGGACTCCAGGGGTTAAATTACAAGGAGAGATTACACAAACTAGGGTTGTATTCCCTGGAATTTCGAAGGTTAAGGGCTGATCTGATTGAAGTTTTCAAGATATTAAGGGGAACTGATAGGGTAGATAGGGAGAAACTATTTCCGCTGGTTGGGAATTCTCGGACTAGGGGGCATAGTCTAAAAATTAGAGCCAGACCTTTCAGGAGTGAAATTCGGAAACACTTCTACACACAAAGGGTGGTAGAAGTTTGGAACTCTCTTCCGCAAATGGCAATTGATGCGAGATCAATTGTTAGTTTTAAATCTGAAATTAATGGATTTTTGTTAACCAAAGGTATTAAGAGATATGGGCAAAGGCGAGTATATGGAGTTAGGTCGCAGATCAGCCATGATCTCATTGAATGGCGGAACAGGCTCGAGGGGGCTAAATGGCCTCCTCCTGCTTCTAAGTTCCTTAAAATTGACTCCGAGCCACATACGACCAAAAGCTTGGTCAAAGAGGTAGGTTTTAAGGAGCGTCTTAAAGGAGGAAAGCGAGGTAGAGAGGCGGAGAGATTTAGGGAGGAAATTCCAGAGCTTTGGACCTTGGCAGCTGAAGGCACGTCCGCCAATGGTGGAGCGATTAAAATCAGGGATGCTCAAGAGGGCTGAATTAGAGGGGCCCAGATATCTCGGAGGGTTGTGGGGCTGGAGGAGATTACAGAGATAGGGAGGGAGCGAGGCCATGGAGGGATTTGAAAACAAGGATGAGAATTTTGAAATAACAACAGAAAACGCTGGAAAAACTCAGCAGGCCAGGCAGCATCCGTGGAGAGAGAAACAGAGTTAACGTTTCAGGTCGATGACCTTTCGTCAGAACTGTGAAGAGCCGGAAATCAAATAGATTTAAGGCCAGAGTAAAGCTGGGAAAAGGGGGAGGGGATAAAAGAACAAAGGGGGAGATGAAGAGACATTAAGAGACTTTTAATTTTGAATTAAATTTTGAAGAGAATTTTGAAATCGAGGCGTTGCTTAACCGGGAGCCCATGTGAGTTAGGACACGGGGCAGCAGAGTTTTGGATGACCTCAAGTTTACGGAGGGTAGAATGTGGGAGGCCGGCCAGGAGTGCGTTGGAATAGTCAAGTCTAGAGGTAACAAAGTCATGGATGAGGGTTTCAGCAGCGGATGAGCTGAGGCAAGGGCGGAGACGGGCGATGTTACGGAGGTGGAAGGAGGCGGTCTCGGCGCTGGAGCGGGTACGGGGTCGGAAGGTCCGCTCAGGATCGTTATCGGTGTAGTTGGGGGCGACCATAACCCCTGACCCCCAGGGGCAAAGACCCCCAAACCATCACTTCACCCCCTGGGGGGGGGGGGGTGTTGGGAAGGGGGGCGTCCAGCCGTGACGGGATGACCTCATGCCCTCCAGGCTATCAGCCTTTACAGAATCTACTACCCCTTCTCTGCCCCTCTTCCATTGTTGAACACCAGGTGGGGCTCCCGCCATTTTGAGGCCGTCTCCATCTTACGTCACGACCTCAGGCACCCGGCCCAATGACGCCAGGTCCTCGCTCGTTGACGTCACGCCGTCAGGTCCTGGCCCGATGACGTCAAAGCCCGGTGACGCCACGATGTTAACGCCCGATGACGTCACGACGTCAGAGCCTGCCCCACCCGGCGGCGCGAAGACCTCAGTCGCCGCTTGCCTGTATGCCGCTACCTGTGGCCGCGCCTGCGCCTCCGCTTCCCGCCGGAGCTTCGCCGCCAGTTGAGCGGCCGTCAAGCGGCCCGATCCCGGCTCCCGGTTATCCGCCGCCTCCCGGCCCGAGCTCCCGCTCTCATTCCGGATCCCGCTCCCCTCGCAGCTTTTCATGAGGAGCGACAGCAGCCGCCGGCAGGAGACAGGCCGCGTCGCCATGGCAGCCGCCGCCATCTTTCTACATCCGCTTTTCCGGGGGGGGTGAAAGTATTGACTTCGGGTGCGCGGGGCTGACCTTTCACCTTCCGCCCCTCTCTGCGCACGCGCAGCAGCGTCAGGGGTGGGCGGAGCCTCGTGAATGCCCCGCCCCCTCCCTGTCCTAGAGCCGCGCCTGCGCACCACGCGCTACAGGCGGCGTATCGGGCTAGACAGAGCCTACCACGTGCTGCCTAAAGCAAGTTTGCTCCCCATTGAGGAGAAACAGGAAAGCATTTATTAAGCGCCTTGCACATCCCCAGCATATCCCAAACCCCTTCACAGCCAATGAAAGCACTTTTTTCTTTTGGAAGGGCGATCGCTGTCGTGATGTAGGCAAGGCAAGGCCAAACTTGGCACAGCAAGACCCCACAAACCGGATCATCATCCAACTTTTTTTCCGTTCCTGATGAAAGGTCACTGACCTGAAACGTTAACTCTCTCTCTCTTTCTCCATGGACGCCGCCTGACCCGCTGAGTGTTGCCAGCATTTTCCCTCAGCCGTGGCTCAGTGGGCAGCACCCTCGCCTCCGAGTCACAAGGATGCGGGTTCGGGTCCCAATCCAGAGACTCAAACACATAATCCCAGGCTGACACGCCCAGTGCAGTACTGAAGGAGTGCCGCACTGTCAGAAGGGCAGTACTGAGGGAGTGCCGCACTGTCAGAGGGGCAGTACTGAGGGAGTGCCGCACTGTCAGAGGGGCAGTACTGAGGGAGCGCTGCACTGTCAGAGGGGCAGTACTGAGGGAGTGCCGCACTGTCAGAGGGGCAGTACTGAGGGAGGGCTGCACTGTCGGAGGGGCAGTACTGAGGGAGCGCCGCACTGTCGGAGGGTCAGTACTGAGGGAGCGCTGCACTGTCAGAGGGGCAGTACTGAGGGAGCGCCGCACTGTCGGAGGGGCAGTACTGAGGGAGCACTGCACTGTCGGAGGTGCAGTACTGAGGGAGCGCTGCACTATCGGAGGGACAGTACTGAGGGAGCGCTGCACTGTCGGAGGGGCAGTACTGAGGGAGCGCTGCACTTTCGGAGGGGTAGTACTGAGGGAGCGCCGCACTGTCGGAGGGGTAGTACTGAGGGAGCGCTGCACTGTCGGAGGGGTAGTACTGAGGGAGCGCTGCACTGTCGGAGGGGCAGTACTGAGGGAGCGCTGCACTTTCGGAGGGGGCAGTACTGAGGGAGCGCTGCACTGTCAGGGGCAGTACTGAGGGAACGCTGCACTGTTGGAGGGGCAGTACTGAGGGAGTGCTGCACTGTCGGAGGGGCAGTACTGAGGGAGTGCTGCACTGTCGGAGGGGCGGTACTGAGGGAGTGCTGCACTGTCGGAGGGGCAGTACTAAGGGAGCGCTGCACTGTAGGAGGGGCAGCACTGAGGGAGTGCTGCACTGTCGGAGGGGCAGTACTGAGGGAGCGCTGCTGTGTAGGAGGGGCAGTACTGAGGGAGTGCCGCACTGTCGGAGGGGCAGTACTGAGGGAGTGCTGCACTGTCGGAGGGTCAGTACTGAGGGAGTGCCGCACTGTCGGAGGGGCAGTACTGAGGGAGTGCTGCACTGTCGGAGGGGTAGTACTGAGGGAGCGCTGCACTGTCGGAGGGGCAGTACTGAGGGAGCACTGCACGGTCGGAGGGTCAGTATTGAGGGAGCGTTGCACTGTCGGAGCGGCAGTAGTACCTGGGAGGGCTGCACTGTCGGAGGGACAGTACTGAGGGAGCGCTGCACTGTCGGAGGGTCAGTACTGAGGGAGCGCTGCACTGTCGGAGGGTCAGTACTGAGGGAATACTGCACTGTTGGAGGTACCGTCTTTCGGATGAGACATCAAAGCGAGGCCCCATCAGCTCTCTTTGGTGGATGTAAAAGATCCACTGTTTCGAAGAAGAGCAGGGGCGTTCTCCCCGGTGTCCTGGCCATTATTTATCCCTCAATCAACATAACAAA
>JASTWF010002963.1:0-13564 GCA_030390025.1 Squalus acanthias | reverse complement strand
AGAGTCCCAGAAAGAGGCAGAGTCCCAGAAAGAGCAGAGTCCCAGAAAGAGGCAGAGTCCCAGAAAGAGGCAGAGTCCCAGAAAGAGGCAGAGTCCCAGAAAGAGGCAGAGTCCCAGAAAGAGGCAGAGTCCCAGAAAGAGGCAGAGTCCCAGAAAGAGGCAGAGTCCCAGAAAGAGGCAGAGTCCCAGAAAGAGGCAGAGTCCCAGAAAGAGGCAGAGTCCCAGAAAGAGGCAGAGTCCCAGAAAGAGGCAGAGTCCCAGAAAGAGGCAGAGTCCCAGAAAGAGGCAGAGTCCCAGAAAGAGGCAGAGTCCCAGAAAGAGGCAGAGTCCAGAAAGAGGCAGAGTCCCAGAAAGAGGCAGAGTCCCAGAAAGAGGCAGAGTCCCAGAAAGAGGCAGAGTCCCAGAAAGAGGCAGAGTCCCAGAAAGAGGCAGAGTCCCAGAAAGAGGCAGAGTCCCAGAAAGAGGCAGAGTCCCAGAAAGAGGCAGAGTCCCAGAAAGAGGCAGAGTCCCAGAAAGAGGCAGAGTCCCAGAAAGAGGCAGAGTCCCAGAAAGAGGCAGAGTCCCAGAAAGAGGCAGAGTCCCAGAAAGAGGCAGAGTCCCAGAAAGAGGCAGAGTCCCAGAAAGAGGCAGAGTCCCAGAAAGAGGCAGAGTCCCAGAAAGAGGCAGAGTCCCAGAAAGAGGCAGAGTCCCAGAAAGAGGCAGAGTCCCAGAAAGAGGCAGAGTCCCAGAAAGAGGCAGAGTCCCAGAAAGAGGCAGAGTCCCAGAAAGAGGCAGAGTCCCAGAAAGAGGCAGAGTCCCAGAAAGAGGCAGAGTCCCAGAAAGAGGCAGAGTCCCAGAAAGAGGCAGAGTCCCAGAAAGAGGCAGAGTCCCAGAAAGAGGCAGAGTCCCAGAAAGAGGCAGAGTCCCAGAAAGAGGCAGAGTCCCAGAAAGAGGCAGAGTCCCAGAAAGAGGCAGAGTCCCAGAAAGAGGCAGAGTCCCAGAAAGAGGCAGAGTCCCAGAAGAGGCAGAGTCCCAGAAAGAGGCAGAGTCCCAGAAAGAGGCAGAGTCCCAGAAAGAGGCAGAGTCCCAGAAAGAGGCAGAGTCCCAGAAAGAGGCAGAGTCCCAGAAAGAGGCAGAGTCCCAGAAAGAGGCAGAGTCCCAGAAAGAGGCAGAGTCCCAGAAAGAGGCAGAGTCCCAGAAAGAGGCAGAGTCCCAGAAAGAGCAGAGTCCCAGAAAGAGGCAGAGTCCCAGAAAGAGGCAGAGTCCCAGAAAGAGGCAGAGTCCCAGAAAGAGGCAGAGTCCCAGAAAGAGGCAGAGTCCCAGAAAGAGGCAGAGTCCCAGAAAGAGGCAGAGTCCCAGAAGAGGCAGAGTCCCAGAAGAGGCAGAGTCCCAGAAAGAGGCAGAGTCCCAGAAGAGGCAGAGTCCCAGAAAGAGGCAGAGTCCCAGAAAGAGGCAGAGTCCCAGAAAGAGGCAGAGTCCCAGAAAGAGGCAGAGTCCCAGAAAGAGGCAGAGTCCCAGAAAGAGGCAGAGTCCCAGAAAGAGGCAGAGTCCCAGAAAGAGGCAGAGTCCCAGAAAGAGGCAGAGTCCCAGAAAGAGGCAGAGTCCCAGAAAGAGGCAGAGTCCCAGAAAGAGGCAGAGTCCCAGAAAGAGGCAGAGTCCCAGAAAGAGCAGAGTCCCAGAAAGAGGCAGAGTCCCAGAAAGAGGCAGAGTCCCAGAAAGAGGCAGAGTCCCAGAAAGAGGCAGAGTCCCAGAAAGAGGCAGAGTCCCAGAAAGAGGCAGAGTCCCAGAAAGAGGCAGAGTCCCAGAAAGAGGCAGAGTCCCAGAAAGAGGCAGAGTCCCAGAAAGAGGCAGAGTCCCAGAAAGAGGCAGAGTCCCAGAAAGAGGCAGAGTCCCAGAAAGAGGCAGAGTCCCAGAAAGAGGCAGAGTCCCAGAAAGAGGCAGAGTCCCAGAAAGAGGCAGAGTCCCAGAAAGAGGCAGAGTCCCAGAAAGAGGCAGAGTCCAGAAAGAGGCAGAGTCCCAGAAAGAGGCAGAGTCCCAGAAAGAGGCAGAGTCCCAGAAAGAGGCAGAGTCCCAGAAAGAGGCAGAGTCCCAGAAAGAGGCAGAGTCCCAGAAAGAGGCAGAGTCCCAGAAAGAGGCAGAGTCCCAGAAAGAGGCAGAGTCCCAGAAAGAGGCAGAGTCCCAGAAAGAGGCAGAGTCCCAGAAAGAGGCAGAGTCCCAGAAAGAGGCAGAGTCCCAGAAAGAGGCAGAGTCCCAGAAAGAGGCAGAGTCCCAGAAGAGGCAGAGTCCCAGAAAGAGGCAGAGTCCCAGAAAGAGGCAGAGTCCCAGAAAGAGGCAGAGTCCCAGAAAGAGGCAGAGTCCCAGAAAGAGGCAGAGTCCCAGAAAGAGGCAGAGTCCCAGAAAGAGGCAGAGTCCCAGAAAGAGGCAGAGTCCCAGAAAGAGGCAGAGTCCCAGAAGAGCAGAGTCCCAGAAGAGGCAGAGTCCCAGAAGAGGCAGAGTCCCAGAAAGAGGCAGAGTCCCAGAAAGAGGCAGAGTCCCAGAAAGAGGCAGAGTCCCAGAAAGAGGCAGAGTCCCAGAAGAGGCAGAGTCCCAGAAAGAGGCAGAGTCCCAGAAAGAGGCAGAGTCCCAGAAAGAGGCAGAGTCCCAGAAAGAGGCAGAGTCCCAGAAAGAGGCAGAGTCCCAGAAAGAGGCAGAGTCCCAGAAAGAGGCAGAGTCCCAGAAAGAGGCAGAGTCCCAGAAAGAGGCAGAGTCCCAGAAAGAGGCAGAGTCCCAGAAAGAGGCAGAGTCCAGAAAGAGGCAGAGTCCCAGAAAGAGGCAGAGTCCCAGAAAGAGGCAGAGTCCCAGAAAGAGGCAGAGTCCCAGAAAGAGGCAGAGTCCCAGAAAGAGGCAGAGTCCCAGAAAGAGGCAGAGTCCCAGAAAGAGGCAGAGTCCCAGAAAGAGGCAGAGTCCCAGAAAGAGGCAGAGTCCCAGAAAGAGGCAGAGTCCCAGAAAGAGGCAGAGTCCCAGAAAGAGGCAGAGTCCCAGAAAGAGGCAGAGTCCCAGAAAGAGGCAGAGTCCCAGAAAGAGGCAGAGTCCAGAAAGAGGCAGAGTCCCAGAAAGAGGCAGAGTCCCAGAAAGAGGCAGAGTCCCAGAAAGAGGCAGAGTCCCAGAAAGAGGCAGAGTCCCAGAAAGAGGCAGAGTCCCAGAAAGAGGCAGAGTCCCAGAAAGAGGCAGAGTCCCAGAAAGAGGCAGAGTCCCAGAAAGAGGCAGAGTCCCAGAAAGAGGCAGAGTCCAGAAAGAGGCAGAGTCCCAGAAAGAGGCAGAGTCCCAGAAAGAGGCAGAGTCCCAGAAAGAGGCAGAGTCCCAGAAAGAGGCAGAGTCCCAGAAAGAGGCAGAGTCCCAGAAAGAGGCAGAGTCCCAGAAAGAGGCAGAGTCCCAGAAAGAGGCAGAGTCCCAGAAAGAGGCAGAGTCCCAGAAAGAGGCAGAGTCCCAGAAAGAGGCAGAGTCCCAGAAAGAGGCAGAGTCCCAGAAAGAGGCAGAGTCCCAGAAAGAGGCAGAGTCCCAGAAAGAGGCAGAGTCCCAGAAAGAGGCAGAGTCCCAGAAAGAGGCAGAGTCCCAGAAAGAGGCAGAGTCCAGAAAGAGGCAGAGTCCCAGAAAGAGGCAGAGTCCCAGAAAGAGGCAGAGTCCCAGAAAGAGGCAGAGTCCCAGAAAGAGGCAGAGTCCCAGAAAGAGGCAGAGTCCCAGAAAGAGGCAGAGTCCCAGAAAGAGGCAGAGTCCCAGAAAGAGGCAGAGTCCCAGAAAGAGGCAGAGTCCCAGAAAGAGGCAGAGTCCCAGAAAGAGGCAGAGTCCCAGAAAGAGGCAGAGTCCCAGAAAGAGGCAGAGTCCCAGAAAGAGGCAGAGTCCCAGAAAGAGGCAGAGTCCCAGAAAGAGGCAGAGTCCCAGAAAGAGGCAGAGTCCCAGAAAGAGGCAGAGTCCCAGAAAGAGGCAGAGTCCCAGAAAGAGGCAGAGTCCCAGAAAGAGGCAGAGTCCCAGAAAGAGGCAGAGTCCCAGAAAGAGGCAGAGTCCCAGAAAGAGGCAGAGTCCCAGAAAGAGGCAGAGTCCCAGAAAGAGGCAGAGTCCCAGAAAGAGGCAGAGTCCCAGAAAGAGGCAGAGTCCCAGAAAGAGGCAGAGTCCCAGAAAGAGGCAGAGTCCCAGAAAGAGGCAGAGTCCCAGAAAGAGGCAGAGTCCCAGAAAGAGGCAGAGTCCCAGAAAGAGGCAGAGTCCCAGAAAGAGGCAGAGTCCCAGAAAGAGGCAGAGTCCCAGAAAGAGGCAGAGTCCCAGAAAGAGGCAGAGTCCCAGAAAGAGGCAGAGTCCCAGAAAGAGGCAGAGTCCCAGAAAGAGGCAGAGTCCCAGAAAGAGGCAGAGTCCCAGAAAGAGGCAGAGTCCCAGAAAGAGGCAGAGTCCCAGAAAGAGGCAGAGTCCCAGAAAGAGGCAGAGTCCCAGAAAGAGGCAGAGTCCCAGAAAGAGGCAGAGTCCCAGAAAGAGGCAGAGTCCCAGAAAGAGGCAGAGTCCCAGAAAGAGGCAGAGTCCCAGAAAGAGGCAGAGTCCCAGAAAGAGGCAGAGTCCCAGAAAGAGGCAGAGTCCCAGAAAGAGGCAGAGTCCCAGAAAGAGGCAGAGTCCCAGAAAGAGGCAGAGTCCCAGAAAGAGGCAGAGTCCCAGAAAGAGGCAGAGTCCCAGAAAGAGGCAGAGTCCCAGAAAGAGGCAGAGTCCCAGAAAGAGGCAGAGTCCCAGAAAGAGGCAGAGTCCCAGAAAGAGGCAGAGTCCCAGAAAGAGGCAGAGTCCCAGAAAGAGGCAGAGTCCCAGAAAGAGGCAGAGTCCCAGAAAGAGGCAGAGTCCCAGAAAGAGGCAGAGTCCCAGAAAGAGGCAGAGTCCCAGAAAGAGGCAGAGTCCCAGAAAGAGGCAGAGTCCCAGAAAGAGGCAGAGTCCCAGAAAGAGGCAGAGTCCCAGAAAGAGGCAGAGTCCCAGAAAGAGGCAGAGTCCCAGAAGAGGCAGAGTCCCAGAAAGAGGCAGAGTCCCAGAAAGAGGCAGAGTCCCAGAAAGAGGCAGAGTCCCAGAAAGAGGCAGAGTCCCAGAAAGAGGCAGAGTCCCAGAAAGAGGCAGAGTCCCAGAAAGAGGCAGAGTCCCAGAAAGAGGCAGAGTCCCAGAAAGAGGCAGAGTCCCAGAAAGAGGCAGAGTCCCAGAAAGAGGCAGAGTCCCAGAAAGAGGCAGAGTCCCAGAAAGAGGCAGAGTCCCAGAAAGAGGCAGAGTCCCAGAAAGAGGCAGAGTCCCAGAAAGAGGCAGAGTCCCAGAAAGAGGCAGAGTCCCAGAAAGAGGCAGAGTCCCAGAAAGAGGCAGAGTCCCAGAAAGAGGCAGAGTCCCAGAAAGAGGCAGAGTCCCAGAAAGAGGCAGAGTCCCAGAAAGAGGCAGAGTCCCAGAAAGAGGCAGAGTCCCAGAAAGAGGCAGAGTCCCAGAAAGAGGCAGAGTCCCAGAAAGAGGCAGAGTCCCAGAAAGAGGCAGAGTCCCAGAAAGAGGCAGAGTCCCAGAAAGAGGCAGAGTCCCAGAAAGAGGCAGAGTCCCAGAAAGAGGCAGAGTCCCAGAAAGAGGCAGAGTCCCAGAAAGAGGCAGAGTCCCAGAAAGAGGCAGAGTCCCAGAAAGAGGCAGAGTCCCAGAAAGAGGCAGAGTCCCAGAAAGAGGCAGAGTCCCAGAAAGAGGCAGAGTCCCAGAAAGAGGCAGAGTCCCAGAAAGAGGCAGAGTCCCAGAAAGAGGCAGAGTCCCAGAAAGAGGCAGAGTCCCAGAAAGAGGCAGAGTCCCAGAAAGAGGCAGAGTCCCAGAAAGAGGCAGAGTCCCAGAAAGAGGCAGAGTCCCAGAAAGAGGCAGAGTCCCAGAAAGAGGCAGAGTCCCAGAAAGAGGCAGAGTCCCAGAAAGAGGCAGAGTCCCAGAAAGAGGCAGAGTCCCAGAAAGAGGCAGAGTCCCAGAAAGAGGCAGAGTCCCAGAAAGAGGCAGAGTCCCAGAAAGAGGCAGAGTCCCAGAAAGAGGCAGAGTCCCAGAAAGAGGCAGAGTCCCAGAAAGAGGCAGAGTCCCAGAAAGAGGCAGAGTCCCAGAAAGAGGCAGAGTCCCAGAAAGAGGCAGAGTCCCAGAAAGAGGCAGAGTCCCAGAAAGAGGCAGAGTCCCAGAAAGAGGCAGAGTCCCAGAAAGAGGCAGAGTCCCAGAAAGAGGCAGAGTCCCAGAAAGAGGCAGAGTCCCAGAAAGAGGCAGAGTCCCAGAAAGAGGCAGAGTCCCAGAAAGAGGCAGAGTCCCAGAAAGAGGCAGAGTCCCAGAAAGAGGCAGAGTCCCAGAAAGAGGCAGAGTCCCAGAAAGAGGCAGAGTCCCAGAAAGAGGCAGAGTCCCAGAAAGAGGCAGAGTCCCAGAAAGAGGCAGAGTCCCAGAAAGAGGCAGAGTCCCAGAAAGAGGCAGAGTCCCAGAAAGAGGCAGAGTCCCAGAAAGAGGCAGAGTCCCAGAAAGAGGCAGAGTCCCAGAAAGAGGCAGAGTCCCAGAAAGAGGCAGAGTCCCAGAAAGAGGCAGAGTCCCAGAAAGAGGCAGAGTCCCAGAAAGAGGCAGAGTCCCAGAAAGAGGCAGAGTCCCAGAAAGAGGCAGAGTCCCAGAAAGAGGCAGAGTCCCAGAAAGAGGCAGAGTCCCAGAAAGAGGCAGAGTCCCAGAAAGAGGCAGAGTCCCAGAAAGAGGCAGAGTCCCAGAAAGAGGCAGAGTCCCAGAAAGAGGCAGAGTCCCAGAAAGAGGCAGAGTCCCAGAAAGAGGCAGAGTCCCAGAAAGAGGCAGAGTCCCAGAAAGAGGCAGAGTCCCAGAAAGAGGCAGAGTCCCAGAAAGAGGCAGAGTCCCAGAAAGAGGCAGAGTCCCAGAAAGAGGCAGAGTCCCAGAAAGAGGCAGAGTCCCAGAAAGAGGCAGAGTCCCAGAAAGAGGCAGAGTCCCAGAAAGAGGCAGAGTCCCAGAAAGAGGCAGAGTCCCAGAAAGAGGCAGAGTCCCAGAAAGAGGCAGAGTCCCAGAAAGAGGCAGAGTCCCAGAAAGAGGCAGAGTCCCAGAAAGAGGCAGAGTCCCAGAAAGAGGCAGAGTCCCAGAAAGAGGCAGAGTCCCAGAAAGAGGCAGAGTCCCAGAAAGAGGCAGAGTCCCAGAAAGAGGCAGAGTCCCAGAAAGAGGCAGAGTCCCAGAAAGAGGCAGAGTCCCAGAAAGAGGCAGAGTCCCAGAAAGAGGCAGAGTCCCAGAAAGAGGCAGAGTCCCAGAAAGAGGCAGAGTCCCAGAAAGAGGCAGAGTCCCAGAAAGAGGCAGAGTCCCAGAAAGAGGCAGAGTCCCAGAAAGAGGCAGAGTCCCAGAAAGAGGCAGAGTCCCAGAAAGAGGCAGAGTCCCAGAAAGAGGCAGAGTCCCAGAAAGAGGCAGAGTCCCAGAAAGAGGCAGAGTCCCAGAAAGAGGCAGAGTCCCAGAAAGAGGCAGAGTCCCAGAAAGAGGCAGAGTCCCAGAAAGAGGCAGAGTCCCAGAAAGAGGCAGAGTCCCAGAAAGAGGCAGAGTCCCAGAAAGAGGCAGAGTCCCAGAAAGAGGCAGAGTCCCAGAAAGAGGCAGAGTCCCAGAAAGAGGCAGAGTCCCAGAAAGAGGCAGAGTCCCAGAAAGAGGCAGAGTCCCAGAAAGAGGCAGAGTCCCAGAAAGAGGCAGAGTCCCAGAAAGAGGCAGAGTCCCAGAAAGAGGCAGAGTCCCAGAAAGAGGCAGAGTCCCAGAAAGAGGCAGAGTCCCAGAAAGAGGCAGAGTCCCAGAAAGAGGCAGAGTCCCAGAAAGAGGCAGAGTCCCAGAAAGAGGCAGAGTCCCAGAAAGAGGCAGAGTCCCAGAAAGAGGCAGAGTCCCAGAAAGAGGCAGAGTCCCAGAAAGAGGCAGAGTCCCAGAAAGAGGCAGAGTCCCAGAAAGAGGCAGAGTCCCAGAAAGAGGCAGAGTCCCAGAAAGAGGCAGAGTCCCAGAAAGAGGCAGAGTCCCAGAAAGAGGCAGAGTCCCAGAAAGAGGCAGAGTCCCAGAAAGAGGCAGAGTCCCAGAAAGAGGCAGAGTCCCAGAAAGAGGCAGAGTCCCAGAAAGAGGCAGAGTCCCAGAAAGAGGCAGAGTCCCAGAAAGAGGCAGAGTCCCAGAAAGAGGCAGAGTCCCAGAAAGAGGCAGAGTCCCAGAAAGAGGCAGAGTCCCAGAAAGAGGCAGAGTCCCAGAAAGAGGCAGAGTCCCAGAAAGAGGCAGAGTCCCAGAAAGAGGCAGAGTCCCAGAAAGAGGCAGAGTCCCAGAAAGAGGCAGAGTCCCAGAAAGAGGCAGAGTCCCAGAAAGAGGCAGAGTCCCAGAAAGAGGCAGAGTCCCAGAAAGAGGCAGAGTCCCAGAAAGAGGCAGAGTCCCAGAAAGAGGCAGAGTCCCAGAAAGAGGCAGAGTCCCAGAAAGAGGCAGAGTCCCAGAAAGAGGCAGAGTCCCAGAAAGAGGCAGAGTCCCAGAAAGAGGCAGAGTCCCAGAAAGAGGCAGAGTCCCAGAAAGAGGCAGAGTCCCAGAAAGAGGCAGAGTCCCAGAAAGAGGCAGAGTCCCAGAAAGAGGCAGAGTCCCAGAAAGAGGCAGAGTCCCAGAAAGAGGCAGAGTCCCAGAAAGAGGCAGAGTCCCAGAAAGAGGCAGAGTCCCAGAAAGAGGCAGAGTCCCAGAAAGAGGCAGAGTCCCAGAAAGAGGCAGAGTCCCAGAAAGAGGCAGAGTCCCAGAAAGAGGCAGAGTCCCAGAAAGAGGCAGAGTCCCAGAAAGAGGCAGAGTCCCAGAAAGAGGCAGAGTCCCAGAAAGAGGCAGAGTCCCAGAAAGAGGCAGAGTCCCAGAAAGAGGCAGAGTCCCAGAAAGAGGCAGAGTCCCAGAAAGAGGCAGAGTCCCAGAAAGAGGCAGAGTCCCAGAAAGAGGCAGAGTCCCAGAAAGAGGCAGAGTCCCAGAAAGAGGCAGAGTCCCAGAAAGAGGCAGAGTCCCAGAAAGAGGCAGAGTCCCAGAAAGAGGCAGAGTCCCAGAAAGAGGCAGAGTCCCAGAAAGAGGCAGAGTCCCAGAAAGAGGCAGAGTCCCAGAAAGAGGCAGAGTCCCAGAAAGAGGCAGAGTCCCAGAAAGAGGCAGAGTCCCAGAAAGAGGCAGAGTCCCAGAAAGAGGCAGAGTCCCAGAAAGAGGCAGAGTCCCAGAAAGAGGCAGAGTCCCAGAAAGAGGCAGAGTCCCAGAAAGAGGCAGAGTCCCAGAAAGAGGCAGAGTCCCAGAAAGAGGCAGAGTCCCAGAAAGAGGCAGAGTCCCAGAAAGAGGCAGAGTCCCAGAAAGAGGCAGAGTCCCAGAAAGAGGCAGAGTCCCAGAAAGAGGCAGAGTCCCAGAAAGAGGCAGAGTCCCAGAAAGAGGCAGAGTCCCAGAAAGAGGCAGAGTCCCAGAAAGAGGCAGAGTCCCAGAAAGAGGCAGAGTCCCAGAAAGAGGCAGAGTCCCAGAAAGAGGCAGAGTCCCAGAAAGAGGCAGAGTCCCAGAAAGAGGCAGAGTCCCAGAAAGAGGCAGAGTCCCAGAAAGAGGCAGAGTCCCAGAAAGAGGCAGAGTCCCAGAAAGAGGCAGAGTCCCAGAAAGAGGCAGAGTCCCAGAAAGAGGCAGAGTCCCAGAAAGAGGCAGAGTCCCAGAAAGAGGCAGAGTCCCAGAAAGAGGCAGAGTCCCAGAAAGAGGCAGAGTCCCAGAAAGAGGCAGAGTCCCAGAAAGAGGCAGAGTCCCAGAAAGAGGCAGAGTCCCAGAAAGAGGCAGAGTCCCAGAAAGAGGCAGAGTCCCAGAAAGAGGCAGAGTCCCAGAAAGAGGCAGAGTCCCAGAAAGAGGCAGAGTCCCAGAAAGAGGCAGAGTCCCAGAAAGAGGCAGAGTCCCAGAAAGAGGCAGAGTCCCAGAAAGAGGCAGAGTCCCAGAAAGAGGCAGAGTCCCAGAAAGAGGCAGAGTCCCAGAAAGAGGCAGAGTCCCAGAAAGAGGCAGAGTCCCAGAAAGAGGCAGAGTCCCAGAAAGAGGCAGAGTCCCAGAAAGAGGCAGAGTCCCAGAAAGAGGCAGAGTCCCAGAAAGAGGCAGAGTCCCAGAAAGAGGCAGAGTCCCAGAAAGAGGCAGAGTCCCAGAAAGAGGCAGAGTCCCAGAAAGAGGCAGAGTCCCAGAAAGAGGCAGAGTCCCAGAAAGAGGCAGAGTCCCAGAAAGAGGCAGAGTCCCAGAAAGAGGCAGAGTCCCAGAAAGAGGCAGAGTCCCAGAAAGAGGCAGAGTCCCAGAAAGAGGCAGAGTCCCAGAAAGAGGCAGAGTCCCAGAAAGAGGCAGAGTCCCAGAAAGAGGCAGAGTCCCAGAAAGAGGCAGAGTCCCAGAAAGAGGCAGAGTCCCAGAAAGAGGCAGAGTCCCAGAAAGAGGCAGAGTCCCAGAAAGAGGCAGAGTCCCAGAAAGAGGCAGAGTCCCAGAAAGAGGCAGAGTCCCAGAAAGAGGCAGAGTCCCAGAAAGAGGCAGAGTCCCAGAAAGAGGCAGAGTCCCAGAAAGAGGCAGAGTCCCAGAAAGAGGCAGAGTCCCAGAAAGAGGCAGAGTCCCAGAAAGAGGCAGAGTCCCAGAAAGAGGCAGAGTCCCAGAAAGAGGCAGAGTCCCAGAAAGAGGCAGAGTCCCAGAAAGAGGCAGAGTCCCAGAAAGAGGCAGAGTCCCAGAAAGAGGCAGAGTCCCAGAAAGAGGCAGAGTCCCAGAAAGAGGCAGAGTCCCAGAAAGAGGCAGAGTCCCAGAAAGAGGCAGAGTCCCAGAAAGAGGCAGAGTCCCAGAAAGAGGCAGAGTCCCAGAAAGAGGCAGAGTCCCAGAAAGAGGCAGAGTCCCAGAAAGAGGCAGAGTCCCAGAAAGAGGCAGAGTCCCAGAAAGAGGCAGAGTCCCAGAAAGAGGCAGAGTCCCAGAAAGAGGCAGAGTCCCAGAAAGAGGCAGAGTCCCAGAAAGAGGCAGAGTCCCAGAAAGAGGCAGAGTCCCAGAAAGAGGCAGAGTCCCAGAAAGAGGCAGAGTCCCAGAAAGAGGCAGAGTCCCAGAAAGAGGCAGAGTCCCAGAAAGAGGCAGAGTCCCAGAAAGAGGCAGAGTCCCAGAAAGAGGCAGAGTCCCAGAAAGAGGCAGAGTCCCAGAAAGAGGCAGAGTCCCAGAAAGAGGCAGAGTCCCAGAAAGAGGCAGAGTCCCAGAAAGAGGCAGAGTCCCAGAAAGAGGCAGAGTCCCAGAAAGAGGCAGAGTCCCAGAAAGAGGCAGAGTCCCAGAAAGAGGCAGAGTCCCAGAAAGAGGCAGAGTCCCAGAAAGAGGCAGAGTCCCAGAAAGAGGCAGAGTCCCAGAAAGAGGCAGAGTCCCAGAAAGAGGCAGAGTCCCAGAAAGAGGCAGAGTCCCAGAAAGAGGCAGAGTCCCAGAAAGAGGCAGAGTCCCAGAAAGAGGCAGAGTCCCAGAAAGAGGCAGAGTCCCAGAAAGAGGCAGAGTCCCAGAAAGAGGCAGAGTCCCAGAAAGAGGCAGAGTCCCAGAAAGAGGCAGAGTCCCAGAAAGAGGCAGAGTCCCAGAAAGAGGCAGAGTCCCAGAAAGAGGCAGAGTCCCAGAAAG
This sequence comes from Squalus acanthias, assembly GCA_030390025.1. Lineage (NCBI taxonomy): Eukaryota > Metazoa > Chordata > Chondrichthyes > Squaliformes > Squalidae > Squalus > Squalus acanthias. Next base: position 1,996 of record JASTWF010002963.1, on the reverse strand, counting down.
AGGCAGAGTCCCAGAAAGAGGCAGAGTCCCAGAAAGAGGCAGAGTCCCAGAAAGAGGCAGAGTCCCAGAAAGAGGCAGAGTCCCAGAAAGAGGCAGAGTCCCAGAAAGAGGCAGAGTCCCAGAAAGAGGCAGAGTCCCAGAAAGAGGCAGAGTCCCAGAAAGAGGCAGAGTCCCAGAAAGAGGCAGAGTCCCAGAAAGAGGCAGAGTCCCAGAAAGAGGCAGAGTCCCAGAAAGAGGCAGAGTCCCAGAAAGAGGCAGAGTCCCAGAAAGAGGCAGAGTCCCAGAAAGAGGCAGAGTCCCAGAAAGAGGCAGAGTCCCAGAAAGAGGCAGAGTCCCAGAAAGAGGCAGAGTCCCAGAAAGAGGCAGAGTCCCAGAAAGAGGCAGAGTCCCAGAAAGAGGCAGAGTCCCAGAAAGAGGCAGAGTCCCAGAAAGAGGCAGAGTCCCAGAAAGAGGCAGAGTCCCAGAAAGAGGCAGAGTCCCAGAAAGAGGCAGAGTCCCAGAAAGAGGCAGAGTCCCAGAAAGAGGCAGAGTCCCAGAAAGAGGCAGAGTCCCAGAAAGAGGCAGAGTCCCAGAAAGAGGCAGAGTCCCAGAAAGAGGCAGAGTCCCAGAAAGAGGCAGAGTCCCAGAAAGAGGCAGAGTCCCAGAAAGAGGCAGAGTCCCAGAAAGAGGCAGAGTCCCAGAAAGAGGCAGAGTCCCAGAAAGAGGCAGAGTCCCAGAAAGAGGCAGAGTCCCAGAAAGAGGCAGAGTCCCAGAAAGAGGCAGAGTCCCAGAAAGAGGCAGAGTCCCAGAAAGAGGCAGAGTCCCAGAAAGAGGCAGAGTCCCAGAAAGAGGCAGAGTCCCAGAAAGAGGCAGAGTCCCAGAAAGAGGCAGAGTCCCAGAAAGAGGCAGAGTCCCAGAAAGAGGCAGAGTCCCAGAAAGAGGCAGAGTCCCAGAAAGAGGCAGAGTCCCAGAAAGAGGCAGAGTCCCAGAAAGAGGCAGAGTCCCAGAAAGAGGCAGAGTCCCAGAAAGAGGCAGAGTCCCAGAAAGAGGCAGAGTCCCAGAAAGAGGCAGAGTCCCAGAAAGAGGCAGAGTCCCAGAAAGAGGCAGAGTCCCAGAAAGAGGCAGAGTCCCAGAAAGAGGCAGAGTCCCAGAAAGAGGCAGAGTCCCAGAAAGAGGCAGAGTCCCAGAAAGAGGCAGAGTCCCAGAAAGAGGCAGAGTCCCAGAAAGAGGCAGAGTCCCAGAAAGAGGCAGAGTCCCAGAAAGAGGCAGAGTCCCAGAAAGAGGCAGAGTCCCAGAAAGAGGCAGAGTCCCAGAAAGAGGCAGAGTCCCAGAAAGAGGCAGAGTCCCAGAAAGAGGCAGAGTCCCAGAAAGAGGCAGAGTCCCAGAAAGAGGCAGAGTCCCAGAAAGAGGCAGAGTCCCAGAAAGAGGCAGAGTCCCAGAAAGAGGCAGAGTCCCAGAAAGAGGCAGAGTCCCAGAAAGAGGCAGAGTCCCAGAAAGAGGCAGAGTCCCAGAAAGAGGCAGAGTCCCAGAAAGAGGCAGAGTCCCAGAAAGAGGCAGAGTCCCAGAAAGAGGCAGAGTCCCAGAAAGAGGCAGAGTCCCAGAAAGAGGCAGAGTCCCAGAAAGAGGCAGAGTCCCAGAAAGAGGCAGAGTCCCAGAAAGAGGCAGAGTCCCAGAAAGAGGCAGAGTCCCAGAAAGAGGCAGAGTCCCAGAAAGAGGCAGAGTCCCAGAAAGAGGCAGAGTCCCAGAAAGAGGCAGAGTCCCAGAAAGAGGCAGAGTCCCAGAAAGAGGCAGAGTCCCAGAAAGAGGCAGAGTCCCAGAAAGAGGCAGAGTCCCAGAAAGAGGCAGAGTCCCAGAAAGAGGCAGAGTCCCAGAAAGAGGCAGAGTCCCAGAAAGAGGCAGAGTCCCAGAAAGAGGCAGAGTCCCAGAAAGAGGCAGAGTCCCAGAAAGAGGCAGAGTCCCAGAAAGAGGCAGAGTCCCAGAAAGAGGCAGAGTCCCAGAAAGAGGCAGAAGAAGGAGG
>JASTWF010002962.1:0-13592 GCA_030390025.1 Squalus acanthias | reverse complement strand
AAATTTTAAATAACAACAGAAAACGCTGGAAAAACTCAGCAGGCCAGGCAGCATCCGTGGAGAAAGAAAGAGAGTTAACGTTTCAGGTCGATGACCTTTCGTCAGAACTGTGAAGAGCCGGAAATCAAATGGATTTAAGGCCAGAGTAAAGCTGGGAAAAGGGGGAGGGGATAAAAGAACAAAGGGGGAGAGGAAGAGACATTAAGAGACATTAAGAGATATGCAAGGCTAGAGGTGGTGTTAATGTGACAGATTAAGGCTGAAAGAAGTGTGACATCCACTGGCAGAATGAAGGACAGCTGCCAGCTTCTAGGAGGAAAAAAAAGGTGGGGGGGGCAAATAAAAGGGTGGAAAAAATAAAATATAAATGTGATTGGAGCTGAGGTTATGATCTAAAATTGTTGAACTCGATATTGAGTCCAGAGGGCTGTAGCGTGCCTAAACGAAAGATGAGGTGCTGTTCCTCGAGCTTACGCTGCGCTTCCGTGGAACAGTGTAATAGGCCGAGGACGGTGAGGTCAGAGTGGGAGTGAAGCGGTGAATTAAAGTGACAGGCCACCGGGAGCTCGGGGTCCCCCTTACGGACTGAACGGAGGTGTTCCGCAAAGCGGTCACCCAATCTGCGTTTGGTCTCCCCAATGTAGAGGAGACCACATCGTGAGCAGCGAATACAGTATACTAAATTGCAGGAAGTACAAGTAAATCGCTGTTTCACCTGGAAGGGGTGTTTGGGGCCCTGGACAGTGGGAAGAGGGGAGGTGTAAGGGCATGTGTTGCATCTCCTGCGCGTGCACGGGAAGGTGCCGGGCGAAGGGGAAGGGGTGCTGGGGGTGGTAGAGGAGTGGACTAGGGTGTCGCGGAGGGAGCGGTCCCTGCGGAATGCTGAAAGGGGAGGTGAGGGGAAGATGTGTTTGGTGGTGGGATCACGCTGGAGGTGGCGGAAATGGCGGAGGATGATCCGTTGAATGTGGAGGCTGGTGGGGTGAAAGGTGAGGACAAGGGGAACCCTATCGTGGTTCCGGGAGGGAGGGGCAGGGGTGAGGGCAGAAGTGCGGGAGATAGAACGGACACGGTCGAGGGCCGTGTCGACCACGGTAGAGGGGAATCCTCGGTTGAGGAAAAAGGAAGACATGTCGGAAGCACTGGTATGGAAGGTGGCATCATCAGAGCAGATGCGGCGGAGACGGAGAAACTGGGAGAATGGAATAGAGTCCTTACAGGAGGCGGGGTGGGAGGAAGTGTAGTCCAGGTAGCTGTGGGAGTCAGTGGGCTTGTAGTGAATGTTAGTCAATAACCTATCCCCAGAGATGGAGATGGAGAAGTCGAGGAAGGGAAGGGAAGAGTCGGAGATGGACCATGTGAAGGTGAGGGAAGGGTGGAAATTGGAAGCATAGTGAATGAAATGTTCTAGTTCAGGGCGAGAGCAGGAGACGGCACCGATACAGTCATCAATGTACCGGAAAAAGAGGTGAGGGAGGGGACCCGAGTAGGACTGGAACAAAGAGTGTTCCACATATCCCACGAAAAGGCAGGCATAGCTAGGACCCATGCGGGTACCCATAGCAACACCTTTAATTTGGAGGAAATGGGTAGAGTCAAAGGAGAAGTTGTTCAATGTGAGAACAAGTTCAGCCAGGCGGAGGAGGGTGGTGGTGGATGGGGACTGGTTGGGCCTCTGTTCAAGGAAGAAGCGGAGCGCCCTCAGGCCATCCTGGTGGGGAATGGAGGTGTAAAGGGATTGTACGTCCATTTTAAAATTGAGGTGGTGCCGGACCGGGAGCCAATCAATGTTCCCTCATTTTTTTTTTGGGTGCACAGCCCCTTTAAGGGGCTGCGCGGCCCATTCAAAATACCACACATGCACGGGTTCTCATACTGGAGAGCCGGCAAGCCGGCTGCGTGGGAGGTCCCGAGAGCCACGCAGCTTAAGGGGAACATTGGAGCTAATGTAAGTCAGCAAGCAAAGGGTGATGCGTGACCGGGACTTGGTGCGAGTTAAGATACGGACAGCAGAATTTTGGATTAGCTGAAGTTTATGGAGTGTTTAGTGTTCTGAAGTATGTCTGGACTTTGTTTCGCTTTTGTGTTTGAGAGGATATCGTCAGCTGTCTAGGCCCAAAGCTCTGGAGTTCCCTCCCCAACATCCTCCACCTCTCCGCCTCTCTCTCTTCCTTTAAGATCCTCCTTAAAATCCACCTTTTTGATTAAGCTTTTGGTCTCCCTCTTTGTCTCAACATCCATTTTATTTTCCCACACTTTTTTTTAACCTCCCTATAATTTTTCTCGAGGATTGCCTGCAGCTGTGTCCAGAAGATTCATTCCTACCGACTGCAGGCCAATCCTGGAGGGTTGGAAACCCTACTCTCGCAAGAGGTCTACTTCATGGGCCATGGTTCAGTAAGGCATAAAGGAAACTCGCTGCAAACTAGCAACAATAACTTGCATTTATATAGCACCTTTCAATGTAGAAAAACGTCCCAAGGCGCTTCTCTGAGGTACGATCAAGAAAATGAGTTACAGGCCATAAAGCCACTTGACTCTGAGGCGAGAGTGCGGCCAACCGAGGCAAACTGACACCTCACATTTGGTTGATTTGAAGTTGCTGATCCTTCTCGGAACATTAAAGTGCACAACACACAAAGGCTGCAGGTAACTGGAAACTAATTAGCACTAACACACTTGGAGGTGATTACAGGAGAATCATCAACAGGTCACCCCCTCCAGAGAATAAGAGCGGCAGTATTTTTCATTGCAGGGCTACCCATCGTTCCCCTCTCTGACGTTCTCTCGCTCTCTCTTTGTTCGAAGTCCCTCCTCCATGAGCTAAGACAAAAATGAGAAGTCGCACAACACCAGGTTATAGTCCAACAGTTTTATTTGAAATCACAAGCTTTCGGAGCTTACGTGGCCCCTTCCTCAGGTGAAGTAAAGAGATACAGAATCGCCAAAGCATATATAGATAGAGAACAATGCATGTGTTACTTACAAAAGCAGACGACTACATTTAAATCATCCTGACTGTTTATCTGCCGAGGTGTGACAAAAGGCAATCAGGTCAGCCAGGAAAGTACCACATCAAAGACATAGCAAGATACAACTGAGACAATGAGGTGGAGCCACAGGGGGTCCAATGTGTCAAAAGCCGCAGTATGGGAAACGATAAACTTTAAAATTTTTACTTTTTTACTGGGAATCACATCTGTTAACAAGCCAACGACGACTCGAGTCTGGATCACGTCATGTATCGTGACATAAACCCAAGATCCCGGTTGAGGCCGTCCTCATGAGTGCGGAACTTGGCTATCAGTTTCTGCTCGATGATTTTGCGTTGTTGTGTGTTTCTAAGGCCGCCTTGGAGAACGCTTACCCGCAGATCCGAGGCTGAATGTCCTTGACTGCTGAAGTGTTCCCCGACTGGGAGGGAACACTCCTGCCTGGTGATTGTTGCGCGGTGTCCGTTCATACGTTGTCTCAGTGTCTGCATGGTCTCGCCAATGTACCATGCCGCGGTGCATTCTTTCCTGCAACGTATGAGGTAGACAATGTTGGCCGAGTCACATGAGTATGTACCATGTACCTGGTGGGTAGTGTCCTCACGTGTGATGATGGTATCTGTGTTGATGATCTGGCATGTCTTGCAGAGGTTGCCGTGGCAGGGTTGTGTGGTGTCGTGGTCGCTGTTATCCTGAAAGCTGGGTAATTTAAGAACATAAGAACATAAGAAATAGGAGCAGGAGTAGGCCAATCGGCCCCTCGAGCCTGCTCCGCCATTCAATAAGATCATGGCTGATCTGATCCTAACCGCCAATCTACTATCTACTATCACAGAACCATCTCCTGCATCTAACAGAATTGCACACACGAAATAGGAGCAGAATCAGGCTACATGGTCCCTGGGCCCGCTCCACTACCCACAGGGCCATGACCGATCCGAACCTAGACTCATGTCCAAATTCCTGCCCGCTCCCCGTAACCCTTAATGCCCTTTACTTCTAGGAAACTGTCTATTTCTGTTTTAAATTTATTTAATGATGTAGCTTCTACAGCTTTTTGTGGCAGCATATTCCATGGACCTACCACCCTCTGAGTGAAGTAGTTCCTCCTCATCTCAGTTTTGAAAGAGCAGCCCCTTATTCTAAGACTATGTCCCCTAGTTCTAGTCTCACCCGTCATCGGGAACATCCTCCCCGCATCCACCCGATCCAACCCCTTCACAATCTTATATGTTTCAATAAGATCGCCTCTCATTCTTCTGAACTCCAATGAGTAGAGTCCCAATCTACCCAACCTCTCCTCATATGACCACCCCCTCATCCCCGGGATTAACCGAGTGAACCTTTTTTGCACTGCCTCGAGAGCAAGGATGTCTTTCCTTAAGTAAGGACACCAAAACTGTATGCAGTATTCCAGGTGCGGTCTCACCAATACCTTGTACAACTGAAGCAATACCTCCCTATTTTTATATTCTATCCCCCTAGCAATGAAAGCCAACATTCCATTTGCCTTCTTAATCACTTGCTGCACCTGCATACTAACCTTTTGAGTTTCGTGCACCAGGACCCCCAGATCCCTTTGCACTTCAGTACTCTCCAGTTTCTTGCCATTAAGATAATAAATTGCTCTAGGATTTTTCCTGCCAAAGTGCACCACCTCACACTTTCCAGTGTTGTATTCCATCTGCCAAATCTCTGCCCACTTACTTAGCCTGTCTATGTCCCCTTGCAGGTTTTTTATGTCCTCCTCACTCACTACTTTCCCTCCCATCTTAGTATCATCTGCAAATTTTGATATGTTACACTTGGTCCCTTCCTCCAAATCGTTAATATAGATTGTAAAGAGTTGGGGACCCAGCACTGACCCCTGTGGAACACCACTAGTTACTGATTGCCAGTCTGAGAATGAACCATTTATCCCAACTCTTTGCTTTCTGTTAGATAGCCAATCCTCTATCCATGCCAGAATATTACCCCCAATCCCGTGATTTTTTACCTTAAGCAATAATCTTTTGTGTGGCACCTTGTCAAATGCCTTTTGGAAGTCTAAATACACTACGTCTACTGGTTCCCCTTTATCCACTCTATATGTTACTTCCTCAAAGAACTCCAGCAAATTTGTCAAACATGACTTCCCCTTCGTAAAACCATGCTGACTTTGTCCTATTAAATTATGATTATCCAAATGTCCTGTTACTGTTTCCTTAATAATGGACTCCAAAACTTTACCTACCACAGATGTTAGGCTAACCGGTCTATAGTTACCAGCCTTCTGTCTACTGCCCTTTTTAAATAAGGGTGTTACATTAGCAGTTTTCCAGTCTGCCGGGACCTTAGCGGAATCCAGGGAGTTTTGAAAAATTATTACCAATGCATCTACAATCCCTACCGCCACTTCCTTCAAGACTCTAGGATGTAAGCCATCAGGTCCAGGTGATTTATCCGCCTTGAGTCCCATTATTTTACCGAGTACCACTTCCTTAGTGATTTTGATCGTGTTTAGCTCCTCTCCCCCTATAGCCCCCTGTTTGTCCAGTGTTGGGATATTCTTAGTGTCCTCTACTGTAAAGACTGATACAAAATATTCATTCAGTGTTTTTGCCATCTCCATATTTCCCACCATTAATTTCCCGGTCTCATCCTCTAAGGGACCAACATTTACTTTAGCCACCCTTTTTCTTTTTATATAACTATAAAAACTCTTACTATCTGTTTTTATATTTTTTGCTAATTTACTTTCATAATCTATCTTCCCTTTCTTAATCAATCTTTTTGTTATTTTTTGTTGCCTTTTAAAGTTTTCCCAATCCTCTGTCCTCCCACTAGATTTCGCTACCTTATATGCCCTTGTTTTTAGTCGAATACTATCCTTAATTTCTTTACTTAGCCACGGATGACTGTCCTTTCTTTTACACCCTTTTCTTTTCAGTGGAATAAATGTTTTTTGGAAGTTGTAAAATAACTCCTTGAATGTACACCACTGATCATGTGTCGTCTTACCCTTTAATCTATTTTCCCAATCCACTCTACTCAATTCCGCTCGCATACCTTCATAGTCTCCTTTATTCAAGCTTAGCACGCTTGTTTGAGATCCAACCTTCTCACCCTCTAATTGAATATGGAATTCAACCATGTTATGGTCACTCATTCCAAGGGGATCCTTTACTAGGACATTTTTAATTAATCCTGTCTCATAGAAACATAGAACAGTACAGCACAGTACAGGCCCTTCGGCCCTCGATGTTGTGCCGAGCATTGTCCGAGACCAAGATCAAGCTATCACACTCCCTATCACTCTGGTGTGCTCCATGTGCTTATCCAATAACCGCTTGAAAGTTCCTAAAGTGTCCGACTCCACTATCACAGCAGGCAGTCCATTCCACACCCCAACCACTCTCTGAGTAAAGAATCTACCTCGGACATCCCTTCTATATCTCCCCCCATGCACCTTATAGTTATGCCCCCTTGTAACAGCTGCCTCTACCCGAGGAAATAGTCTCTGAACATCCACTCTATCTATCCCCCTCATCATCTTATAAACCTCTATTAAGTCGCCTCTCATCCTCCTCCGCTCTAAAGAGAAAAGCCCCAACTCCCTCAATCTTTCCTCATAAGACCTCCCCCCCAAACCAGGCAGCATCCTGGTAAATCTCCTTTGCACCCTTTCCAATGCTTCCACGTCCTTCCTATAGTGAGGTGACCAGAACTGCACACAATATTCCAAATGTGGTCTCACCAAGGTCCTGTACAGTTGCAGCATAACCTCACGGTTCTTAAACTCAAACCCTCTGTTAATAAACGCCAACACACCATAGGCCTTCTTTACTGCTCTATCCACTTGAGTGGCAACCTTCAGAGATCTGTGGATATGAACCCCCAGATCCCTCTGCTCCTCCACGTTCCTCAGAACCCTGCCGTTGACCCTGTAATCCTTATTCAAATTTGCCCTACCAAAATGAATCACCTCGCACTTATCAGGGTTAAATTCCATCTGCCATTTTTCGGCCCAGCTCTGCATCCTATCAATGTCTCTTTGCAGCCTACAACAGCCCTCCACCTCATCCACTACTCCACCAATCTTGGTGTCATCAGCAAATTTACTGAGCCACCCTTCAGTCCCCTCCTCCAAGTCATTGATAAAAATCACAAACAGCAGAGGACCCAGCACCGACCCCTGTGGCACACCGCTGGTAACTGGTCTCCAGTCCGAAAATGTTCCATCCACCACCACCCTCTGCCTTCTATGAGATAGCCAGTTACTTATCCAATCGGCCAAATTTCCCTCTATCCCACAACTCCTTACTTTCTTCATGAGCCGACCATGGGGAACCTTATCAAACGCCTTACTAAAATCCATGTATACGACATCAACTGCTCTACCTTCATCTACACACTTAGTTACCTCCTCAAAGAATTCAATCAAATTTGTTAGGCAAGACTTACCCTTCACGAATCCGTGTTGACTATCCCTGATTAAGTTGCCCCTTTCCAAATGGTCATAAATCCTATCCCTCAGGACCTTTTCCATTATCTTACCAGCCACCGAAGTAAGACTACCCGGCCTATAATTACCAGGGTCATTCCTATTTCCTTTCTTGAAGAGAGGAACAACATTCGCCACTCTCCAGTCCTCTGGCACCATTCCCGTGGACAGTGAGGACCCAAAGATCAAAGCCAGAGGCTCTGCAATCTCCTCCCTTGCCTCCCAAAGAATCCTAGGATATATCCCATCTGGTCCAGGGGACTTATCGACCCTCAGGTTCTTCAAAATTGCTAAAACATCTTCCCTCAGAACATCTACCACCTCCAGCCTATCCACCTTTATCACACTCTCATCCTCAAGAACATGGCCCCTCTCCTCGGTGAACACTGACGAAAAGTATTCATTCATCACCTCTCCTATCTCTTCTGACTCCATGCACAAGTTCCCACTACTGTCCTTGACCGGCCCTACCCTCACCCTGGTCATTCTTTTATTTCTCACATAAGAGTAAAAGGCCTTGGGGTTTTTCTTGATCCGACCCGCCAAGGACTTCTCATGCCCCCTCCTAGCTCTCCTAAGCTCTTTTTTAGCTCATTCCTTGCTACCTTGTACCCCTCAATCGACCCAACTGAACCTTGTTTTCTCATCCTTACATACGCTTCCTTTTTCCTCTTGACTAGACATTCAACCTCTTTTGTGAACCATGGTTCTCTCACTCGGCCATTTCCTCCCTGCCTGACAGGGACATACCTATCAAGGACACGCAGTAATTGCTCCATGAAAAAGCTCCACTTTTCGTTTGTGCCTTTCCCTGATAGTTTCTGTTCCCATCTTATACTCCCTAATTCTTGCCTAATCGCATCATAATTACCCCTCCCCCAATTATAAACCCTGCCCTGCCGTATGGCCCTATCCCTCTCCATTGCAATAGTGAAAGTTACCGAATTGTGGTCACTATCTCCAAAGTGCTCTCCCACATACAAATCAAACACTTGGCCCGGTTCATTACCCAGTACCAAATCCAGAACACAGGACCAGATCTAAGGTTGCTTGCCCCCTGGTCGGTTCAGTTACATACTGCTCAAGAAACCCATCCCTAATACACTCAATGAACTCATCCTCAAGGCAGCCCTGCCCCATTTGATTTGTCCAATTAATATGATAGTTAAAATCCCCCATAATTATAGATGTTCCCTTATTACATGCCTCAACTATTTCCTGATTGATACTCCGTCCAACAGAGTTGCAACTGTTCGGAGGCCTATAGACTACGCCCACTAGTGTTTTTTTCCCCTTATTATTCCTTATCTCCACCCAAACTGTTTCATTATCATGATTTTTTGACCCAATATCATTACTCTGTATTACAGTGATTCCTTCCTTTATTAACATAGCCACCCCACCTCCCCTTCCTTCCTGCCTGTCCTTCCTGATCGTTAAATAACCTGGTATGTTTAATTCCCAGGCATTGTCACCCTGCAGCCATGTTTCTGTAATGGCCACAATATCATAACCATATGTAGTTATTTGTGCCATTAACTCGTCTATTTTGTTACGAATGCTACGTGCATTCAGATAGAGAACTTTCAAATATGCTTTGTGGCACTTAGTTCCTGCTTTTTCACTTTTTACCACTTTACCTTTTACTCCACACACTCTGTCCCTTCCTGCCACGCTCTGATTTCTGATTCCCCTACTGCTACCTATGTCTATGACCCTCTCTGTTGTCATTTTTATTTTTTGCTCTCTTGAAACCTCCCCCCCACTAATTAGTTTAAAGCCCTCTCCACAGCCCTAGTTATTCGATTCGCCAGGACATTAGTCCCAGCACTGGCCAAGTGAAGTCCGTCCCAACGGAACAGCTCTCTCCTGCCCCAGTACTGGTGCCAGTGTCCCAAGAAGCAAAACCCATTTTTCCCACACCAGTCTTTGAGCCACGCATTCAACTCCCTGATTTTATTTACCCTAGCCAAATTTGCTCGTGGCTCAGGCAGGATGGTACTTCTGAGGTTACGCGGCTGTTTGAAGGCAAGTAGTGGAGGCGTGGGGATGGCCTTAGCGAGGTGTTCGTCGTCATCGATGACATGTTGGAGGCTGCGAAGAACATGGCGTAGTTAGCATGAGCTAAGAGGGCAGGTAGGTAGGCCCTGATCCCTGAACTCTGTCACTTGTGCTGGGTGCCCCAGCTGCAACATACCCAGGATCCGGGCGGTGGGTGGGGGGGGCCGTTTTCCTATTGTGAGGAAGCACCTGGTTTCCGCTCGGCAACCCCTCCCACCCACCCGTCCCTGGTGCTGCGGCCAAGATGAGGAAGTTGGTGTTGTGGAAGGGGCCTCCCAGTGAGTGACACGTTGTATTGAATTCCAATTTGGATCGATGGCTGTTTTGAAAAGCGTAGGAGGGGGGTCGGGGTACGCCGGGGAGAGGAGAAGAAGATCGAATGAGTCCAACATATAATACGGAAAAGATAATTAGGACAAGTGATTTGGCACAACAAATCCCACCAATGGCCACACTTGCTGAAGTGCTTGCAGTTCCCAATGAGACTTACCCAGTTTCTAAGCAGAGCCGAGGAGTAATAATTTTTTTTAACTACATTCTGGGCACCACACCTGAGGAAGGATATATTGGCCTGGGAGGGGGTTCACTGCAGATTCAGCAGAATGATAAAAGGGTTAAATTATGAGGACAAGTTGCAGAGTCTAGACTTGTACTGGCGGAGCAGGCTGGAGGGGTTGAATGTTGCGTTGCTAGGTACACGTTGAAAGGATGAGGTGGCGCGGGGCGGGGGGGAGCTGATCCTGAAATGGGCGATCAAAATTCCAACAGCTTGACCCCCAAGCAAATTCCTGCCGTTCAAGCTTTGCGTTATTTCCACCCTCCCGCGAACGCTCCCAATTTCTTGCTTGACCTTTGTCTTCCGCAGAGTTCTTTGAGGAGTGTATCAGGAACGCCGAGATTGACGCCAATCTCCCCGTCATCATGAAGAACTCGGTGTATGTGCAAAGGGCCGCTGCCCGCAGGATAAAGAGCTGCAGATTCCGCCGGAGGAAGTCCACTGCTGTTTGGAACTCTTTTGGTAAGTGTCATTCGATGCTGCAAGAGGCCCCCATCCAACGTGGTGCCTGGTATTGCAATCCTAATGGGATAGGGAAGACGGGGGGGGGGGGGGGGGGGGAGGCTGCATTGTAACATGATGAAGCATTGACCATCTTATTTCAATACAAATGAATTGGGTGGAGAGGAAGTGACTGTGTTGCCGGGTGAAATTATTCTCTACCTCCTCCCGTCCCCCCGCCCCCAAACTGGCAGGGCGATTGAGTGAAGATGAGCCCATTTCCTTTTAAGATTTCTCTCTTTTTCCCCCTGCGCACCACATCCCAGTGACCTTCTCCCAGCTCCTCTGGTGTGCGTGCAGGAGCAGGATGGGGAGACGGCCTCTTTGCCTGCCCCTTCCCATGAACGTGCCTGGCTCCTACCTTACCCGGAAGGTGTGGCAATGAATGGAAAACCAGCCTTGTTTCTCTTCAGTTCTTACTGTTTTGGTTTCTCCGCACTCCTCCCTTGGGGAATAGCGTGAGGTGGCGGGAGCATTCAGCGGGTGATTAACAGTCTGACAGGGTGTTGTTGTTGTTGTTGTGTATCTTCATGCACTTCCCTTGGGAAATAATGTGAATTGCTGGAAGGATTCACAAGCTGATCAACATCTTCTCTACATCTACCCTATCAAAACCTTCATAATCTTTAAGACCTCTATCAGGTCCTTCCTCAGCCTTCTCTGTTCTAGAGAAAAGAGCCCCGGCCTGTTCAATCTTTCTTGATAGGTATAACCTCTCAGTCTGGTATCATCCTTGTACATCCTTTCGATAATATGGCGACCAGAAGTGTCCACAGTACTCCAAGTGTGGTCTAACCAAGGTTCAATACAAGTTTGTCATAACTTCTCTGCTTTTCAATTCTATCCCTCTATAAATGACCCCAGTGCTTTATTTGCACTTTTTGTGGTTTTGTTAACTTGTGTCGCTACTTTTAGTGCTCTGTCTATCTGTACCCCCAGATCCCTTTGCCTCTACCCCATTCAGACTCTTATTTTCCAAGCAGCATGTGGTCTCCTGATTCCATTGTAGACATGGCTTTCCTCAGTGTCAGGCCTCAGTGAGCTGAACTGCACCTGAAGGACAAGTGCCGATTGATTTTGTGAAGCATTCACAGATGAGATGGAAATGCTTTGTCCAGCTCGTCTTCCTCTTCCCACCCAACCCCCCCGCACCCACCTCTACCGCAAGTGAGTTCATCCAGTGAGCCAAACAGACCAGCAAGATGTACGTTCCATCTCCAGTCTGTGCACCTTGGCTCATCGGGGCAGCGGTAGAGGGGTGGTGTAATTGGCTTCAGCACCCCAGGATTGGGGACGGTGAATCAGCACAGGGTCCCCACTCCCAATCGCTATCCAGCGGCCCCCTGCGGGTGGCTGTCGGGCAAGGGCGGGATAGGGTTCGATTGCGAGGCTCCTGAGGTTGAACAGCCTGGAACACTCACCAGGGAGAATTTTAACTCCAAGACACCCATTTCGCGCTTGAAACACTGGCGGTTGGCAGTTGGAAACCGGGGCGGTTGGGGGAGTGGGGGGCGGGGTTGAAACACATTGACTGACTCATTGATGCCCAAGGCCCGCCTGATGGAATATTCAGACAGGCCTGTAAATGGGTGAGGAGTCCACCTGCCTGGATCATGCGTGAGGCTGGTTAAATATGTAAATGGGGGTCCTACACCGGTTGTCGGACCCCCGACTGAGAAATCCAGGAGGGGTGTCCAGCCTCCGCCAACTCCGAGCTTCTTGTTTTGGGTGGGAGTCAAAATTTGCCCCCTCTCCCTCCACCATCACGGGCAGAAACAGCCGCTTGGTCAAGCCACAAGAGGCTGACCCCAGTCAGGGAAGTCAGCGAGAGTCAGAACAGGCAGGAAGGGGTTGAAAAAACACATGGCTCTTTCTGCGGGACTGGTATCTTATTTCCATTTTATGATTTTTATTCCCCCCCATTGACTCTCCAATACGGTCATACAGTTTTTTTTCGCTCCTCAATTTCAAAACTCTCATCCTTGTTTTCAAATCCCTCCGTGGCCTCGCCCCTCCCTATCTCTGTAACCTCCTCCAGCCCTACAACCCCCTCCCGAGATATCGGCGCTCCTCCAATTCTGCCCTCTTGAGCATCCCTGATTTTCATCGCTCCACCACTGGCAGACGTGCCGTCAGCTGCCAATGGCCCTAAGCTCTGGAATTCCCTCTCTAACCCTCTCCGCCTCTCTCTCCTCCTTTAAGATGCTCCTTAAGACCTATCTCTTAGAACAAGCTTTGGTCATCTGTCCAAGCATCTCCTTCTATTGCTTGGTGCCAAGTGTTGTTTGGTACGTGTAAGCCGCTATATAAATACAAGTTGTTGTTGCTCTCTCCTGCTAACTTTGTTGATGAAAACTCCCTGAAATCGCAGGTTTCCCGACCACCGCAGCTGGTAGTCGATCAGTAAAAGTTCACCGAGTCGGATGACGGGGGGTCCCCAGTCTTTCTGACGACGATGCAGCAGTGTTTGGCTAAAATGCTTCAGGAAAACGGGACACAGGCCCTCCGACTAAAAACGAGTTACAACCCAAAAATGTCCAAGCCTGAATGTGGGCCCGTGACATTCAGTCATAGGGAAAAGGCGAGAGGGCGTGGGCCTCTCATATCCTGAGCGAAGGGCGCACACAGAGTACCATCCTGTGGGGTAAACCTTCCTGAGAAATTTCAGCCCTTTCCGGAGATGACCTCTGCCTTACTCTGAAACTTCATTATAGCCATCTTTCTATGGCTATCACACTGACTCTCCCCCAGTTCACACTGACTCTCCCCCAGTTCACACTGACTCTCCCCCAGTTCACACTGACTCTCCCCCAGTTCACACTGACTCTCCCCAGTCACACTGACTCTCCCCCAGTTCACACTGACTCTCCCCCAGTTCACACTGACTCTCCCCAGTTCACACTGACTCTCCCCCAGTTCACACTGACTCTCCCCCAGTTCACACTGACTCTCCCCCAGTTCACACTGACTCTCCCCCAGTTCACACTGACTCTCCCCC
>JASTWF010002961.1:0-13593 GCA_030390025.1 Squalus acanthias | reverse complement strand
GTGGTGGAGAGTAAACAGAGTTCACACACTCCCTGCATCGACAGGTCACAGAAACCCTGCAAAAACTCTGAGCAACATCGCGAGCTATAGTAAAAAAATAAAATTGGTAGCTTTTTAATCATCGAATGAATCGCGATTCTAGCACTGCACCAAATAAGAAAGTCTGCTTCTCAAAGAGACAGGCTGCTCTACAAATCAAACTTAGATCTCCAACAAATCTCTGAACTCACTATTCCTTATCTGTCCGCCAATACAAAGCACATTGATTCCAGCTCCTGTCCTACTCTGTACCCCTCGGGACTGCTTGAGGTGATGGACAAAGCTTTGTGGAGTTTGAGGATAGTTTGGTACAGTTCACTTGTGATCGCTGGGACCTGGACTGAGAGTGTCTGGGCTGGATTCACCCGCCATCCTTTAAGAAGCATCCCATGAGGAGGGGGATATTTAATTTTGCTTCTCTCTAGGAAGAGGAAGAATCTGAAGAACGGAGAGTAATTTTTATCACGGTGATTTACATCATCAGCTCACGTCTGTAAACAAAACAGACGTAAATAAACTTTTATTAATCCAGCTGTCGCCTTTTTAGCAACAAACGGACTTTATTCATCGGGATTGGATTGGTTCCTGCTACTGAGCTATGGTCATTTGGCTGAAGTATGATGGCATCTGAGAACATCTCAGTCTGTAACACGAAGAAACATTAAAGAGAATGGACCATTCCGCACATTAAACCGATACCTGTCATAGTATAAAAACTACCCTATCATGGACTCTACCCACCCATTGAATCTCCCACAGCCCATGTACACTCTCCCCTATCATGGACTCTACCCACCCATTTCATCTCCTCCCACAGCCCATGTACACTCTCCCCTATCACGGACTCTACCCACCCATTTCATCTCCTCCCACAGCCCATGTACACTCTCCCCTATCACGGACTCTACCCACCCATTTCATCTCCCACAGCCCATGTACACTCTCCCCTATCATGGACTCTACCTACCCATTTAATCTCCTCCCACAGCCCATGTACACTCTCCCCTATCACGGACTCTACCCACCCATTTCATCTCCCACAGCCCATGTACACTCTCCCCTATCATGGACTCTACCCACCCATTTCATCTCCCACAGCCCACGTACACTCTCCCCTATCATGGACTCTACCCACCCATTTCATCGTCTCCCACAGCCCACGTACACTCTCCCCTATCACAGACTCCACCCACCCATTTCATCTCCTCTCACAGCCCATGTACACTCTCCCCTATCATGGACTCTACCCACCCATGTAATCTCCTCCCACAGCCCATGTACACTCTCCCCTATCACGGACTCTACCCACCAATTTAATCTCCTCCCACAGCCCACGTACACTCTCCCCTATCATGGACTCTACCCACCCATTGAATCTCCTGCCACAGCCCATGTACACTCTCCCCTATCATGGACTCTACCCACCCATTTCATCGCCTCCCACAGCCCATGTACACTCTCCCCTATCATGGACTCCACCCACCCATTTAATCTCCTCCCACAGCCCATGTACACTCTCCCCTATCACGGACTCTACCCACCCATTTAATCTCCTCCCACAGCCCATGTACACTTTTGCCGAGCATGGACTCTACCCCACATTTAAGCTCACTGCTACGAAAGATCATTGAGCAAAACTCCAGAAGATACATTCATCCTCACATCTCTACTATTCAACCCTAGTCTGCTACCCTCTAGCCAACTTCCCTTGTTCCTCAACAGTCTACCCCAGTCCAGGGATTCAGGAACTCCCGTGCCCTGAGGATTATTTGATCGTCACAGTATATAACTATTACTAGAGCCAAGAATCCCACTCCAAAACCAACCCACCATCACTGTACTGTCAAACTGTGGGCCTCAAGCCTACAGGACAATAAGGGAGATATCAGCACCAAAATCTGTTGCTCATTCGTTGGAGGTTTGTAAGAATGCATGGTTCCATACTGGGAATAAAGATCTGGACTAAATTCAGCACAAAAGGTAGGCAAGAAGCCAGGATCATGAAACCTTTTGAAGTGCAAAAACAGGCCTTGTATTGCAACAGGCATTGCCTGCGACAGCAGTTACCAGAACGGCTCTCCGTAGAAGCACGACGACATGCTGGCCTCCCCACACAGAGAGTCAGTGAGCATGCAGACAGGCCAATCACAGTGCTGAGGGAAAGGGTTGGGGGGCAGGCTGGGAGTAAAGGGTGGGGTGCAGGTGGGGGGGGAAGGAGAATGGAGGGACGGGCAGCATAAGAGACTCTTAGCAAAGGCAAGACAAGGCAAGACAGAACTCAAACAGTTCAGAGTTCATGCAGAGAAATTAACATCACTGGAAATAAAAGGAATCCTGTCCCTTGTCTTAAAAGATAATACGGTAACAAATCAAATCACTAGTGTAGAACTGGAAAGTATAAACATTTGGGTCTAAAATTAGCTTCTGAAATGAGTAGTCATCCCTCACTGAGTGTGTGACACTGACTGAAACTCAAGACAAACTCACACTTTTTTCATCGTGTAGAAGTTAATTGAAGTGTTCTTGTATAATTTATGTATTTACCCTCTTGCATTCTCTCTTCTCCTATCCATTATTCCTCTTGCTCCTTCCAGTCAGGGGGTAGTCGCACTGTCCAATCTCCCTCCCAGTCCACTTAGCCGTCAGATCCATTCCCCAGTTGACCCAGTGCACGCGGGCTCCCGGGAGGAATAGGGAACCTTGACTTCCATTCTCTCTTTCTCTGGATGACTGGACCATAATGGCCTCCAGTGGAAGTCCAAGTTTCAGTGAGGGTCAAGGCTAGCCAACCTAACTTGACTTGTGTTGGGTTACCAGAGCTTCAGTGACCTCTAGTCTCTCCCTCCACATCAGATATCCAATTACAAGAATCCACTATGCTTTTATAAAGTAGAGAAAATGATACATAAACCAATCATTTAGTGCATAAAGTTTCAGTAAAAGAACATTCAACATTTTGAAGGGACTTGTAAAAAAAAAATCAGAATCAGATCTCCCGGAGAGCTGACGTTCCTCGATCAAACCTCAGGATATTTCCAATATTTGATTCATTGGGAAGTGACCTCTGGCCATGGGACCTTCAACCTTTGGTGGACGTGGTTTCACTTCCTGCATCTGAATGCAAAGCGGCACCAAACAGTGAGGATGGGCACCGTGCAGGTACACGGTGATTTGGTGTGGCGCCCAGTGCTTTGAATGCACAGGACAAGCTTACGAGGTTCAAATCCAGCTCTGCCGCACAACCAGGGGTATCTCTTCTAGGGATATCTGGTGGCCTTGCTCAGAAGATCCTCATGTGAATTTAGATCTAAGGTGGAGACTAAAACAGGTTCTTTATCAGTAGATTGACTCCCTGCACTACACACAGAGTAACTTTCCCTCCCACAGTTCAACTGCAAAGAATCCGAATTCCTTCAATTGGAACTAGCTCCAATCGCCATTTCCAAATCCAAGTCACTCTTAAGCAGCATGATTTGGGTCAGTGCTGTTGTTTGAAGATCCAGAGAGAGTTTTTTCCGATGCAGACACACTAGTGCAGTCAGACGTGAGTTCACATTTTTTTTTAGTCGATCAAATGCTGTTTTTTATAAACCAGAAACTCGGATAACAAATCCGCATCGGAACCTCGGATCCAAACAGCAACACTACATTATGCAGCAACTTTATGCAGCAACTTTTCAGACTGGTGCCCCGTGCTAACCAAAAATTGTGGCTTTGCAACATTTAAAAATCAAACCTATACACTGCTTATCTCTCTCTCTCTCTCTCTGCCCTCCCCCTCTACTGTCTCTGTCTCAAGTGGGCGTCGCTGGCAAGGCCAGCATTTATTGCCCATCCCTAGTTGCCCTTGAGAAGGTGGTGGTGAGCCGCCTGCTTGAACCGCTGCAGTCCGTGCGGTGAAGGTGCTCCCACAGTGCTGTTAGGGAGGGAGTTCCAGGATTTTGACCCAGCGACTATGAAGGATCGACCGATATGTGTCCAAGTCGGGATGGTGTGCGAGTACACCTTGGTCAGGAAGGTGGGTGCAGGGAGCCCTATTTACATTGTGGGGTCTAGAACGAAGGGACATAGATATCAGAATAAAAAATGATTTAGGACAGTGAGCAGCAGAAATATTTTTACACAGAGGATTGTGGGTCTGTGGAATGCACTCTGGAGTTATTGATTTAAGCAAAGATGTAGGGACGCGGGAATTGCTAGATAAAGACCAAGCCAATCTAGTTCGCCTTCTACCATCCTGGTAGTCCCATGATACCACAGGGAGTGGTTGAGGCGAATAGCAGAGATCCATTCAAGGGGAAGCTAGATAAACACACGAGGGAGAAAGGAATCGAAGGTTATGCTGCTAGGGTGAGATAAAGAGGGGTGGGAGGAGGCTCGTGTGGAGCATGAACACCGGCACGGACCAGTTGGGCCGAATGGCCTGTTTCTGTGCTGTAGATACTTTGTGATACAACGATGATGGCGTTGATGGCTACTCACAGCAATCATTTAAGAATCGGTTAGATAGATGGATGACAAAAATCGTGACAATGAGACATGGGAACCAGGGCAAGCCCGTGGGATTCATTCTACTGCTTATGTGATGGATAAACACCATCATGGCCCGAATGGCCTGTTTCCATGTTGCAATTCTATTTAAGAACATAAGAATTAGGAGCAGGAGTCGGCCATTTGGCCCCTCAAGTCTGCTCCGCCATTCAATAGATCATGGCTGATCTTCTACCTCAACTCCACTTTCCCACCGGATCTCCATATCCCTCAATTCCCCTGCTGTCCAAAAATCTAGCGATCTCTGTCTTGAACATACTCAACGACTGAGCCTCCACAGCCTTCTGGGGTAGAGAATTCCAAAGATTCACAAACCTCTGAGTGAAGAAATTCCTCCTCATCTCAGTCCTGAATGGCCGTCCCCTGATCCTGAGACTGTGACCCCTGGTTCTAGGCTCTCCAGTCTTGCTGAAATGGCCTTCAGCCCGTCGCTCACCGCACGTCAGCGGAAGATGCGTCATGCTCAAAAACTGCCCGTGACAAAAATAAAACACAAATCTCCCGTTTACCACTGGAAGCAGAGACTGGTTTTGGGCATAGTCGTCGCCTACTGACTGTGCACAATCAGAAAACCCCAACATCGCGACATTACCACGGGCATTGGGTATATTCATGTAAAAAGAATTATTCAATTGTTTGCAAAGTTCTGGAATAGGAGTTGCATCAAGTTGGTGAAGTTATTAGAAGGGCGCCTATTCTTTAACCTGCTGCAATTCATTATTGCAAAACAGAAAATAAAAAGCCAAATGAACTATTTATTTCAGAAAATGCTGGAAACACTCAGCAGGTCAGGCAGCATCTGTGGAGAGAGAAACAGGGTTAAGGTTTCAGTTCTGACGAAGGGTCATCGACCTGAAACGTTGACTCTGTTTCTCTCTCCACAGATGCTGCCTGACCTGCTGAGTGTTTCCAGCATTTTCTGTTTTTATTTCAGATTTCCAGCATCCGCAGTATTTTGTTTTTGTAACTATTTATTTCTATGTTTCCAAAATGGATATTATTTATTAGATTCTATTATTAATCTCTAATAATGGAAAAGTTCCTTCCGAAATTCATTAGACTGGAGAGAGAGGATAAATAAAGAGAGAGATTGATTTCTCTTTCCAATTTTGTTGCAGAAGACACAACCTGAGCAGATCTGTGAGTGAGAGAGAGAGAGAGAGAGATAAACACACAGGGAGGGAGGGAGCAAGGGAGGGAGGGAAGGAGGGAGGGAGCAAGAGGACAAGTAAACCAGCCGAGCTGTGCCGTGCCGTGCCGTGCCGTGCCAGGGATCAGTTGACCAAAGGGAGAGTTTCACACGGATACCTAGGATCTCCTGAGCAGCACATTCCACACATGGAATCACGACGCGGTTTGTGTTTACTGAAAACAAGGGGAAAATGGGAATTAATGACTATAATTCCCGTGATTCAGCCGCGGAATCAGTAGCTTAGCATTCTCCAAACAAAGCAACTCCGCTGGAATGACTAAACCCTCCGCTTGAATTTGGCCGCGAAGGATCTACACTCTCTCCAGATCAGACCTGCCACTCACTTCTCGGTTTCGGTTCGATCCATACCAGGTGGTGAAAGAATGCAGAGTCGCCGACTGAGATCTGTGACACTGAGGGAGGCCCGACACAAACAGCATCCTCTCACCTTCAAACGCAAGCTCCGCTACGCGAGACATTCAGTCCCTTCCACTGGATGGTTTTTCCGCCCGTTCATTTCAGTGCGCAAATAACGCTGGACACGGGAGCGGAAAAGCCCAGCCCATCCTGCCCTGAAACTCTGGCTAACTTTCTTCATGGGTTTCTCGCCGACTCCTGCGGGCATTGACTGTTTCAGGGGCAGGGTTCTCACAGGGGTTGGTCACCACCCGCGTTCCCAGACTTCACCAGCGTGAATAGTTCTTTGATGGTAGCGCTAAATCAACGATAGCGAATCAGCAGCCCGCTTCACATCCCACCCGATTTTCACTTCCCGTTTTGCGCTATCACCAAATCCCAAATTCACCCACCCCCTCCTCCCAACATGTCAACCTGGACAGCAAGTGCTGGCTGGCTATTCAACCCTGAAGGGGGCACCCAATCCTGTCCTCATCCAATGTCCACGTGTCTGAACTTCTCAGCAGGAGTCACTGGATCCTAATCATCTCCTCGCAACGCCAGGAGCACTCAGGCTAGTTTTAGCGCCTGTACCATGGCCCCAGTTGAGATGAGCTAAGTCAGTAGAAACTGGGAGTCAAACCTGGGAGCGACTGGAGTCACCTGCCAGACCAAGTTCTGCCTTTACTGAGCCCTTAGGGAGGAAGATGTTTGTCCCTCGGTTCGGTCAATGTGGGGCTGCTATAGCCACTGCCGTGATTAGCTAGTAGTGGCTTCACAAAGCTGCCTACTTCTCGAAGGTTCTGCATTTCCCCACCTCAGTGGGTCTGCCAAAAGTACCTCACTCTACAGGGTGCAAGGTGACAGATCCTTAACCTGTGATGAGGATTATATTCTGGAGATGCGAATTGTGCAGAAGATAGAAAAGAGAAGAATTTATGTTTTGAACTGTGCTAGTGTTGGGTAACGAAGGCGTTCCATTTCAGACAGCCAGGGTCAGAATCAGGCATTCCCTGGTTGGTTATAATCTAGTTGGATGCAGAGTAAAGCTTCCTCTGTTCTGCCCTCACAATGTGCCTCAGGCCCAATCTCAGAGACACGACCCCTACTGTACCAGCGTGGCATTATCCTTGTTCCTGCATCGGCCACCTTGTGACAAAGTTTACCAATTTAGTGCCAATCTTCTGTGGTTTCTGCACATTTAGCCCGTGTCTGCTGGGAACTAGGCGGAGACTGTACAAAGCCATTTCACGTAGAACCCTTACAGCTGCCAGAGAGAGAAGACTTTCATACTGCCAGCCTGGGCTGGATACGCAATGATCTCCCACAGGTGAAAGGATGATGGGGTTAGATTTTCAAATAGCCAGCGGGGCAGAACACTGGCGTTGCAGACTTTCCGCTCGATACAGAAACCGCCGGATTTTGACTTCTGTTCATTCCAATGGAAAGGAGGTCCGGTTTCTGTAATGGGCGGTCGGTCCACGGAGGCAGTCTTAGGCCCGGTTGACAGGATGAGAATCGATCCTGATGTCTAGCACACGCCCTAAATGAAGAGGGATGAAAGAAAGGTCTGCAAACTGCAGCAGTGATCTGTTAGACATCAGTTGAGCAGAGATAAAATACCAGTGGATAAGTACGCAGGAGAGGAACCGTATTGGGATTGGGGACTGGTGATGGTGTAGACCCCCCGCCTTCCGGGCCTTGTGATCGAGTTGTAAAACCTTTGCACGATCTGTAACAGGCAGTACACGTGGCATCAGCTGGTAATGAGCCAGACACCAGGTGCCACTTGGCTGAACGGCACCTGAGAAATGGTCGTTAATCTCTCGTGGGCCGACTGGCTGTGACTAATCCAGCTCATAGACAGTTTGATATATGGCCGTGTTTAGCAGAGATTTCTCCTGGGCACCGCATGGCTGCCTGTTGACGCACATCCCAGTTAGAACAGGCTCCGAAACCACTGCGGCATCTCACCGTGGCCTCCTTTTAAAACAAAGTCACAGGACGTTGAGGAGAATGGGCTCGTGCGCTCAGTAAGAACACCATCATTTTGCCCCGGCACCCTTGCTTTGATTGTAACTGAGATCGAGGGGAATGGTGGTCTCGGTTATCCAGCAATGGACTGTGTACCTGTTGAGTGTCACACCATCCTTTCATCTCTTGGGCCTGGGTTTGAAGCTAGCCAGAGACAATGAGAAAAGAAAGACTTGCATTTCTATAGCGCCTTTCCCCACCTCAGGACGTCCCAAAGTGCTTTACAGCCAATGAGATCCTTTTTGAGGTGTAGCCACTGTTGTAATGTAGGAAATGAGGGGCCAGCTCTACCTGATGGGTCAGTCGACAATATTACAGCACATTTTTCTTATTTGTTCTTGCAATGTGGGCGACACAGACAAGGCCGGTATTTATTGCCCATCCCTAGCTTCCCCGAGGGCAGTTTAGGACTGGAGATGTGTGATTGGACATTGACTCGCGAGTGGGCATTGAGTGACTGATTCAGCTAATGAGGGAGAAAGGAATAGTCGTCGATTCCTTGTCCACCCTGTGTTGATAGGGTGAGGTGAAGAGGGGTGGGAGGAGGCTCGTGACGGAGCATAAACACCGGCACGGAGCAGTTGGGCCGAATGGCCTGTTTCTGTGCTGTAAATACTCTGTAATTCTATGTAATGGTCGAAAGGTTGGTATTTTGAGCCCATCCAGAGACTAATGTTCCTTGGTTTTGCTGTTCTTCGGATGAGACATTGAACTGAGGTTCTATCTGTCTGTTCATGTGCAAATGATATAGAGGCACTGGAGAGGATGCAGAGAAGATTTACAAGGATGATACCAGAAATGCGAGGGTATACATATCAGGAAAGGATGAACAGGCTGGGTCTCTTTTCTCTTGAAAAAAGGCTGAGGGGTGACCTAATAGAGGTCTTTAAAATCATGAAAAATTTTGATAGAGTGGATAGAGAGAGAATGTTTCCACTTGTGGGGAAGAGCAAAACTAGAGGCCATCAATATAAGATAGTCACCAAGAAATCCAATAGGGAATTCAGGAGAAACTTCTTTACCCAAAGAGTGGTGAGAATGTGGAACTCGCTACCACAGGGAGTGGTTGAAGCGAATAGTATAGATGCATTTAAGGGGAGGCTAGATAAACATATGCGGGAGAAGGGAATAGAGGGCTATACTGATAGATTTAGATGAGGAAAGACGGGAGGAGGCTCGAGTGGAGCATAAACGCCGGCATGGACTGGTTGGGCCGAACGGCCTGTTTCTGTGCCGTATATCCGATGTAATCCTATGTAAATGAAAGCTGTAATGGGAGGACGGTAGGGATGAGGAAGGACGAGATCGAAATGGGGCTTTCTTGAGCTGAACCTATCTTGTGATGAAACAAGCCCTCTCTTGCTCAGGGGAGGCTGCGATAGTCAGTGTCGCCCTGTAGCTTTCCTTTCACTTTCTCTCAGTGAGGGGAGGGGACAATGCTGGATTCCAGCTCTGAACCGACCGACCCCCCCAGCCAGGCCGCACATGGAGACCCAGAGTCGCAGGACAATCGACAGCCACCAGAAACCAGAAACAGCGAGTGGCCCCTGTTTCAGAGCGACAGGGAATTGAGGAATCACACGGTCGATGAATCCAATGGGACGAGCTTTAAATCTTGCCAGGGTGCCCTAAAACTACCAAAAGTCCCGCAGGATTGGAATCCTTCCAGGAAAAATTCAGCTTGCTTCTTACCAACAAAGTCGTTTTTCTACATTATCAGCCTGCGGATTTAGAGATTGCTTCGATCAACTCAGAAATAAGTATCGGCGCCAGAACCGTTGTCAAACAGGGCTTTATCCAGTAATAAGGTGCTTGGGGAGATGGGAGCACACTGAGGAAGCCGGGGCAGGGGGAGGGAGACGGGGGGCTTCCTGTAACATCTGTTAAATCCTACAGGGTTTTTCCTTCTTGCAGAGGAAGCTGAAGGGATTGAGTGGTGAGGAGAGAGCAGACCGCTCACTGTCAAAGCTCAACTCGCTGCTTAAGTGAAACAGGAAAGAGAGTTATCAAAAGAGGCAAATAAAATCCACACGGTCATTTCAGGCACAGAAATTCACAGCGAAACAGGTGGAATAATCCAGCAAATATCGTTCTATCAGCAGCTCTTCACACCAGCAATGTAAGGGGTTCATTGGGCGATGTCAGCAGCAGGTCAGGCACCCTTCCTGCGGAGGTCAACCAGCGGAAAGTCGGGCGGGGGAATGTTCCCTCATATTGAGTTTTTTTTGGGTGCGCGGCCCCTTTAAGGGGCTGCACGGCCCATTCAAAATAACGCGCATGTGCGGATTTTCCCGTTTAAAAGCCGGTGAGCCGCAGAGCGCTGCGGGGCAAGGCTGCTTAAAGGGAACAACCGCTCCCCCACAACTTGGTCTGTCACATTCTGCCGATTCACTGATCTTCACCGCGTGTCTGCGGGAGAATGGGGACTGGAGGCCAGGCTGCACCCTGCACAGAGCCTGGTATTGTCAGAGGGGCCGGCACTGCCTGGGCTGCTCGGGCTCGCCTCCTCCTGGCAGAACCAAGACTGGCAGCGCATGACCCAGGGAGAGGAAAGGGCGACCCGCAGGAATATGTAGAGGGAGGGGTGGGGGGGCACACGGAAAACAACACAACACAAAAACAACATGCATGCTTTGTATCTGGTTACAGTAACTTTCAACATTCAATGAGGTTGGCATCTCACTGCAACCCTCAAACTATTCATCTCAGCTTCAAAAATTTACCAAACAAATCACATCTACGGGGGAGGGAATGTTTCCAACTATTTTTTTTTAAATCAGAGCTTTAAAATCCAGCAAACCTGGGCGTGCTCTCCGGCGCCTCCTTCCTGCAGCAACAAACACAGAACAGAGACACAGGTTAATAGGAAAACCTGGCTGTTTAATCAACCTCCCTACAGCACCAGATGATTCCACCCCACGCTCGGGAATGTACTGCCAGAATCCCGAGAGACTGAAATCAAGCATCAAACACCTTGTACAAGTGGGTTAGATACAGAGTAAAGCTCCCTCCACACTGTCCCATCAAACACTCCCAGGGCAGGTACAGCATGGGTTAAATAAAGAGCAAAGCTCCCTCTACACTGTCCCATCAAACACTCCCAGGACAGGTACAGCACAGGTTAGATAGAGAGTAAAGCTCCCTCTACACTGTCCCATCAAACACTTCCAGGGCAGGGACAGCACGGGTTAGATACAGAGTAAAGCTCCCTCTACACTGTCCCATCAAACACTCCCAGGGCAGGGACAGCACGGGTTAGATAGAGAGTAAAGCTCCCTCTACACTGTCCCATCAAACACTCCCAGGGCAGGGACAGCACGGGTTAGATACAGAGTAAAGCTCCCTCTACACTGTCCCATCAAACACTCCCAGGGCAGGTACAGCACGGGTTAGATACAGAGTAAAGCTCCCTCTACACTGTCCCATCAAACACTCCCAGGGCAGGGACAGCACGGGTTAGATACAGAGTAAAGCTCCCTCTACACTGTCCTATCAAACACTCCCAGGGCAGGGACAGCACGGGTTAGATAGAGAGTAAAGCTCCCTCTACACTGTCCCATCAAACACTCCCAGGGCAGGTACAGCACGGGTTAGATACAGAGTAAAGCTCCCTCTACACTGTCCCATCAAACACTCCCAGGACAGGTACAGCACGGGATAGATACAGAGTAAAGCTCCCTCTACACTGTCCCGTCAAACACTCCCAGGGCAGGTACAGCACGGGTTAGATACAGAGTAAAGCTCCCTCTACACTGTCCCATCAAACACTCCCAGGTCTGTATCTACCCTATCGAATCCCTTTCATCATTTTAAACACCTCAATCAGATCACCCCTGAACCTTCTACACTCAAGAGAATACAAGCCAAGTTTTATGCAACCTTTTATCATAATTTGTTAGCGTTATGTGTTGTTCTTTGGCTATGTCGAGTTGTAATGAATCGACTCATGTTACTATCGGACATGCTCAGTACCTGAAAGTGAGTACTGATTTGCTCTTGAGGTTGCGCAGTAGGTCCAACTGGTTGAGTGGAGGAATCAGCCTGTGACAACATTACGCAAAAGAAAGGACGTCGGTTTCAACAAAAGACATAATGACAACCTTCAGTTAAAAGAACGCAGCTGAGATCTCCTTCGACGCCCTCCCGCAGTAACATCACCTTGCTCTGTGGCAGCCCTGCCTTTTACAGCACACCGGCTGGTAGTTGTCAGGGAATAAGTTCAAATCCCAGCTTGAGAATTTACAATCAGTTCAAAGAAAAATTTAGAAATAAAAAGTGAGCTGTCGGATTGTCGTAAAAACCCAACCGGTTCGCTAATGTGGCTTTAGAGAAGGAAAGCTGCTCTCCTTACCCGGTCAGGGCCTTCCTGTGACTCCAGTCCTCACACCAACGTGGTTCAGTCTTAACTGCCCTCTGAAGTGGCCCCTGAATTTGTATCAAACCAGCGGTTCAAGAAGGCGGAGGCTCACCACCACCTTCTCGGGTCAACTGGGGATGGGCAATAAATGCCAGGCCTTGCCAGCGACGCCCACATCCCCGAGAATGCATTTTTAAGAGAAGAATCACAAGGAGGATTGCAAGAAAACCAATACTTTGTGTGGCTAAAAAACATCAGCTCAGCTTTTGACTGTTGTTTGTCTGAGTGAGCAGAGTCGCAGTCATTTCAAAACAGAACAGAGTCAAGAAATTTCCGCACTGTGTCACCCACTGGTTCGGACCCGACTGTGCGCTAACATGAGGGGAAAAAAATAGCAAGCTGAATATTACACATCTCTTGGAAGGTGGCAGGACACGTCGACACGGCTGTTAAATGAGCACATGGGATCCTTGGGTTTATGAAGAGAGGCATTGAGTACAAAAGCAAGGAAGTTCTGGTAAACCTTTACAAATCACTGGCTAGACCTCGGCCAGAGTATGGCTTCGCTGGATTCCACACCAGCCCGCTCAATTTGCGGTTTGATCGGCACAGAAACCTGGCCCCCAAAATTGTCAGATCCATCCAGCGCTGTAACCTGGAAAACGCAGTCGTGACCCTGACCCACCTCACCAAGAGGGTTCCATAAAACCCGGAGGATAAATCGCAACCCCCACGATTGTGTTGTAAACCCGGGGGTGCGGCTCGGAGACCAGTGGGAGTGATCTCCCCCCCCCGCAGCCCTTGTGTAGGTTTTGCCCGCTCCACGCACACACCGCCAATGCCAGTTAGGGAGGGAGTGATGGAAGAGGCCGGGTGAAGGAAGGGGGTCAGCGGGAGACACCTCGGGCCGGATTTTGAGGCGCCCAGCCCCCCTTTTTATCGGGCCAGTGAGTTGCGGGTAGGGTTGTCCTGGAGTCTCCTGGAATTGAAGATTCATCTCCAGGACACGGCTGCGACCAACACC
>JASTWF010002960.1:0-13612 GCA_030390025.1 Squalus acanthias | reverse complement strand
GGGGAGTGTGGGGTGAGGCGGGGTCTCTCTCTCTGGGGGTGGGGAGTGTGGGGTGAGGCGGGGTCTCTCTCTCTCACAGGCCCGTTGCCCGGGGAGACGGGCCGGTGTCGGATTCTCCGCCTCAGCCCACTGCTTCCGGTCAGTGGAATATCCCTGAAATTATAACAGATTTCCAGTGTCCGCGGTATTTTGCTGTTGTACTGTTATATACCTTCCGGTCAAGCTGGACTCTTGACCGCCGAGTTAAGGCCGCGGGGCGGGTGGCTGTGACCCGCGGACTGTTTGTTCCGGGAGCGGGATCGGGTCGGACGGATTTACCGCCGGCACCACTTCCTGTTCCGGCGGACCGCGCGGCGCGAGGTGAGTCCGTTTTATTCAAAATTACTTTCAAAGCCGAACTGAATTTCAAAACAAACATCGCAAAAGAACTGTTATAATTGTTGAACAAGTTGAATAAACGGCATCTGAGCAATCGTAGTTGAACCTGTCGGGGGGGCGGTACTGAGGGAGCGCTGCACTGTCGGAGGGGCAGTACTGAGGGAGTGCCGCACTGTCGGAGGGGCAGTACTGAGGGAGCGCTGCACTGTCGGAGGGGCAGTACTGAGGGAGCGCCGCACTGTCGGAGGGGCAGTACTGAGGGAGCGCTGCACTGTCGGAGGGGCAGTACTGAGGGAGCGCCGCACTGTCGGAGGGGTAGTACTGAGGGAGCACCGCACTGTCGGAGGGGCAGTACTGAGGGAGCGCCGCACTGTCGGAGGGGCAGTACTGAGGGAGCGCTGCACTGTCGGAGGGGCGGTACTGAGGGAGCACCGCACTGTCGGAGGGGCAGTACTGAGGGAGCGCTGCACTGTCGGAGGGGCAGTACTGAGGGAGTGCCGCACTGTCGGAGGGACAGTACTGAGGGAGCGCTGCACTGTCGGAGGGGCAGTACTGAGGGAGCGTCGCACTGTCGGAGGGGCAGTACTGAGGGAGCGCCGCACTGTCGGAGGGGCAGTACTGAGGGAGCGCCGCACTGTCGGAGGGGCAGTACTGAGGGAGCGCTGCACTGTCGGAGGGGCAGTACTGAGGGAGCACTGCACTGTCAGAGGGGCAGTACTGAAGGAGCGCCTGCACCGTCGGAGGGGCAGTACTGAGGGAGCGCTGCACTGTCGGAGGGGCAGTACTGAGGGAGTGCCGCACTGTCGGAGGGGCAGTACTGAGGGAGCGCTGCACTGTCGGAGGGGCAGTACTGAGGGAGAGCCGCACTGTCGGAGGGGCAGTACTGAGGGAGCGCTGCACTGTCGGAGGGGCAGTACTGAGGGAGCGCTGCACTGTCGGAGGGAGCAGTACTGAGGGAGCGCTGTCTTGGGCTGATTGACCAGAACGGTGCCACGGATGAGGCACTTCAGTTACGCTGGGATTGTTTTCCTTGGAGCAGAGAATGTTAAGGGGCGATTTGATAGAGGCGTTCAAAATTATGAGGGGTTTTGACAGAGTAAATAAGGAGAAACTGTTTCCAGTGGCAGGTGGGTCCGGAACCAGAGGACACAGAATCAGCAAAAGAACCAGAGGGGAGATGAGGAGAATGTTTTTTACGCAGCGAGTTGTTGTGATCTGGAATGCGCTGCCTGAAAGGGCGGTGGAAGCAGGTTCAATAGTAACTTTCAAAAGGGAATTGGAGAAATACTAGAAGGCAGAACATTTGCAGGGCTATAGGGAAAGAGCAGGGGGGAGTGGGACTTTCAAAAAGCCGGCACGATGGGCCAAATGGCCTCCTGTGCTGTAGAATTCTACGACTTTTGTGCAATGTGTTCTGTGTTTGTAGTGACGATCGTTCAGCCTCACGGAGCGAGTGGGTGACAAGCAGACGATGGCTAAAGTAAAACCCGGCCTGCGGGTGGACGGTGAGATCCCAGCAGGATCTGAGCAGGGCAGCCAAAAGAAGTCAAAGAGAAAGCGGTTCTGGGCCAAGGAAAGCACCGCGTCCAAAAAGAAGCCAGGGCCGACGCTGCCCCCGAAAGTCGCTGTGGAATATTCCACCAACTGGAAGGCACTACAGCAGGTAAGGAGTTAAATAAATACGCAAAGAAGGCAAGTACTGCAGGCGCCAGAAATCTGAAATAAAAACATCACCTCAAACATAAACTTTCACTGAAATAAAATCAGCGAATGCTGGAAAACACTGAGGAGGTCCGGCAGCCTCTGGAGAGAGGAGGGTCGGGTTAATGTTTGTGTCCGGGTTCATCTACTCTTCATGCTGCCTCTGAGTCAGAAGGTTGTTGGTTCAAGTCCCCACTCCAGGCACTTGAGCACATAAAGCTAGGCTGACACTCCAGTGCAGTGCTGAGGGAGTGCTGCGCTGTTGGAGGTGCCGTCTTTCGGCGCTGGGCGTTCCCCGAGCTCAGCAGTGTCGGCACTGGGCGTTCCCCGGGCTCGGCAGTGTCGGCGCTGACCGTTCCCCGAGCTCGGCAGTGTCGGCGCTGGGCCTTCCCCGAGCTCGGCAGTGTCGGCGCTGGGCCTTCCCCGGGCTCGGCAGTGTCGGCGCTGGGCTTTCCCCGGGCTCGGCAGTGTCGGCGCTGGGCCTTCCCCGGGCTCGGCAGTGTCGGCGCTGGGCGTTCCCCGAGCTCGGCAGTGTCGGCGCTGGGCGTTCCCCGGGCTCGGCAGTGTCGGCGCTGAGCGTTCCCCGAGCTCGGCAGTGTCGGCGCTGGGCGTTCCCCGAGCTCGGCAGTGTCGGCGCTGACCGTTCCCCGAGCTCGGCAGTGTCGGCGCTGACCGTTCCCCGAGCTCGGCAGTGTCGGCGCTGAGCGTTCCCCGGGCTCGGCAGTGTCGGCGCTGGGCGTTCCCCGAGCTCGGCAGTGTCGGCGCT
Organism: Squalus acanthias; assembly: GCA_030390025.1. Taxonomy (NCBI): domain Eukaryota; kingdom Metazoa; phylum Chordata; class Chondrichthyes; order Squaliformes; family Squalidae; genus Squalus; species Squalus acanthias. The sequence goes on along the minus strand of JASTWF010002960.1, from coordinate 10,767 downwards.
GGGCGTTCCCCGAGCTCGGCAGTGTCGGCGCTGACCGTTCCCCGAGCTCGGCAGTGTCGGCGCTGGGCATTCCCCAGGCTCGGCAGTGTCGGCGCTGAGCGTTCCCCGGGCTCGGCAGTGTCGGCGCTGGGCGTTCCCCGGGCTCGGCAGTGTCGGCGCTGAGCGTTCCCCGGGCTCGGCAGTGTCGGCGCTGGGCTTTCCCCGGGCTCGGCAGTGTCGGCGCTGGGCTTTCCCCGGGCTCGGCAGTGTCGGCGCTGGGCCTTCCCCGGGCTCGGCAGTGTCGGCGCTGGGCCTTCCCCGAGCTCGGCAGTGTCGGCGCTGGGCGTTCCCCGAGCTCGGCAGTGTCGGCGCTGGGCGTTCCCCGAGCTCGGCAGTGTCGGCGCTGGGCGTTCCCCGAGCTCGGCAGTGTCGGCGCTGACCGTTCCCCGAGCTCGGCAGTGTCGGCGCTGACCGTTCCCCGAGCTCGGCAGTGTCGGCGCTGACCATTCCCCGAGCTCGGCAGTGTCGGCGCTGGGCGTTCCCCGGGCTCGGCAGTGTCGGCGCTGGGCGTTCCCCGGGCTCGGCAGTGTCGGCGCTGACCATTCCCCGAGCTCGGCAGTGTCGGCGCTGGGCGTTCCCCGGGCTCGGCAGCCTGTCTGACAATGGCTGGATCAAATTACACATTGCAGATATTCCAGTTGTGTGTGTGTTGTCCTTCCACGTCCTGTTGCTGTCGATACAGAATTATGCTGATTCCTCCAGAGTGGAGCAAATAGACGCGACCAAGACAATACCGCAGCTTGCAGAGGGTGTGCAGGTCCTACAGGGAAGCAGGGGAAATGGATACATTACTCTCTCCAAACTCCCGATGTTGCTGACGAATCCTGAGATTGAGTCTTGCATCGGAATTGTTAAACGAATAAAAGACCAGGTCCGTCTAGTTCACCTTCTCCCATCCTGGTAGTCGATGATCCAACAATAATGGAGTTGTTGACCAATCACAGTGATCAATCTCTATCAATGAGCCTACAACAGACCCAGACATGAGGCGAGGAAACCCCCAGTGGTGGAGAGCTTTGGGAACCAGAGGTCCAAAGTCCCCCGTTCCTCCCGAGCTCGCTGCACTCCCCACACGTCAGGTCTCAAATCACTCGGGTACTGGGTCCCACAATACTGTTTTCTGAAGTAACATTTCTGGGGAAGGTTTGTGGAGAGGACAGGCTGGGAGAAAGGGTCAGGAAATGACAATGATTAGATCTTGCACCCACAGTGAGGCATGTTCCTGCTGCATTGTGTGAATTGTGGCCACTTATTCATGTGACGGGTTCTTATTCTCAATCAGCTAATGAATCAGACGACTGACGCAAAGAAAGTTCCGGAAAGCAAATCCAAGATCCGGACAAAGGGGGAAACGTGTGCTGTGGAGAAGAAGGGTGACCGGGGAACGCCGGGAGTTAAACCGGAGAAAGGGGCAGAAAGCAAGACCCAGCCCAACTCTCGAAAACAGAACCTGAACGTTACACATGAACTTAAACCGGAGAGAGGGGCAGAAAGCAAGACCCCGACGGACTCTCAAACAACAAGTGTGCTGGCGAAAGAAAACGGACTGAAATCGGATGAAAGTGCGAACCAGGGACATCGGCACAGCGAGAAAAAGAAGGCGAGGAACGGCCGAGGGCCTCCAGAGGAAGATAGCTCCCCTCAGAAGAAAAAAAGAACCAAGATTGAACCAGAGCCTGAGAAACACATGGGGTAGGTGTTTGTGAAATCGTTTTAAATGGCCTCGCCCCCCCTCCCTATCTCTGTAACCTCATCCAGCCCTACAACCCTCTGTTCTCCTCCAATTCTGGCCTCTTGCGCACCCCGATTTCCATCACTCCACCATTGGCGGTCGTGCCTTCAGCTGCCTGGGCCCTAAACTCTGGAATTCCCTCCCTAAACCTCTCCGCCTCTCTCTCCTCCTTTAAGGTGCTCCTTAAAACTTTCCTCTTTTCACCTGTCCTAATATCTCCTTGTGTGGCTCGGTGTCAAATTTAGTTTGATAATCACTCCTGTGAAGCGCCTTGGGTCGTTTTACTACATTAAAGGCGCTATATAATGCAATTTGTTTTAATTTTGCGCCCTCTGTAACCGCTACTGGTGTAAGTGGTAGCGGTGTCGATGTAGGGTAGTTACAAGCAGGAACAGAACCCAGTACTCGTTCCATTGATCTGGTTTCTATGTTTAATAGTCCAGGTTCCTTACTCTTCCTGTTTGCCAGCAGACCCGATATCTGGTTTGATGATGTGGACCCGGATGATATCGAAGCCGCGATGGGACCAGAAGCTGCAGGCGTTGCTCGGCAACAGATAGGAGCGACAACGGGAAATCCACACCCTGTGGTACAGACCGTGGAAAAGATGCTGGTTAAAGATGGAGCTTTCGAGGGGTAGGTACTGAGCAGCCTATTTGATGGAGCTGTGTAGAGGGAGCTTTACTCTGTATCTAACCCGTGCTGTACCTGCCCTGGGAGTGTTTGATGGTGATGATGCGGAGATGCCGGTGTTGGACTGGGGTGGACAAAATTGAGAGGTCGCACAACACCAGGTTATAGTCCAACAGTTTTATTTGAAATCACAAGCTTTCGGAGCTATCAATTGCTCCTTCCTCAGGTGAAGTAAATTGGATACAGAATCGCCAGAGCATATATAGATAGAAAACAAAGCATGTGTACTTTACAATTGCAGACCAATAAATTAAATTATTGCGATAGCAAAATACTGCGGATGCTGGAAATCCGAAATAACAACAGAAAACGCTGGAAAAACTCAGCAGGCCAGGCAGCATCCGTGGAGAGAGAAAGAGAGTTGACGTTTCAGGTCGATGACCTTTCATCAGAACTGGGAAGAGCTGGAAATCAAATAGATTTAAGGCCAGGGTAAAGCTGGGAAAAGGGGGAGGGGATAAAGGAACAAAGGAGGAGATGAAGAGACATTAAGAGACATTAAGAGATATGCAAGGCTAGAGGTGGTGTTAATGTGACAGATTAAGGCTGAATGAAGTGTGAAATCCACTGGCAGAATGGAGGACAGCTGCCAGCTTCTAGGAGGAAAAAGAAGGTGGGGGGGACAAATAAAAGGGTGGATAAAATAAAATATAAATGTGATTGGAGCTGAGGTTATGATCTAAAATTGTTGAACTCGATATTGAGTCCAGAGGGCTGTAGCGTGCCTAAACGAAAGATGAGGTGCTGTTCCTCGAGCTTACGCTGAGCTTCCGTGGAACAGTGTAATAGGCCGAGGACGGTGAGGTCAGAGTGGGAGTGAAGCGGTGAATTAAAGTGACAGGCCACCGGGAGCTCGGGGTCCCCCTTACGGACTGAACGGAGGTGTTCCGCGATTAAATTAAATTATTGGTCTGCAATTGTAAAGTACACATGCTTTGTTTTCTATCTATATATGCTCTGGCGATTCTGTATCCAATTTACTTCACCTGAGGAAGGAGCAATTGATAGCTCCGAAAGCTTGTGATTTCAAATAAAACTGTTGGACTATAACCTGGTGTTGATCTTTTTGGTTTGACAGAACGCAAATTTACTGTAAATCAATTAAAACTTGAAATGAAACTTAATAAATCAAATTAAAATTTGAAAGTCCGGGGTGACGATGCACTCCAGTCCCCGCGGCGCCCACCGGTCGCGGAAAAACTCAAGCGTGCCGGCGGACACCGCGTGCTCCATCTCCAGGGCCACCCGGGCGCGAACATGGCCGCGGAAGAGAGGCAGGCAATCGGGCCGAACGACCCCCTCGACCGCCCGCTGCCTGGACCAATTAATGGCTTTCTTGGCCAGGCCCAGGAGCAGTCCTACGAGGAGGTCCTCCGACCTACCCGCTCCCCTCCGCACCGGGTGACCGTAGATCAGGAGCGTGGGGCTGAAGTGCAACCAGAAATTGAGGAGCAGCCCCTTCAAATAATGAAAGAGGGGCTGCAACCTCTCACATTCAACATAAATGTGATAAACGGACTCCTCCAGGCCGCAAAAATGGCAAGCAGCCTGGGAGTCCGTAAACCTACTTAAAATCCTATTGCACGGGACTGCTCCGTGCAACACCCTCCAGGCCAAGTCCCCAATAGAACAAGGGAAGACTCCCGCGTAGAGAGCCTTCCAATGGGGACCTTCGCCTCCGCCGGACGGCAGGATGGTACGCCAAGGCGTGTCCGGACGGCAGACGAAGATGGCAAAGTGGAGAGTGTGCAGGAGCAGCCCGTACAGGAAACGCCTCCGTGCGGATTGAAAGGGCACGGAGGGCATTTCTCCGAGAAGGCTCAAGTGGTGAGGCGGCGGCTCCCGAGGGAGGATTCGGGGCCGGGCGCCGATAAGGAATTCCGTCCGAACGGGGGTCAGTTCGGACGGGATCGCCCCACGTGCTTGAGCCTCCTCGACACACCTAGTGGAGACGGGGCCCAGTGCCACTTTTAGCGACTCGATGGCTTTGACCGCGAGCCGGACGTTGACCCAAGACATGCGCCTCGCCAACTCCTCCGGCGCCATCCAGCCCGCTCCTCCGCCATCGAGCAGGTCCCCGACTCTGGTCACCTTACCGGGCACAGCCCTGCCCTCCGCCAGCCAGCCGAACCCGCGGTCGTGGAGGTGCGGATTCCTGAACAGCGGCTCCCGAAGGACGGCCGCCGCTCCTGACGGGGGAGAACTGCGCTCGGAGGCGACGCTGTTCCAAACCCATAGCAGTTCCTGGTAGAAGACAGGCAGCTCCCGCAGGCTGGCACGCGTGCCACCCACTCTCTCAAACAGGAGCTGCGTGTCGTAATTGAGGCCGTGCAGCTGGCGGAAGAAATACGTCGCCAGCGCACGCCACCTAGGAGGATTCTCCACGTACAGGTATCTCTGCAGCGTCTGAAGACGGAAAGTCGCCGCCTGGGTGCGAAGGCACACCAGCGCCTGACCGCCCTCCCTAAGCGGGAGACTCAAAACCGCGGCAGAGACCCAGTGCTTCCTTTTGTCCCAGAAGAAGTCGACGAGCTTCTTCTGCATCTTGGCGACAAACGCAGGGGGAGGGATCAAAGTGACCAACCGGTACCACAACATGGCGGCCACCAGCTGGTTTATGACCAGCGCTCGACCCCTGTAGGACAACACTCGGAGCAGTCCTGTCCAGCGTCCTAGGCGAGCGGTGACTTTGGCCTCCAGCTCTTGCCAGTTCGCCGGCCAGGCGTCCTCGGCCGGGCTGAGGTAGACTCCCAGGTAGAGGAGGTGCGTGGTGCTCCAGGCGAAAGGCCCGAACTCCTCCGGCAGGGAGTCCACCCGCCATGGGCCCACCAGGAGTCCAGAACATTTCTCCCAGTTGATCTTGGCGGAGGATGCGTCCGAGTAAATCTGCTGGCATTCTCGCATCCTCCGCAAGTCGACGGGATCCGTGACCGCGAGGAGCACGTCATCGGCGTAAGCCGAGAGGACCACCTCCACGCCCGGCCCTTGCAGAGCCAGTCCCGTCAACCTCTTCCGCAAGAGGCGCAGGAAAGGCTCCACGCAAACGGCGTATAACTGACCGGACATGGGGCATCCCTGACGCACCCCCCTCCCGAAGCGAAGGGGCGCCGTCAAAGACCCGTTAACTTTAATCAGACACTCCGCGGCGGCGTACAGAAGTCGGATCCGGGCGACGAAATGCGTCCCGAACCCGAATGTGCGCAGAGTCCCGAAAAGATACTCGTGATCCACCCTGTCGAACGCCTTCTCCTGATCCAGGGAAAGGAAGGCGACCGACAGACCAGCCCTCTGGGAATGGTGGACCAGGTCCCGGACCAGATGGATGTTATCGTGGATACTCCGGCCCGGGACCGTGTAGGACTGGTCGGGGTGGATCATGCGGGCCAGCACGGTGCCAAGGCGAGCAGACATAGCCCTGGCGAAAATTTTGTAGTCCGTGCTGAGGAGGGAGACCGGGCGCCAGTTCTTAAGTAGGCGGAGATCGCCCTTCTTGGGCAGCAGGACGATGACCGCCCTGCGCCAAGAGAGGGGCATCTCCCCGGTCGCCAGACTTTCCCCCAGGACCCGCGCGTAGTCGTCCCCCAAGACGTCCCAGAACGCCCTGTGGAACTCCACGGTCAGCCCGTCCAGCCCCGGGGACTTGCCCCTCGAGAGCTGGCGCAGGGCGCCGGTCAGCTCCGCCAGGCTTAGCGGAGCTTCTAAATTCTCGGCGCCCTCCGGGCCGACCTTCGGCAGGTCCTCCCACAAAACTCTGCGCGCATCCTCGCTGGACGGATCCGAAGAGAACAGAGCCCCGTAATAGGCCCGGGCCTCCGCGCTGATGCCCTCCGGATCCGAGACCAGAGATCCGTCGTCGGCCAGCAGCCCCAAGAGCTGCTTACGGACCCCCCGTCTTTTTTCCAGCGAGTAGAAGAAGGGGGAGCCGCGGTCCAGGTCCCGCAGGAGCTGGATCCGCGACCTCACGTACGCGCCTCGGGACCCGACCAGCTGCAGGTCCTTCAGCGCGCCCTTCTTCTCTTCGTACACCTTCCGCAGGGCCGGGTCCTCGACGACCTGACCGAGACGGGACTCCAGGTCGAGCACTTCTTTCTCCAATCGCCCGACCCGGGCCTCCCGCCTCTTGGTCGACCCCTTCGCGTACTCCTGACAGAAGACGCGGACGTGAGCCTTGCCCACGTCCCACCATAGCCTCAAGGAGGGGAAGCCTCCCCGCTTCCTTCTCCAGTCGGCCCAGAACCGGCGAAACGAATCCCGGAACCGCGCGTCCTCCAGCAGCAGGTTGTTAAAATGCCAGTACGCGGACCCCCCCCGCGCGCGCAGCGGAGTGAGCTCCGCCCACACCAGGTGGTGGTCCGTGCACGGCACCGGCCGCATGGAAGCCGCCGGAACGCAGGAGACGTACGCCCGGGAAATGTAAAGGCGGTCGATTCTGGACCTTCCTCCTCCAGACCTCACGCTCGTGAAGGCGCTGGAGTCGGGATGGAGATTTCGCCAGACGTCCACCAAGTCGAAGGACCCGACCAGGTCCCGCAACTTCTCCATCGCCGCCGGGCTTCGCGGGGGACCCGACCGGTCCCGCGCCTCGAGGGTACAATTGAAATCCCCCCCGAGGATGACGCACTCGCCCACGTCGATGGAGCCCAGAAGAGCGGACACTTCTCCGAAGAAGCGCACTTGCTGCGCACCGGTCCGGGGGGCGTACACGTTCACTAAATGGAGCGGCACGCCTCCCAGGCGAACAGTGACCTGGAGCAAGCGGCCCGGCACGTGCTCCTTGACCCTCAAGATCTCCGGCTGAAAATGCGGGGCCAGCAAGACAGCCACCCCGCAGGAATTGTTGGAGAGGTGACTCATGCTGACCCCTCCTTGCCACTCCAGGAGCCACGTGGCCTCGTCTCCCGGAACGGTGTGGGTTTCTTGCAGGAAGCACACCGCATATTTCCCGTCCCGAAGGACCGAGAAGTTATTGAATCTACGGCGCGCCTCCCTGCTGCCGTTGATGTTGAGGCTGGCTATGGTTATCTTCATCTCAGAAGCATAGTGCAACCTCTACCTAACGGAGGGGAGGGAGGGCGGTCACTGACGACCGCCACTCCCTCAGCAGCCCAGTGTGGAACGTCTTGAGCCGACGCAGCTCGAGCCGGCCAACGTCCTTGTCCGCGCCCATGATTTTAACGGCGGCGCGGACGGACACGACGAGCAGCGCCAGCTCCGACCACTTGTCGAGGGCCAGCCGGATCTTCTTGTGACGACCCTGGCTCACGGCCATAAAATCCCGGAGTTCCCCTACGGGGATGAGGGGAGAGTCGGTGAAGGGCACGAGGGCGTCCATCACCTCGCTGCCGATGGACTCCAAATCGTCCTCGAAGCCCCCCACCGAGTCCCCGTCCTCCTCCGGGAGGTCGTCACCGGCGGCCAATCCGTCCGTCACACAGGGTGCAGCGAACGGCTCGGCCGCACCGGCCGGCCCCCCGCCTCCGTCACGATCCCACCCCCAGGATCGGTGGCAGAGGAGTCCACCCTGGGCTCCTTCAGGGGCGCCGGGCCGGGAGGCGGCGGCGGCGGTTCGGGGCCCCCCCCCGCCTCAGGCGCCGGGGCGACCGGAGAAACCGGGGAGAAAATAATCCCAAATTCCTCCAGCACGTCCGGCGCCAACGACAGAGACGGAGTCAGGGGGCTTTCCGTCTCCCCGCCACCAACCTCCGACCCAGCGGGCTGGGGATTGTTAAAGTCCTCCACCAGGTCGAGCAGTCCCTGAGAGATATCTGGGTTATAAAAGGCGGGCTCGGCTTCAGCCTCTTTGGCCTCGCCCGCCCCAGTCCCCAGGACGCCCGACCCGGTGAGGAGCAACAGTTCAGGTTCTACATTTTCTTCCGCGGGTTGTTCCGCGCCCCCCCCCACGGGCAGGGTCTCTTCCCCATCCCCGGGAGGCACAGGTCGGACAGACTCGGCTGTCTCACCCTCCCGAGGGACAGACGACCCCTGCCGCTCGCGCGCGACGATGACGGTGGTGGGGTGGGGCGCAGCACCCGCGGCGGGCGACTGCCCCCCTTTTGCGGAGGGACCTTCCTCCTCGCAGTCTTCCTGCTGGGGGCGGAGCTTTCTTTTTAACAAGTTGGGGCCCGGAGAGGGGGAGGCCTCCATGTCTGCTGGGGCCTCCCTCTCTGCCCCCTTCCGACGACTGGGTTTCTTGGGCCCCTCGGGCCCGAGCCCGGCCGCAGGTCTTGATTTAGCCGCCTCAGCAGTTGCGGTCACGGTCACGGGCCCGGGCACGAGGACCCCCCCAGTCTCATGCGTCCCGACCAACTCCGCCATGTACTCGGGCGTGAGTTCGGTCAATTCCGATGTTTCCTCCGCGAGGGGATCCGCCCTTAGATGTTTAGTTTTCCTACGCGCCTTCCTTCCCCCCGGACGCTCTCCCTCCTCCCCGCCGGAGGCCGTGGTGGTGTTGGCCTCCGATTTCGACCGCGCATCCGTCGCCGTCGACGCGCGGACAGTATCAGGGGGAGGGGGGGCGGCGGCGCCAACCCTGGCCGCGCCAGGTGTCGTGGCGGCCTTGGAGGCGGGGCAGTTTTTGCGGACGTGCCCCACCTCCTTACAGGCGTAGCACCGCACGCCGTCCGAGGTCCAGAAGACGCGATGGGCGGTCCCCCCGTGGAGCACCGTGAACGCGCCATCCGCGTCCTCCTCCCGCGCCAGCCGGACGAAAAGCTGGCGCCGGAAGGAGAAGACGTGCCGAAGGCTGGCTTCCCGGAAGCCGAGCGGGATGGGTGTGATCCCCGACCTCACCTCCCCCAGTTGACGTAGGTGGGGGAGGAGGAGCTCACCCGGAACAAAGGGCGGGACGTTGGAAACCACAATCCTTTGCGCGGTGGCCTCAAGGGGGTCCACCGGCAGGAAGGTCCCGCCCACGGTGAGCCCCTTCTCGATGGCCAGGGACACCGCCCGCTCCGACCCCAGGAAGAACACAGCCTTGCCGTACATTTTAGAGGCGGCGACGATGGCTGAAGGGCCGACAACCCCAGCCATGGCTTTTACACACGCCTCTATAGTCATGTTGGGGTGAGTGTAGCTCTTGACCCCATTCTTCCTCGTAAGGAGGGTAAAAGGTGACGGGGTAACAGGAGGACTCGTGGCTGCGGCCGTGGCCGCGGCTGCCACGCTCGCGTATGTCCTCGCTGCCCCCGCCACCGACGAAGATGTACTCGCCATAATGGAGGGTTCTTTAAGGGCTACACTCACCCCAAGTCACAGGCCTGAAGGTGTTAATGGCCTCGGTTTTTTTTTCCCTGAGCAGAGGGAGCTCTTAAATTGAAGGCACACCTCTCCCTTTAGTTGATTGAATTGGGAGAGGGGCCTTCTCCCCTCTGCTCAATGGGTACTTAATTAAAAATAGATGAGGTGCCTCTTAGAGAGAGAGGCAGAGAGAGACAAGAGACAAAGAGAGAGAGAGAGGGGGGGTGGGAAGGAGGGAAGCCGCAAGGGCAGGGTCGCCACTCAGGATGGTAGGGGGGTGCACTCTCCGATGTAATACAAGTCTTTGGTGGTGGTCTTCTGGTGGGGGGAGAAGATGTCTTCACCTGGGATAGCTGGAGATGCCCAGGCTCAGTCCTGCACCAGGTCTTAACGATGCCCAATTGGATATAATTAATTGGGGAACTTCACCTAGGCAGCTCCAGCTGGCCCAGGTCAGGCAATGGGAAAGGGGTGTTTAATATGGTGTGTGCGGCCTAGGTTTTACAGAAGCCACACACACACACTCCTTAGATGTTCCGGCCCTCTTCTTTTCTTCTTTCCTCCCCCCACCTACAAAACAAAGTCTCTGGGAGAGTGCCCCAGAATCACACCCACCTGTAGATGATGTTCTTTCCTTCCTTCCTCCTTCCAAACAGATGATGTTTGTTTGTGATGTTTTCTCCCCTCTCTCCCTCTCCTAAAATGGAGGCCAATTGAGGAGGCAGTGTGGAAAGGCCTCTCCTCTGTTGTTAATGGCCTTGGCCTTCTTTTCTTTTCTTTCTCCTCTCCTGTCCTCTCTCTCCAGGCACCTCAGTTGTTGTGGTTGTTGGTTGTTGGTGGTGGCCTGCTGCCTGGTCTCCTTCTCCTCTTCCTGCTCACAGAGACCACCACTCTGCTGCTGCTGCTGCTGCTGCTCCTCAGTCAGCAGCTCCGAAAGCTTGTGATTTCAAATAAAACTGTTGGACTATAACCTGGTGTTGTGCGACCTCTCAGTGTTTGATGGGACAGTGTAGAGGGAGCTTTACTCTATATCTAACCCGTGCTGGATGAGTCCAAGTTTTCTAACG
>JASTWF010002959.1:0-13629 GCA_030390025.1 Squalus acanthias | reverse complement strand
GCGAGGAAAACCCCAGTGGTGGAGAGCTTTAGGAGCCATCGGACCAAAGTCACCTCTTCCTCCCGAGCATTCTACACTTACCACACGTCATGTCTCAAATTACTCACACACTGTGTCCCAAAATCTTATTCCATGAATGAAATCGGTCCAATTTACATTTGAATGAATCAACACTAACTGCTTCCACCGTCTCCCTAGGGAGCCTGTCCCATAGATTGACCACTCACTCACTGAAATATTGTTTCCTCAGATTGGGTTTGAATTTACCCCCTTCAAGCGCAGGCCGTGTCCTCTGGTTCTACTGTTCTGGACAGGGTGAAATAACTTGTCGTGCTCGACATTATCCAGTCCCTTTAGAATCCTCAAAACAGCAATCCTATCACCTCTCGACCTTCTCTTTCCAGTGTGAACAGGCCCAGTTTACATAACCTGGACATGTTGGCTCAATACTCAGTTAAATTCTGACACAAACCCTTTGATGCTTCTTAACTTGCATTAAACTGACACTTCACAGTATCCTAGAATGATACAGCAGAGAAGGAGGCCATTCATCCATCGTGCCTATGCGGCTCTCTGAAAGAGCCATCCAATTACAAAAGCAAAATACTGCGGATGCTGGAAATCTGAAATAAAGAGAGAAAATGCTGGAAATCCTCAGCAGGTCAGGCAGTGTCTGTGGAGAGAGAAACAGAGTTAATGTTTCAGGTCACTGACCTTCCGTCAGAACCTTTCATCACACATTATAATTGAATGTATTACTCACTCTGGATTAAGCTTATATTGTGGTTAATAACGGCAAACTCTGTTGTTTCTCCTGATCTGATTACAGTTTCCAACCAGTCGATTCAGTGGAATGTCCTATCAGTGTTACCATGGTGACCTGTCTGCAGTGAAACGCCTGTTTGACTTCTTGAAAGTGCAAAGTATCTGCTGACACACCAACACACTCACACTGGGGAGAGGCCATTCACCTGCTCCGTGTGTGGGAAGGGATTCAGTCTATCATCTAACCTGCTGAGACACCAGCGAGTTCACAAGTGAAGGCAGGGCTTGGATTCTGCTGTTATTGCTGCTGTTAATCACATCCAGGACTGAACCATGTTCATTCTGACAATTGGGGTTTGTTTCAGCTGATGTTAGTAACCCCTATAACTGGGCTGGAGTTTAATCTGTATCAATGTCAAATAAATGAGCTTCGTTTCACACACACGCAGTGTGTCGGGTCCTTGATATCTCGACAATAAGACGAGCTGATTGAGGACTTGTTACAAACTGAGTGGAATCCATCTGAGAACTGAGTTCCCACAACTTTTTAAAAGATGGATCTACAAGATGTCCAAGTCTGACAGGACAGAAAATTCTATTATATCACAGGGTCCACTTCAACCATCCAGGGCAGTGAGCCCCTGTCATATTGGATTTTAACCTATGGGAAATATTCTGATAATCTGTTATTGTCACGGGGCAAAGCAGCATTGTTACTTTAACATCAGTTTAATCAAACTCAATGGACAATCCGATCTCCAAAGGGAAACGTCTCCTTAAAGCTGACGGTGTCGGCAGTTCTACAGCTCATTTCTCAGTGTGAGCGTGTCAGAATGAAAAGCTTTAACAACAGCCGATGTTTCACAAAGGGAGACCTCACCAGACCAAAGGCCATTGGTGGAGTTTAATGGGCTGTTTGTGTCATTGGGCTACAGGAGGCCATTTTTAACTGAAGGAAAACTGGTCACAGCAAACAGAGAGTTTAACAGACTGTCCCTGGTCCACTCGAACCCCCACCTTCTCTCTCTCTCACTATTTATGGGCACTGCTGCAGTAATTGCTCCTCTGACCTTTCCTCTCTTGTCCCTCCTACACCCCTAATACACGGCCCGACACAATCTCCCTCCCCCTACATCCTCACTGTGCTGGAATCCACACCAGTCTCCCCATCTGCTCCTTGTTCTCTCCCTGGATCTGGGAAAACTAATGAACTCACTCTTCCCCTCCTGAAGTCTACAGGCTCTGAAACTGAAGCTTGGTGTCCCTCAGTCCCGACTCCTTGATTTACCTCCCCTTCTCTCCTCCTCTTTCCCCCTTGGTTGTGTTCCACACTCTGGGCCTTGGGCCTTCCCCGGGGATTCTCAGTATGAACAGGTGGGATGTGTTTGGAGACAGGGTGTCCCCGGCTCTCCACCTTTAAAGGGACAAGGAGACGACCAGCTGGGCTGAATGGCCCTGCTTTATGACATCACTGCAGTGCCTGGCAACCAACCTCCCTGAGCCCTGCTCATTATGGGCTGGGTTTAGCTCAGTGCTGTTACAGGAAGGGAAACAGGAGCAGGATTCGCCCCGTGTGGAGCCCAGGATTAATGGGGAGAGGTACAGGATCAATTTATACCTTATTGAGTGAGAAATGTCATTGTCCCGGACACTCCCTGTCCCTCGGTATCTGTGTCGGGGAGCAGCTGATGGGTTTACTCTGTATCTAACCCGTGCTGTACCCGACTGGAGAGTGTTTGATGGGACAGTGTAGAGGGAGCTTTACTCTGTATCTAACCCGTGCTGTACCTGCCCTGGGAGTGTTTGATGGGACAGTGTAGAGGGAGCTTTACTCTATATCTAACCCGTGCTGTACCTGCCCTGGGAGTGTTTGATGGGACAGTGTAGAGGGAGCTTTACTCTGTATCTAACCCGTGCTGTACCTGCCCTGGGAGTGTTTGATGGGACAGTGTAGAGGGAGCTTAACTCTGTATCTAACCCGTGCTGTACCTGCCCTGGGAGTGTTTGATGGGGCAGTGTAGATGGAACTTTACTCTGTATCTAACATAGAACATAGAACAGTACAGCACAGTACAGGCCCTTCGGTCCTCGATGTTGTGCCGAGCATTGTCCGAGACCAAGATCAAGCTATCACACTCCCTATCACTCTGGTGTGCTCCATGTGCTTATCCAATAACCGCTTGAAAGTTCCTAAAGTGTCCGACTCCACTATCACAGCAGGCAGTCCATTCCACACCCCAACCACTCTCTGAGTAAAGAATCTACCTCGGACATCTCTTCTATATCTCCCCCCATGCACCTTATAGTTATGCCCCCTTGTAACAGCTGCCTCTACCCGAGAAAATAGTCTTTGAACATCCACTCTATCTATGCCCCTCATCATCTTATAAACCTCTATTAAGTCGCCTCTCATCCTCCTCCGCTCTAAAGAGAAAAGCCCCAACTCCCTCAATCTTTCCTCATAAGACCTCCCCCCCAAACCAGGCAGCATCCTGGTAAATCTCCTTTGCACTCTTTCCAATGCTTCCACGTCCTTCCTATAGTGAGGTGACCAGAACTGCACACAATATTCCAAATGTGGTCTCACCAAGGTCCTGTACAGTTGCAGCATAACCTCACGGTTCTTAAACTCAAACCCTCTGTTAATAAACGCCAACACACCATAGGCCTTCTTTACTGCTCTATCCACTTGAGTGGCAACCTTCAGAGATCTGTGGATATGAACCCCCAGATCCCTCTGCTCCTCCACGTTCCTCAGAACCCTGCCGTTGACCCTGTAATCCTTATTCAAATTTGCCCTACCAAAATGAATCACCTCGCACTTATCAGGGTTAAATTCCATCTGCCATTTTTCGGCCCAGCTCTGCATCCTATCAATGTCTCTTTGCAGCCTACAACAGCCCTCCACCTCATCCACTGCTCCACCAATCTTGGTGTCATCAGCAAATTTACTGATCCACCCTTCAGTCCCCTCCTCCAAGTCATTGATAAAAATCACAAACAGCAGAGGACCCAGCACCGACCCCTGTGGCACACCGCTGGTAACTGGTCTCCAGTCCGAAAATGTTCCATCCACCACCACCCTCTGCCTTCTATGAGATAGCCAGTTACTTATCCAATCGGCCAAATTTCCCTCTATCCCACAACTCCTTACTTTCTTCATGAGCCGACCATGGGGAACCTTATCAAACGCCTTACTAAAATCCATGTATACGACATCAACTGCTCTACCTTCATCTACACACTTAGTTACCTCCTCAAAGAATTCAATCAAATTTGTTAGGCAAGACTTACCCTTCACGAATCCGTGTTGACTATCCCTGATTAAGTTGCCCCTTTCCAAATGGTCATAAATCCTATCCCTCAGGACCTTTTCCATTATCTTACCAACCACCGAAGTAAGACTAACCGGCCTATAATTACCAGGGTCATTCCTATTTCCTTTCTTGAAGAGAGGAACAACATTCGCCACTCTCCAGTCCTCTGGCACCATTCCCGTGGACAGTGAGGACCCAAAGATCAAAGCCAGAAGCTCTGCAATCTCCTCCCTTGCCTCCCAAAGAATCCTAGGATATATCCCATCTGGCCCAGGGGACTTATCGACCCTCAGGTTCTTCAAAATTGCTAAAACATCTTCCCTCAGAACATCTACCACCTCCAGCCTATCCACCTTTATCACACTCTCATCCTCAAGAACATGGCCCCTCTCCTCGGTGAACACTGACGAAAAGTATTCATTCATCACCTCTCCTATCTCTTCTGACTCCATGCACAAGTTCCCACTACTGTCCTTGACCGGCCCTACCCTCACCCTGGTCATTCTTTTATTTCTCACATAAGAGTAAAATGCCTTGGGGTTTTTCTTGATCCGACCCGCCAAGGACTTCTCATGCCCCCTCCTAGCTCTCCTAAGCTCTTTTTTTAGCTCATTCCTTGCTACCTTGTACCCCTCAATCGACCCAACTGAACCTTGTTTTCTCATCCTTACATACGCTTCCTTTTTCCTCTTGACTAGACATTGAACCTCTTTTGTGAACCATGGTTCTCTCACTCGGCCATTTCCTCCCTGCCTGACAGGGACATACCTATCAAGGACACGCAGTAATTGCTCCATGAAAAAGCTCCACTTTTCGTTTGTGCCTTTCCCTGATAGTTTCTGTTCCCATCTTATACTCCCTAATTCTTGCCTAATCGCATCATAATTACCCCTCCCCCAATTATAAACCCTGCCCTGCCGTATGGCCCTATCCCTCTCCATTGCAATAGTGAAAGTTACCGAATTGTGGTCACTATCTCCAAAGTGCTCTCCCACATACAAATCAAACACTTGGCCCGGTTCATTACCCAGTACCAAATCCAACGTGGCCCCAGCTCTTGTCGGCCTATCCACATATTGTGTCAGGAAACCCTCCTGCACACACTGTGCAAAAACTATCCCATCCGAACTGTTTGACCTATAAAGGTTCCAATCAATATTTGGAAAGTTGAAGTCACCCATGACAACTACTCTGTGACCTCCACACCTATTCATAATCTGCTTTGCAATTTCTTCCTCCACATCTCTATTACTATTTGGGGGCCTGTAGAAAACTCCTAACAACGTGACCACTCCTTTCCTATTTCTAACTTCAGCCCATATTACCTCAGACGGCAGATCCCCCTCGAACTGCCTTTCTGCCGCTGTTAAACTATCCTTGATTAACAATGCTACTCCTCCACCTTTCTTACCAACTTCCCTACTCTTACTGAAACATCTATACCCCGGAACTTCCAACAACCATTCCTGTCCCTGTTCTAACCATGTCTCCGTAATGGCCACCACATCGTAGTCCCAAGTACCAATCCACGCTCCAAGTTCTCCCACCTTATTCCGGATGCTCCTTGCATTGAAGTAGACACACTTCAAGCCATCTTCCTGTCTGCCGGTACATTCCTGCGACCTTGATACCCTCCTCAGTACCTCCCTACACTCACCACTGGCTCGTGGACTACAGCCCTTTTTCCCATCAGGTGCAAACCGTCCTGTTTGTACAGGTCCCACCTTCCCCAGAATGTGCTCCAATTATCCACATAACTGAAACCCTCCCCGCTACACCATCCCTGCAGCCACGTGTTTATCTGCACTCTCTCCCTGTTCCTCAACTCGCTAGCACGTGGCACCGGCAACAAACCAGAAATTACAACATGGTTTGTACTGGCTCTCAGCTTCCAACCTAGCTCCCTAAATTCCTGTTTTAAATCCCCGTCCCTTCTCCTACCTATGTCGTCGGTACCGATGTGTACCACGACTTGTGATTGTTCCCCCTCCCCTTTGAGGATTCTGAAAACACGGTCCGAGACGTCACGGACCCTGGCACCCGGGAGGCAACATACCATCCGTGAGTCTCTTTTGCTGCCACAGAACCTCCTATCTGTCCCTCTGACTATTGAGTCCCCAATAACTATTGCTCTCCTGCTCTCCCCCCTTCCCTTCTGAGCCACAGTGACGGACCCAGCGCCGGAGATCCGGTCACCATGGCTTACCACTGGTAAGTCGTCCCCCTCAACAGTATTCAAAGCGGTATACCTGTTACTGAGGGGAACGACCACAGAGGATCCCTGCACTGACTGCTTCCTCCTAGCCCCTCTCACCGTCACTTTCTCAATTTTTCTAAACTTAAATTTTGTGGTTTCTACGGTCTCTTTGTGTTAAGCAAGGGCCCTTGAGTATATCGCTTAATTCCAGTGTAATTGGTGGGATCCATTTAATTTTAATTTAATTCTAATTAATTAATTAAAGGGTAAGTCATGGCAGGACAGCTCGGTGCTGTGACATGCTCTTCCTGCACTATGTGGGAAATCAGGGACACTTCCGGTGTCCCTGACAACCATGTGTGCGGGAGGTGTATCTGGCTGCAGCTACTGACAGACCGCATTGCGGCGCTGGAGCTGCGGATGGATGCATACTGGAGCATTCGCGATGCTGAGGACATTGTGGATAGCAAGTTTAGGGAGTTGGTCACACCGCAGGTAAAGGGTGTACAGGCAGGAAGGGAATGGGTGACCACCAGGCAGAGTAATAGGCGCAGGCAGGTAGTGCAGGGGTCCCCTGTGGCCATCCCCCTCTCAAACAGATATACCGCTTTGGATATTGTTGAGTGAGATGGCTTATCAGGGGAAGACAGCAGCAGCCAACTTCCTAGCACCGTAGGTGGTTCTGCTGCACAGGATGGGAGGAAAAAGAGTGGGAGAGCTATAGTGATAGGGGATTCTATTGTAAGGGGAATAGATAGGCGTTTCTGCGGCCGCAAACGAGACTCCAGGATGGTATGTTGCCTCCCTGGTGCAAGGGTCAAGGATGTCTCAGAGCGGCTACAGAGCATTTTGGAAGGGGAGGGTGAACAGCCAGTTGTCATGGTGCATATAGGTACCAACGATATAGGTTAAAAAATGGGATGAGGTCCTAAAAGCAGAATATAGGGAGTTAGGAGGTAAATTAAAAAATAGGACCTCAAAGGTAGTAATCTCAGGATTGCTACCAGTGCCACGTGCTAGTCAGAGTAGAAATAGAAGGATATTTCAAATGAATACGTGGCTAGAGGAATGGTGCAAGGGGGAGGGATTCAAATTCCTGGGGCATTGGAACCGGTTCTGGGGGAGGTGGGACCAGTACAAACCGGACGGTCTACACCTGGGCAGGGCCGGGACCGATGTCCTAGGGGGAGTGTTTGCTAGTGCTCTGGGGGAGGGTTTAAACTAAAGTGGCAGGGGGTTGGGAACCTGAGCAGGGAGACAGAGGAAAGGGAAACAAGGATAAAAGCAAAAGACAGGAAGGAGAAAAACAAAAGTGGCAGTCAGAGAAAACAGTGGTTTAAATCAAACATGGCCACAGTAAATACTAATTCAAATAGGTCTAAGAGCGTTAAAAAAACAAGCCTGAAGGCTTTGTGTCTTAATGCAAGGAGCATTCGGAACAAGGTGGATGAATTAGCTGTGCAAATAGAGGTAAACGAATATGATTTGATTGGGATTACCGAAACATGGCTCCAGGGTGGCCAAGGCTGGGAACTCAACATCCAGGGGTACTCAATATTCAGGAAAGATAGGCAAAAATGAAAGGCAGATGGGGTAGCATTGCTGGTTAAAGAGGGGATTAACACAATTGAAAGGAAGGATATTAGCTCTGATGATGTGGAATCTGTATGGGTTAAACTGAGAAATAACAAGGGGCAGAAAACGTTAGTGGGAGTGATACATAGACCTCCAAACAGTAATGCAGAGGTTGGGGATGGCATTAAAAGGGAAATTAGAGAAGCGTGCAATAAGGGCACAGCAGTCATCATGGGTGACTTTAATCTACATATAGATTGGGCTAACCAAATTAGTAACAATACTATGGAGGAGGAATTCATGGACCAATATGTCAAGGAACCAACCAGAGATCAGGCCATCTTAGACTGGGTATTATGCAATGAGAAAGGATTAATTAGCAATCTTGTTGTGCGAGGCCCCTTGGGTCGGAGTGATCATAATATGATAGAATTCTTCATTAGGATGGAGAGTGAAGCAGTTGACTCAGAGACTAGGGTCCTGAATTTAAATTAAGGAAACTACGATGGTATGAGGTGCGAGTTGGGTAGGATTGATTGGGGAATGTCACTCAAAGGGTTGACGGTGGATAGGCAATGGCAAACATTCAAAGACTGCATGGACGAACTACAGAATTTGTTCATCCCAGTTTGGCATAAGAATAAAACAAAAAGGGTGACTCAACCGTGGCTAACAAGGGAAATTAGGGATAGCATAAGATCCAAGGAGAGGGCATATAAATTGGCCAGAAAAAGCAGTAACCCTGAGGATTGGGAGCAGTCTAAGATTTAACAAAGGAGGACAAAGGGATTAATTAAGAAGGGGAAAATAGAATACGAGAGTAAGCTTTCAGGGAACATAAAAACTGACTGTAAAAGCTTTTATAGATATGTAAAGAGAAAAAGATTAGTGAAATCAAGCATAGGTCCCTTGCAGTCAGAATCAGGGGAACTTATAATGGGGAACAAAGAAATGGCAGACCAATTAAATACATATTTTGGTTCTGTCTTCACAAAGGAGGACACAAATAACCTCCCAGAGATGTCGGGGAACATAGGGTCTGATGAAAGGGAGGAACTGAAAGAAATCAGTATTTGTAGGGAAATGGTGTTAGGGAAATTGAAGGGATTGAAGGCCGATAAATCCCCAGGGCCTGATAATCTACATCCTAGGGTACTTAAGGAAGTGGCCCTAGAAATAGTAGATGCATTGCTGATCATCTTCCAACATTCGATGGAATCTGGAACAGTACCCATGGATTGGAGGGTAGCTAATGTTACCCCACTATTCAAAAAGGGTGGTAGAGAGAAAACGGGGAATTACAGACCGGTAAGCCTGACATCGGTAGTGGGGAAAATGCTAGAGTCCATTATAAAAGATGTAATAGCTGAACACTTGGAAAACAGTGACAGGATTGGACAAAGTCAACATGGATTTACAAAAGGTAAATCATGCTTGACTAATCTACTGGAATTTTTTGAGGATGTAACTGGTAAAATAGATAAGGGAGAACCAGTGGATGTAGTGTATTTGGACTTCCAAAAGGCTTTTGATAAGGTTCCGCATAAGAGATTAGCGCATAAAGTTAAGGCACATGGGAGTGGGGGCAAGGTATTTACTTGGATAGAGAACTAGTTGGCAGACAGGAAGCAAAGAGTTGGAATAAACGGGTCTTTTTCCGAGTGGCAGGCAGTGACTAGTGGGGTACCACAGGGATCGGCCCTTGGACCCCAGCTATTCACAATATATATTAATGATCTAGACAAGGGAACTAGATGTAATATCTCCAAGTTTGCAGACGACACAAAACTGGGTGGGCGTGTGTGCTGCGAGGAGGATGCCGAGAAACTCCAGGATGATTTGGACAGGTTGGGTGATTGGGCAGAAGCGTGGCAGATGCAATATAACGTGGATAAATGCGAGGTTATCCACTTTGGTGTCAAAAACAGAAAGGCAGATTATTATCTGAATGGCAATAGATTGGGAGAAGGGGAAGTGCAACGAGACCTGGGTGTCCTTGTGCACCAGTCGCTGAAGGTAAGCATGCAGGTGCAGCAGGCAGTTAAGAAGGCAAATGGTATGTTGGCCATCATAGCGAGAGGGTTTGAGTACAGGAACAAGGATGTCTTGCTGCAGTTGTACAGGGCCTTGGTGAGACCACACCTTGAGTACTGTGTGCAGTTTTGGTCGCCTTATCTGAGGAAGGATGTTCTTGCCATGGAGGGAGTTCAGCGAAGATTCACAAGGCTGATACCTGGGATGGCAGGAATGACGTATGAAGAGAGATTGGGTCGATTGGGCTTATACTCGCTGGAGTTTAGAAGAATGAGAGGGGATCTCATTGACACTTATAAAATTCTGGCAGGACAGGACAAACTAGATGCAGGAAGGATGTTCCCGATGGCGTGGGAGTCCAGAAGCAGGGGTCACAGTCTAAGGATAAGGGGTAAGCCATTTAGGACAGAAATGAGGAGGAATTTCTTCACCCAGAGAGTGGTGAACCTGTGGAATTCTCTACCACAGAAGGCAGTAGAGGCCAATTCATTAAATATATTCAAGAAGGAGTTAGATATATTTCTTAAGGCTAAAGGGATCAAGGGATATGGGGAGAAAGCAGGGACAGGGTACTGAATTTGGATGATCAGCCATGATCGCACTGAATGGCGGAGCAGGCTAGAGGGGCCGAATGGCCTACTCCTGCTCCTATCTTCTATGTTCAGTTTATCATAAAGTCGCATTTTCTTCAGACTAAGCAACAGCTGGTATATATGTACTAAACAAAAATCAGTTTTTTCTGATTAGTAATGGCACACCATTATGGTCCAGACACAGTGTGTCATGCCAGGATTCACACCTGTGAATTCCTCAAACTCAAGTCAGGACTCTCTGGGAAGACATGGAGTGTAGGTGATGTAGTTCTTCCCAGTCAGTATCAGTACAGTCAACACATTCTATTGGATCCCACTCTACACTGGGCGGACCCTCAAAGTAAGTGACTGCTTGCTTGTCCTCTTAATTGTAACAAGAAGCATGGTATTATGGAGGACTTTGCATGAAGCTGTACTCCTCAAAATTGGCAAATGATATGAAGGTGCACTTTGGAGAATGTGGAAATTGCTAAGGAATTGTTTTTCTATTACTAGCTTGATTTAAAAAAAGTATATTATTGACAAAGGAAAATATTCTTGGCTGATGTACCTATAATTTTGGAGCTACACCCAATCACAACTCATACTGTTAGAGCTTACAGACTAAAAGCTGTAATAACATCTCCAACTTACTACCATCCTAACAGAACACAGGCCTGGAAGTGCACCCAAGGCAATACAAATTACTTAAAGGTACCAAAAAAAATTGGTCTAATAAGGCAAATTAACTAACCAATTTACTTTGCAGTTTGAATCTGCTGGGAATGAACGAAACATGTCGACCAGCAGCTACAAGACCCAAACTATGCACTGTTATTATTGCCTTTGAGAATTGTTGGATATGCAGACTGCATACATTAGCAATATATATGTACATTACATCACTGGATTGATTTTATATTGTATCAACGGACTTACAATGTGCTGTATTATTGCGGGGAAGATCGGAGCAATCTCTTTTAGAGATTCACAGAATCCAAGTAGATGGTTCCTGCTCAAAAAAGGACAAACTATTTCACAGTTATGAGCACAAAGCTCCTCTTGTATATTTAAGAGGCGCTAAAATTCACGAGTAAGTCAAAGTCTCCAGCAGAACCCTGATCGCACTCTGCTTGGAACCAGATAACATATTATAAATGTCGTACACTGGCGTCAAACAGTAAGAGCTTTTGCTCTGTAAAGCCTCAAGGACAGATGGCCAGAGAATGTTTTATCTATCACTGCTGAAACTCCAGTCTTATTGTATTGTAAGCACTCACTTTCCCAAGACAGCTCGTATTTAACTTAATACAAGCATAATCATAAAAGAAAGACTTGTATTTATATAGCGCCTTTCACGACCTCAGGACATCCCAAAGCGCTTTACAGCCAATGAAGTACTTTTGAAGTGTAGTCCACTGTTGTAATGCAGTAAATGTCAATTTGCGCACAGTAAGCTCCCACAAACAGCAATGTGATAACGAGCGGATAATCTGCTTTTTGGAGGATGTTGATTGAGGGATAAATATTGAGAACTCCTTGCTCTTCAAAATAGCAGATGGGGCCTTGGTTTAACGTTTCATCCGAAAGACAGCACCTCCAACAGTGCAGCTCTCCCTCAGTACTGCATTGGAGTATCAGCCTAGATTTTTGTGCTCAAGTCTCTGGAGTAAGACTTGAACCCACAACCTTCTGACTCTGAGGCGAGAGTGTTACCAATTGACATTGGGAAGCATGTTCATTGGATAGTATCTTCAGATATGATACAAAAGTAGACTTGGAAGAATTGATGCAGCTCTATACAAATGACTCATTAGATGCAGTACAATTACCAATAGTAAAGATGTGTGGAGACTTGAGTTAACCATACCTCCTCCACCCTGTATCCCCTCTGGCCTTTTGTGCATCTCCCACCACCTCAGCGCACCACTGGTGACTTCAGCTTGCTTGACCCTAGCTTCTGGAACCCTCCTCCTAAACCCTCAGCCTCTCTGTTTCTCTACTTTCCTTTAAAAATTGTCTGAAAATCCAGATTCTTGACCAAGTTTTCGATCACCCAATCTAATTTCTCTCTCCATGGCACAGTGTCTGTTCTACCCGCCTCCCTTTTTTTGTGAATTGCGTTGGGACCTTTTTCATCATTAAAAGTGCTACATAAATGCATTGTTGTGATGTGCTTGGGTGAGAGAACACAGAAAATCTGCTGCATCATCAGGGTAGATTAACTATTTATATATTTTTTTACTGTTGTAATTGTAATGATGTAAACTGAATTTATTTACAATATAGTACCATGGTCCACTATACTTGACATGTTATTAAGTTCCTAAGTAAACTACTGAAAAATAATTGATTTAATAGAATAGTTAGGTGACATAATATCTAGGTACTTTGATAGCTATGTTATATGCCACAGATGGACCTGCCTGTGATTTTCCTCCCAAAGTCACTTTTCAATGTTTAATTACAGTCAGTTCTGGATAGTGCATTACCTGAAAGTCGATGAGCACTCTGGGGGAGGTGCTTCTCCAGGTGGGAAAAAAATTGGAGAACGAGCCAATGTAGGAATGTTCTGGTATCTTTTAGCAACCAGTTACAAAGCACAGAAATCTGGGAGCTGGGTCACCATGAGCTCAAGGCTTGAAATAAATACTCTCTACGACAGTAGCTTCAAGAAGGTTGTGCCTGTTGGAATGCACCAATAAAAAGTTTTTCTATTGCTGACGCATGTTTTTTATTCTTAAAAAGCCCACCTGTGAAAGACATCTTTCAGCAATTTTTAAAACAACTTTGCCCCTTCATTAATGGAGATCAGAGTTTTCATACTCGTGTCTACTAACCCAATCTTATCAACCGAGGCTCCTGCCAGCTCAGAAACAACTGTATAGGGTTTAGGTGCTCATCCTCTTCAACTACTGTCCCGTATTTAACCTTCCTTTCCTCTCCAAAGTCCTTGATTGTACTGTCACATGGTCTGTGCTCACCTCTCCTAAAATTCTCTTTTCGAATTCCTTTTGACAAGCTTCGTCAAAGTCACTAAAAGATTCTTTGTAACTGACTACAGCATGTCATACCATCTTGTACAACTTCTCTGCTGTCAGACTGCTTTTAAGTCATGGATTAGCAGAACTTTTTTCTGATTAAACTTTGGGAAATCCAAAGTCATCAT
>JASTWF010000296.1:312751-609802 GCA_030390025.1 Squalus acanthias | reverse complement strand
GCCCACACCAGAACAAGACAAAGGCCCACACCAGAACAAGACAAAGGCCCACACCAGAACAAGACAAAGCTCCACACCAGAACAAGACAAAGGCCCACACCAGAACAAGACAAAGGCCCACACCAGAACAAGACAAAGGCCCACACCAGAACAAGACAAAGGCCCACACCAGAACAAGACAAAGGCCCACACCAGAACAAGACAAAGCTCCTCACCAGAACAAGACAAAGGCCCACACCAGAACAAGACAAAGGCCCACACCAGAACAAGACAAAGGCCCACACCAGAACAAGACAAAGGCCCACACCAGAACAAGACAAAGGCCCACACCAGAACAAGACAAAGGCCCACACCAGAACAAGACAAAGCTCCACACCAGAACAAGACAAAGGCCCACACCAGAACAAGACAAAGGCCCACACCAGAACAAGACAAAGGCCCACACCAGAACAAGACAAAGGCCCACACCAGAACAAGACAAAGGCCCACACCAGAACAAGACAAAGGCCCACACCAGAACAAGACAAAGGCCCACACCAGAACAAGACAAAGGCCCACACCAGAACAAGACAAAGGCCCACACCAGAACAAGACAAAGGCCCACACCAGAACAAGACAAAGGCCCACACCAGAACAAGACAAAGGCCCACACCAGAACAAGACAAAGGCCCACACCAGAACAAGACAAAGGCCCTCACCAGAACAAGACAAAGGCCCACACCAGAACAAGACAAAGGCCCACACCAGAACAAGACAAAGGCCCACACCAGAACAAGACAAAGGCCCACACCAGAACAAGACAAAGGCCCACACCAGAACAAGACAAAGGCCCACACCAGAACAAGACAAAGGCCCACACCAGAACAAGACAAAGCTCCTCACCAGAACAAGACAAAGGCCCACACCAGAACAAGACAAAGGCCCACACCAGAACAAGACAAAGGCCCACACCAGAACAAGACAAAGGCCCACACCAGAACAAGACAAAGGCCCACACCAGAACAAGACAAAGGCCCACACCAGAACAAGACAAAGGCCCACACCAGAACAAGACAAAGGCCCACACCAGAACAAGACAAAGCCCACACCAGAACAAGACAAAGGCCCACACCAGAACAAGACAAAGGCCCACACCAGAACAAGACAAAGGCCCACACCAGAACAAGACAAAGGCCCACACCAGAACAAGACAAAGGCCCACACCAGAACAAGACAAAGCCCACACCAGAACAAGACAAAGCCCACACCAGAACAAGACAAAGGCCCACACCAGAACAAGACAAAGGCCCACACCAGAACAAGACAAAGGCCCACACCAGAACAAGACAAAGGCCCACACCAGAACAAGACAAAGGCCCACACCAGAACAAGACAAAGCCCTCACCAGAACAAGACAAAGGCCCACACCAGAACAAGACAAAGGCCCACACCAGAACAAGACAAAGCCCACACCAGAACAAGACAAAGGCCCACACCAGAACAAGACAAAGGCCCACACCAGAACAAGACAAAGCTCCTCACCAGAACAAGACAAAGGCCCACACCAGAACAAGACAAAGGCCCACACCAGAACAAGACAAAGGCCCACACCAGAACAAGACAAAGGCCCACACCAGAACAAGACAAAGGCCCACACCAGAACAAGACAAAGCTCCACACCAGAACAAGACAAAGGCCCACACCAGAACAAGACAAAGGCCCACACCAGAACAAGACAAAGCTCCACACCAGAACAAGACAAAGGCCCACACCAGAACAAGACAAAGGCCCACACCAGAACAAGACAAAGGCCCACACCAGAACAAGACAAAGGCCCACACCAGAACAAGACAAAGCCCTCACCAGAACAAGACAAAGGCCCACACCAGAACAAGACAAAGCCCACACCAGAACAAGACAAAGGCCCACACCAGAACAAGACAAAGGCCCACACCAGAACAAGACAAAGCTCCACACCAGAACAAGACAAAGGCCCACACCAGAACAAGACAAAGGCCCACACCAGAACAAGACAAAGCTCCACACCAGAACAAGACAAAGGCCCACACCAGAACAAGACAAAGGCCCACACCAGAACAAGACAAAGACCCACACCAGAACAAGACAAAGGCCCACACCAGAACAAGACAAAGCCCACACCAGAACAAGACAAAGGCCCACACCAGAACAAGACAAAGGCCCACACCAGAACAAGACAAAGCTCCTCACCAGAACAAGACAAAGGCCCACACCAGAACAAGACAAAGGCCCACACTAGAACAAGACAAAGGCCCACACCAGAACAAGACAAAGCTCCACACCAGAACAAGACAAAGCTCCTCACCAGAACAAGACAAAGGCCCACACCAGAACAAGACAAAGCTCCTCACCAGAACAAGACAAAGCTCCTCACCAGAACAAGACAAAGCCCGCACCAGAACAAGACAAAGGCCACACCAGAACAAGACAAAGGCCCACACCAGAACAAGACAAAGCTCCTCACCAGAACAAGACAAAGCTCCACACCAGAACAAGACAAAGGCCCCACCAGAACAAGACAAAGGCCCACACCAGAACAAGACAAAGGCCCACACCAGAACAAGACAAAGGCCACACAGAACAAGACAAAGGCCCACACCAGAACAAGACAAAGGCCCACACCAGAACAAGACAAAGGCCCACACCAGAACAAGACAAAGGCCCACACCAGAACAAGACAAAGCTCCCACCAGAACAAGACAAAGCCCACACCAGAACAAGACAAAGGCCCACACCAGAACAAGACAAAGGCCCACACCAGAACAAGACAAAGCTCCTCACAGAACAAGACAAAGGCCCACACCAGAACAAGACAAAGGCTCCACCAGAACAAGACAAAGGCCCACACCAGAACAAGACAAAGCCCACACAGAACAAGACAAAGGCCACACCAGAACAAGACAAAGGCCCACACCAGAACAAGACAAAGCCCACACCAGAACAAGACAAAGGCCCACACCAGAACAAGACAAAGGCCCACACCAGAACAAGACAAAGGCCACACCAGAACAAGACAAAGCTCCCACACCAGAACAAGACAAAGGCCCACACCAGAACAAGACAAGGCCCACACCAGAACAAGACGAAGGCCCACACCAGAACAAGACAAAGCACCACACAGAACAAGACCAAAGTCCCACACCAGCACAAGACAAGGCCCACACCAGACAATGCACACCAGACAAAGCTCCTCACCAGAAGAAGACAAAGCTCCTCACCAGAAGCAGACAAAGGCCCCACACCCAAAACAAGACAAGCTCCTCACGCAGAGAAGACAAAGGCCCCACACCAGAACAAGACAAAGCTCCACACCAGAAGAATACGAACGCCCCCCCACTCCAGACAAGACAAAGGCCACACCAGAACAAGACAATCGCCCACACCAGAGACAAGACAAAGTCCACACCAGAACAAGACAAAGCTCCACACCAGAACAAGACAAAGCTCCTCACCAGAACAAGCACAAAGGCCCACCACCAGACAAGACAAAGCTCCACACCAGAACAAGACAAAGCTCCTCCACCAGAACAAGACAAAGGCCCACACCAGAACAAGAAAAAGCTCCACGCCAGAACAGACAAAGCTCCTCACCAGAACGAAACAAAGACCACAGCAGAACAAGACAAGGCCCACACCACGAACAAGACAAAGGCCACACCAGAACAAGACAAAGCTCCTCACAGACAAGACAAAGCTCCTCACCAGAACAAGACAACCAGAACAAGACAAAGGCTCCTCACCAGAACAAGACAAAGGGCCCACACCAGAACAAGACAAAGGCCCACACCAGAACAAGACAAAGGCCCACACCAGAACAAGACAAAGGCCCACACAGAACAAGACAAAAGTCCCTCACCAGAACAAGACAAAGGCCCACACCAGAACAAGACAAAGGCTCCACACCAGAACAAGACAAAGCTCCTCACCAGAACAAGACAAAGGCCCACACCAGAACAAGACAAAGGCCCACACCAGAACAAGACAAAGAGCCCACACCAGAACAAGACAAAGGCTCCACACCAGAACAAGACAAAGACCCACACCAGAACAAGACAAAGCTCCTCACCAGAACAAGACAAAGGCCCACACCAGAGACAAAGACCCACCAGACAAGACTAGGCCCACACCAGAACAAGACAAAGGCCCTCACCAGAACTAGACAAAGGCCCCACACCAGAACAAGACAAAGCTCCTCACCAGAAGAAGACAAAGCTCCTCACCAGAAGAAGACAAAGGCCCACACCAGAACAAGACAAAGGCTCCTCACCAGAAGCAAGACAAAGCCCACACCAGAACAAGACAAAGGCCCACCCAGAACAAGACAAAGCCCTCACCAGAACGAAGACAAAGGCCCACACCAGAACAAGACAAGCTCCTCACCAGAACAAGACAAAGGCCCACACCAGAACAAGACAAAGGCCCACACCAGAACAAGACAAAGCTCCTCACCAGAACAAGACAAAGCTCCTCACCAGAACAAGACAAAGTCCCTCACCAGAACAAGACAAAGCTCCACACCAGAACAGACAAAGGCCCACACCAGAACAAGACAAAGTCCCACCCAGAACAAGACAAAGGCTCCTCACCAGAACAAGACAAAGGCCACACTAGAACAAGACAAAGGCCACACCAGAACAAGACAAAGCTCCTCACCAGAACAAGACAAAGGCCCACACCAGAACAAGACAAAGGCCCACCCAGAACAGACAAAGGGCCCACACCAGAACAAGACAAAGCTCCACACCAGAACAAGACAAAGGCCCACACCAGAACAAGACAAAGGCCCACGCCAGAACAAGACAAAGGCCCACACCAGAACAAGACAAAGGCCCACACCAGAACAAGACAAAGGCCCACACCAGAACAAGACAAAGGCCCACACCAGAACAAGACAAAGGCCTCACACCAGAACAAGACAAAGCTCCACACCAGAACAAGACAAAGCTCCTCACCAGAACAAGACAAAGGCCACACCAGAACAAGACAAAGGCCCTCACCAGAACAAGACAAAGCCCACACCAGAACAAGAACAAAGCCCACACAGAACAAGACAAAGGCCCACACCAGAACAAGACAAAGCTCCTCACCAGAACAAGACAAAGCTCCTCACCAGAACAAGACAAAGGCCCACACCAGAACAAGACAAAGGCACCAGAACAAGACAAAGGCCCACACCAGAACAAGACAAAGGCCCACACCAGAACAAGACAAAGGCCCACACCAGAACAAGACAAAGGCCCACACCAGAACAAGACAAAGCTCCACACCAGAACAAGACAAAGGCCCACACCAGAACAAGACAAAGCTCCACACCAGAACAAGACAAAGCTCCACACCAGAACAAGACAAGGCCCACACCAGAACAAGACAAAGCCCACACCAGAACAAGACAAAGGCCCACACCAGAACAAGACAAAGCTCCACACCAGAACAAGACAAAGCTCCACACCAGAACAAGACAAAGGCCCACACCAGAACAAGACAAAGGCCCACACCAGAACAAGACAAAGGCCCACACCAGAACAAGACAAAGCCCACACCAGAACAAGACAAAGCCCACACCAGAACAAGACAAAGCTCCTCACCAGAACAAGACAAAGGCCCACACCAGACAAGACAAAGCTCCTCACCAGAACAAGACAAAGCCCACACCAGAACAAGACAAAGGCCCACACCAGAACAAGACAAAGCCCACACCAGAACAAGACAAAGGCCCACACCAGAACAAGACAAAGCTCCTCACCAGAACAAGACAAAGGCCCACACCAGAACAAGACAAAGCTCCTCACCAGAACAAGACAAAGCTCCTCACCAGAACAAGACAAAGGCCCACACCAGAACAAGACAAAGGCCCACACCAGAACAAGACAAAGGCCCACACCAGAACAAGACAAAGGCCCACACCAGAACAAGACAAAGCTCCACACCAGAACAAGACAAAGCTCCACACCAGAACAAGACAAAGGCCCACACCAGAACAAGACAAAGGCCCACACCAGAACAAGACAAAGCCCTCACCAGAACAAGACAAAGGACCCACACCAGAACAAGACAAAGGCCCACACCAGAACAAGACAAAGCCCACACCAGAACAAGACAAAGGCCCACACCAGAACAAGACAAAGGCCCACACCAGAACAAGACAAAGCTCCTCACCAGAACAAGACAAAGGCCCACACCAGAACAAGACAAAGCTCCTCACCAGAACAAGACAAAGGCCCACACCAGAACAAGACAAAGGCCCACACCAGAACAAGACAAAGGCCACACCAGAACAAGACAAAGGCCCACACCAGAACAAGACAAAGCCCACACCAGAACAAGACAAAGGCCCACACCAGAACAAGACAAAGGCCCACACCAGAACAAGACAAAGGCCCACACCAGAACAAGACAAAGGCCCTCACCAGAACAAGACAAAGCTCCACACCAGAACAAGACAAAGGCCCACACCAGAACAAGACAAAGGCCCACACCAGAACAAGACAAAGCTCCTCACCAGAACAAGACAAAGGCCCACACCAGAACAAGACAAAGGCCCACACCAGAACAAGACAAAGGCCCACACCAGAACAAGACAAAGGCCCACACCAGAACAAGACAAAGCCCACACCAGAACAAGACAAAGCCCACACCAGAACAAGACAAAGGCCCACACCAGAACAAGACAAAGCTCCTCACCAGAACAAGACAAAGGCCCACACCAGAACAAGACAAAGGCCCACACCAGAACAAGACAAAGGCCCACACCAGAACAAGACAAAGGCCCACACCAGAACAAGACAAAGCCCACACCAGAACAAGACAAAGGCCCACACCAGAACAAGACAAAGCTCTCACCAGAACAAGACAAAGCTCCACACCAGAACAAGACAAAGCTCCTCACCAGAACAAGACAAAGGCCCACACCAGAACAAGACAAAGCTCCTCACCAGAACAAGACAAAGCTCCTCACCAGAACAAGACAAAGGCCCACACCAGAACAAGACAAAGGCCCACACCAGAACAAGACAAAGGCCCACACCAGAACAAGACAAAGGCCCACACCAGAACAAGACAAAGGCCCACACCAGAACAAGACAAAGGCCCACACCAGAACAAGACAAAGCTCCTCACCAGAACAAGACAAAGCTCCACACCAGAACAAGACAAAGCCCTCACCAGAACAAGACAAAGGCCCACACCAGAACAAGACAAAGGCCCACACCAGAACAAGACAAAGACCCACACCAGAACAAGACAAAGGCCCACACCAGAACAAGACAAAAGGCCCACACCAGAACAAGACAAAGCCCACCCAGAACAAGACAAGCCCTCACCAGAACAAGACAAAGGCCCCACACCAGAACAAGACAAAGGCCCACACCAGAACAAGACAAAGCTCCACACCAGAAACAAGACAAAGCCCACACCAGAACAAGACAAAGGCCCACTCCAGAACAAGACAAAGCTCCTCACCAGAACAAGACAAAGGCCCACACCAGAACAAGACCAAAGGCTCCTCACCAGAACAAGACAAAGGCCACACCAGAACAAGACAAAGGCCCACACCAGAACAAGACAAAGGCCCTCACCAGAACAAGACAAAGGCCCACACCAGAACAAGACAAAGGCCCACACCAGAACAAGACCAAGTCCCTCACCAGAACAAGACAAAGGCCCACACCAGAACAAGACAAAGGCTCCACACCAGAACAAGACAAAGCTCCTCACCAGAACAAGACAAAGGCCCACACCAGAACAAGACAAAGCTCCTCACCAGAAGAAGACAAAGGCCCACACCAGAACAAGACAAAGCTCCTCACCAGAACAAGACAAAGGCCACACTAGACAAGACAAAGGCCCACACCAGAACAAGACAAAGCTCCTCACCAGAACAAGACAAAGGCTCCACACCAGAACAAGACAAAGGCCCACACCAGAACAAGACAAAGCTCTCACCAGAACAAGACAAAGGCCCACACCAGAACAAGACAAAGCTCCTCACCAGAACAAGACAAAGGCCCACACCAGAACAAGACAAAGCACCACACCAGAACAAGACAAAGGCCCACACCAGAACAAGACAAAGGCCCACACCAGAACAAGACAAAGGCCCACACCAGAACAAGACAAAGGCCCACACCAGAACAAGACAAAGCTCCTCACCAGAACAAGACAAAGGCCCACACCAGAACAAGACAAAGGCCCACACCAGAACAAGACAAAGGCCCACACCAGAACAAGACAAAGGCCACACCAGAACAAGACAAAGGCCCACACCAGAACAAGACAAAGGCCCACACCAGAACAAGACAAAGGCCCACACCAGAACAAGACAAAGGCCCACACCAGAACAAGACAAAGGCCCACACCAGAACAAGACAAAGGCCCACACCAGAACAAGACAAAGGCCCACACCAGAACAAGACAAAGCTCCTCACAGAACAAGACAAAGGCCCACACCAGAACAAGACAAAGGACCCACACCAGAACAAGACAAAGGCCCACACCAGAACAAGACAAAGCTCCTCACCAGAACAAGACAAAGCTCCTCACCAGAACAAGACAAAGGCCCACACCAGAACAAGACAAAGGCCCACACCAGAACAAGACAAAGCTCCTCACCAGAACAAGACAAAGCTCCACACCAGAACAAGACAAAGGCCCACACCAGAACAAGACAAAGGCCCACACCAGAACAAGACAAAGCCCACACCAGAACAAGACAAAGGCCCACACCAGAACAAGACAAAGGCCCACACCAGAACAAGACAAAGCCCACACCAGAACAAGACAAAGGCCCACACCAGAACAAGACAAAGGCCCACACCAGAACAAGACAAAGGCCCACAGAAC
This sequence comes from Squalus acanthias, assembly GCA_030390025.1. NCBI lineage: Eukaryota > Metazoa > Chordata > Chondrichthyes > Squaliformes > Squalidae > Squalus > Squalus acanthias. The sequence goes on along the minus strand of JASTWF010000296.1, from coordinate 600,946 downwards.
AAGACAAGCCACCAGAACAAGACAAAGGCCCACACCAGAACAAGACAAAGTCCACACCAGAACAAGACAAAGCTCCTCACCAGAACAAGACAAAGCCCACACCAGAACAAGACAAAGCCCTCACCAGAACAAGACAAAGCCCACACCAGAACAAGACAAAGGCCCACACCAGAACAAGACAAAGGCCCACACAGAACAAGACAAAGCTCCTCACCAGAACAAGACAAAGGCCCACTCCAGAACAAGACAAAGGCCCACACCAGAACAAGACAAAGCTCCTCACCAGAACAAGACAAAGACCCACACCAGAACAAAGGCCCCACACCAGAACAAGACAAAGGCCCACACCAGAACAAGACAAAGCTCCTCACCAGAACAAGACAAAGGCCCACACCAGAACAAGACAAAGGCCCACACCAGAACAAGACAAAGGCCCACACCAGAACAAGACAAAGGCCCACACCAGAACAAGACAAAGCTCCTCACCAGAACAAGACAAAGGCCCACACCAGAACAAGACAAAGGCCACACCAGAACAAGACAAAGGCCCACACCAGAACAAGACAAAGGCCCACACCAGAACAAGACAAAGCTCCTCACCAGAACAAGACAAAGCTCCACACAGAACAAGACAAAGCTCCACACCAGAACAAGACAAAGGCCCACACCAGAACAAGACAAAGCTCCACACCAGAACAAGACAAAGCCCACACCAGAACAAGACAAAGGCCCACACCAGAACAAGACAAAGGCCCACACCAGAACAAGACAAAGGCCCACACTAGAACAAGACAAAGGCCCACACCAGAACAAGACAAAGCCCACACCAGAACAAGACAAAGGCCCACACCAGAACAAGACAAAGGCCCACACCAGAACAAGACAAAGGCCTCACCAGAACAAGACAAAGGCCCACACCAGAACAAGACAAAGCTCCACACCAGAACAAGACAAAGCCCACACCAGAACAAGACAAAGGCCCACACCAGAACAAGACAAAGCTCCTCACCAGAACAAGACAAAGGCCCACACCAGAACAAGACAAAGGCCCACACCAGAACAAGACAAAGGCCCACACCAGAACAAGACAAAGGCCCACACCAGAACAAGACAAAGCCCACACCAGAACAAGACAAAGCTCCTCACCAGAACAAGACAAAGCTCCTCACCAGAACAAGACAAAGCTCCTCACCAGAACAAGACAAAGGCCCACACCAGAACAAGACAAAGCTCCTCACCAGAACAAGACAAAGGCCCACACCAGAACAAGACAAAGCTCCACACCAGAACAAGACAAAGGCCACACCAGAACAAGACAAAGGCCCACACCAGAACAAGACAAAGCCCACACCAGAACAAGACAAAGGCCCACACCAGAACAAGACAAAGGCCCACACCAGAACAAGACAAAGGCCCACACCAGAACAAGACAAAGGCCCACACCAGAACAAGACAAAGGCCCACACCAGAACAAGACAAAGGCCCACACCAGAACAAGACAAAGGCCCACACCAGAACAAGACAAAGGCCCACACCAGAACAAGACAAAGGCCCACACCAGAACAAGACAAAGCTCCTCACCAGAACAAGACAAAGGCCCACACCAGAACAAGACAAAGGCCCACACCAGAACAAGACAAAGCTCCTCACCAGAACAAGACAAAGGCCCACACCAGAACAAGACAAAGGCCCACACCAGAACAAGACAAAGGCCCCACGCTAGAACAAGACAAAGGCCCACACCAGAACAAGACAAAGGCCCACACCAGAAACAAGACAAAGCCCACGCCAGAACAAGACAAAGCTCCTCACCAGAACAAGACAAAGGCCCACACCAGAACAAGACAAAGGCCCACACCCAGAACAAGAGCTAAGGCCCACACAGAACAAGACAAAGGACCCACACCAGAACAAGACATAGCTCACACTAGAACAAGACAAAGGCCCACACCAGAGCAAGACAAAGGCCACACCTAGGAACAAGACAAAGGCCCCACCAGACAAGACAAAGCTCCTCACTCAGACAAGACAAAGGCACCACACCAGAACAAGACAAAAGCCTCTCACCAGAACAAGACAAAGGCCCTCATCCAGAACAAGACAAAGCCTCCTCACCAGAACAAGACAAAGCCCACACCAGAACAAACAAAGGCCCACACCAGCACAAGACAACGGACCCTACACTAGAAAAGACAAAGGCACCACACCAGACCAGACCAAAGCCCTCCACACAAAGCTCCACTACAAGACAAAGCTCCACACCAGAACAAGACAAAGCTCCTCACCAGAACAAGACAAAGGCCCACACCAGGAACAAGACAAAGGCCCACACCAGAACAAGACAAAGGCCCACACCAGAACAAGACAAAGCTCCTCACCAGAACAAGACAAAGCTCCTCACCAGAACAAGACAAAGGCCCACACAGAACAAGACAAAGGCCCACAACCAGAACAAGCACAAGCCCACACCAGAACAAGACAAAGCTCCTCACCAGAAACCAAGACAAAGAAGCCAAAGGCACCAGAACAAGACAAAGGCCCACACCAGAACAAGACAAAGGCCCTCACCAGAACAAGACAAAGGCCCACACCAGAACAAGACAAAGGCCCACACCAGAACAAGACAAAGGCCCACACCAGAACAAGACAAAGGCCCACACCAGAACAAGACAAAGCTCCTCACCAGAACAAGACAAAGGCCCACACAGAACAAGACAAAGGCCCACACCAGAACAAGACAAAGGCCCACACCAGAACAAGACAAAGGCTCACACCAGAACAAGACAAAGCCCACACCAGAACAAGACAAAGCTCCTCACCAGAACAAGACAAAGGCCCCACACCAGAACAAGACAAAGCTCCTCACCAGAACAAGACAAAGGCCCACACCAGAACAAGACAAAGGCCCACACCAGAACAAGACAAAGGCTCCTCACCAGAACAAGACAAAGGCCCACACCAGAACAAGACAAAGCCCACACCAGAACAAGACAAAGGCCCACACCAGAACAAGACAAAGGCCCACACCAGAACAAGACAAAGGCCCACACCAGAACAAGACAAAGGCCCACCAGACACAAAGCCCTCACCAGAACAAGACAAAGGCCCACACCAGAACAAGACAAAGCTCCTCACCAGAACAAGACAAAGGCCCACACCAGAACAAGACAAAGGCCCACACCAGAACAAGACAAAGCCCACACCAGAACAAGACAAAGCCCACACCAGAACAAGACAAAGGCCCACACCAGAACAAGACAAAGGCCCACACCAGAACAAGACAAAGCCCACACCAGAACAAGACAAAGCTCCACACCAGAACAAGACAAAGGCCCTCACCAGAACAAGACAAAGGCCACACCAGAACAAGACAAAGGCCCACACCAGAACAAGACAAAGGCCCACACCAGAACAAGACAAAGGCCCACACCAGAACAAGACAAAGCTCCTCACCAGAACAAGACAAAGCTCCACACCAGAACAAGACAAAGGCCCACACCAGAACAAGACAAAGCTCCTCACCAGAACAAGACAAAGGCCCACACCAGAACAAGACAAAGGCCCACACCAGAACAAGACAAAGGCCCACACCAGAACAAGACAAAGCTCCTCACCAGAACAAGACAAAGGCCCACACCAGAACAAGACAAAGCTCCACACCAGAACAAGACAAAGGCCCACACCAGAACAAGACAAAGACCCACACCAGAACAAGACAAAGACCCACACCAGAACAAGACAAAGGCCCACACCAGAACAAGACAAAGGCCCACACCAGAACAAGACAAAGGCCCACACCAGAACAAGACAAAGGCCCACACCAGAACAAGACAAAGGCCCACACCAGAACAAGACAAAGGCCCACACCAGAACAAGACAAAGGCCCACACCAGAACAAGACAAAGGCCACACCAGAACAAGACAAAGCTCCACACCAGAACAAGACAAAGCTCTCACCAGAACAAGACAAGCCCACACCAGACAAGACAAAGGCCCACACCAGAACAAGACAAAGGCCCACACCAGAACAAGACAAAGCTCCACACCAGAACAAGACAAAGGCCCACACCAGAACAAGACAAAGCTCCTCACCAGAACAAGACAAAGGCCCACACCAGAACAAGACAAAGCTCCTCACCAGAACAAGACAAAGGCCCTCACCAGAACAAGACAAAGGCCCACACCAGAACAAGACAAAGGCCCACACCAGAACAAGACAAAGGCCCACACCAGAACAAGACAAAGCTCCACACCAGAACAAGACAAAGCTCCTCACCAGAACAAGACAAAGCTCCTCACCAGAACAAGACAAAGGCCCACACCAGAACAAGACAAAGGCCCACACCAGAACAAGACAAAGGCCCACACCAGAACAAGACAAAGGCCACACCAGAACAAGACAAAGGCCCACACCAGAACAAGACAAAGGCCCACACCAGAACAAGACAAAGGCCCACACCAGAACAAGACAAAGCTCCTCACCAGAACAAGACAAAGACCCACACCAGAACAAGACAAAGCCCACACCAGAACAAGACAAAGGCCCACGCCAGAACAAGACAAAGCTCCTCACCAGAACAAGACAAAGGCCCACACTAGAACAAGACAAAGACCCACACCAGAACAAGACAAAGGCCCACACCAGAACAAGACAAAGGCCCACACCAGAACAAGACAAAGCTCCTCACCAGAACAAGACAAAGGCCCACACCAGAACAAGACAAAGACCCACACCACAACAAGACAAAGGCCCACACCAGAACAAGACAAAGGCCCACACCAGAACAAGACAAAGACCCACACTAGAACAAGACAAAGGCCCACACCAGAACAAGACAAAGGCCCACACCAGAACAAGACAAAGACCCACACTAGAACAAGAAAAAGGCCCACACCAGAACAAGACAAAGCTCCTCACCAGAACAAGACAAAGGCCCACACCAGAACAAGACAAAGGCCCACACCAGAACAAGACAAAGCTCCTCACCAGAACAAGACAAAGGCCCACACCAGAACAAGACAAAGGCCCACACCAGAACAAGACAAAGGCCCACACCAGAACAAGACAAAGGCCCACACCAGAACAAGACAAAGCTCCACACCAGAACAAGACAAAGGCCCACACCAGAACAAGACAAAGGCCCTCACCAGAACAAGACAAAGCTCCTCACCAGAACAAGACAAAGGCCCACACCAGAACAAGACAAAGGCCCACACCAGAACAAGACAAAGGCCCACACCAGAACAAGACAAAGGCCCACACCAGAACAAGACAAAGGCCCACACCAGAACAAGACAAAGGCCCACACCAGAACAAGACAAAGGCCCACACCAGAACAAGACAAAGGCACACACCAGAACAAGACAAAGGCCCACACCAGAACAAGACAAAGCTCCTCACCAGAACAAGACAAAGCCCACACCAGAACAAGACAAAGGCCCACACCAGAACAAGACAAAGCTCCTCACCAGAACAAGACAAAGGCCCACACCAGAACAAGACAAAGCTCCTCACCAGAACAAGACAAAGGCCCACACCAGAACAAGACAAAGGCCCACACCAGAACAAGACAAAGCTCCTCACCAGAACAAGACAAAGGCCCACACCAGAACAAGACAAAGGCCCACACCAGAACAAGACAAAGGCCCACACCAGAACAAGACAAAGCTCCACACCAGAACAAGACAAAGGCCCACACCAGAACAAGACAAAGGCCCTCACCAGAACAAGACAAAGCTACTCACCAGAACAAGACAAAGGCCCACGCCTGAACAAGACAAAGGCCCACGCCAGAACAAGACAAAGGCCCACACCAGAACAAGACAAAGGCCCACACCAGAACAAGACAAAGGCCCACACCAGAACAAGACAAAGGCCCACACCAGAACAAGACAAAGGCCTACACCAGAACAAGACAAAGGCCCACACCAGAACAAGACAAAGACCCACACCAGAACAAGACAAAGGCCCACACCAGAACAAGACAAAGGCACACACCAGAACAAGACAAAGGCCCACACCAGAACAAGACAAAGCTCCTCACCAGAACAAGACAAAGGCCCACACCAGAACAAGACAAAGGCCCACACCAGAACAAGACAAAGCACCACACCAGAACAAGACAAAGCTCCACACCAGAACAAGACAAAGGCCCACACCAGAACAAGACAAAGGCCCACACCAGAACAAGACAAAGGCCCACACCAGAACAAGACAAAGGCCCACACCAGAACAAGACAAAGGCCCACACCAGAACAAGACAAAGCTCCTCACCAGAACAAGACAAAGGCCCACACCAGAACAAGACAAAGGCCCACACCAGAACAAGACAAAGGCCCACACCAGAACAAGACAAAGGCCCACACCAGAACAAGACAAAGGCCCACACCAGAACAAGACAAAGCCCACACCAGAACAAGACAAAGGCCCACACCAGAACAAGACAAAGGCCCACACCAGAACAAGACAAAGCTCCACACCAGAACAAGACAAAGCTCCTCACCAGAACAAGACAAAGGCCCACACCAGAACAAGACAAAGGCCCACACCAGAACAAGACAAAGGCCCACACCAGAACAAGACAAAGGCCCACACCATAACAAGACAAAGCTCCTCACCAGAACAAGACAAAGGCCCACGCCAGAACAAGACAAAGCTCCTCACCAGAACATGACAAAGGCCCACACCAGAACAAGACAAAGGCCCACACCAGAACAAGACAAAGGCCCACACCAGAACAAGACAAAGGCCCACACCAGAACAAGACAAAGCTCCTCACCAGAACAAGACAAAGGCCCACACCAGAACAAGACAAAGGCCCACACCAGAACAAGACAAAGGCCCACACCAGAACAAGACAAAGCTCCTCACCAGAACAAGACAAAGGCCCACACCAGAACAAGACAAAGCTCCTCACCAGAACAAGACAAAGGCCCACGCCAGAACAAGACAAAGGCCCACACCAGAACAAGACAAAGGCCCACACTAGAACAAGACAAAGCTCCTCACCAGAACAAGACAAAGGCCCACACCAGAACAAGACAAAGCTCCTCACCAGAACAAGACAAAGGCCCACACCAGAACAAGACAAAGCTCCTCACCAGAACAAGACAAAGGCACACACTAGAACAAGACGAAGTCCCACACTAGAACAAGACAAAGCTCCTCACCAGAACAAGACAAAGGCACACACTAGAACAAGACGAAGTCCCACACTAGAACAAGACAAAGCTCCTCACCAGAACAAGACAAAGGCACACACCAGAACAAGACAAAGGCCCACACCAGAACAAGACAAAGACCCACACCAGAACAAGACAAAGGCCCACACCAGAACAAGACAAAGGCCCACACCAGAACAAGACAAAGGCCCACACCAGAACAAGACAAAGGCCCACACCAGAACAAGACAAAGGCCCACACCAGAACAAGACAAAGGCCCACACCAGAACAAGACAAAGACCCACACCAGAACAAGACAAAGGCCCACACCAGAACAAGACAAAGGCCCACACCAGAACAAGACAAAGGCCCACACCAGAACAAGACAAAGGCCCACACCAGAACAAGACAAAGGCCCACACCAGAACAAGACAAAGCTCCTCACCAGAACAAGACAAAGGCCCACAACAGAACAAGACAAAGGCCCACACCAGAACAAGACAAAGCTCCTCACCAGAACAAGACAAAGGCCCACAACAGAACAAGACAAAGGCCCACACCAGAACAAGACAAAGGCCCACACCAGAACAAGACAAAGGCCCACACCAGAACAAGACAAAGCTCCTCACCAGAACAAGACAAAGGCCCACAACAGAACAAGACAAAGGCCCACACCAGAACAAGACAAAGGCCCACACCAGAACAAGACAAAGACCCACACTAGAACAAGACAAAGACCCACACCAGAACAAGACAAAGGCCCACACCAGAACAAGACAAAGGCCCACACCAGAACAAGACAAAGGCCCACACCAGAACAAGACAAAGACCCACACTAGAACAAGACAAAGACCCACACCAGAACAAGACAAAGCTCCTCACCAGAACAAGACAAAGGCCCACACCAGAACAAGACAAAGCTCCTCACCAGAACAAGACAAAGGCCCACACCAGAACAAGACAAAGGCCCACACTAGAAAAAGACAAAGACCCACACCAGAACAAGACACTGGTCCACACCAGAACAAGACAAAGGCCCACACCAAAACAAGACAAAGGCCCACACCAGAACAAGACAAAGGCCCACACTAGAACAAGACAAAGACCCACACCAGAACAAGACAAAGACCCACACCAGAACAAGAATTGCTAACATGATTAAAATAAGGCTGTGTCTAGTGACACCACTATTCCCAGCCAGCATGGAGATGATCTAACTCCAAACCATCGTCAACACCATCACCGAAGTGTACGAGAGCATGGGCCTTGCACTAAACATCCGTAAGACAAAGGTCCTCTACCAACCTGCCCCCGCCACACAGTACTGCTCCCCGATTATCAAAACCCACGATGAGGCCTTGGATAACGTGGACCACTTTCCATACCTCGGGAGCCTACTGTCAACAAGGGCAGACGTCGATGACGAAGTCCAACACCGCCTTCAGTGTGCCAGTGCAGCCTTCGGTCGCCTGAGGAAGAGAGTGTTTGAAGACCAGGACCTCAAACCCAGCACCAAGCTCATGGTCTACAGAGCAGTAGTGATACCCGCACTCCTGTAAGAATATAAGAACATAAGAAATAGGAGCAGGAGTAGGCCATTCGGCCCTTCGAGCCTGCTCCGCCATTCAATGAGATTATGGCTGATCTTCTGCCTCAACTCCATTCACCGGCCCTATCGCCATATCACTTGATGCCCTTACTAGTCAGAAATCTATCGACTTCTGTTTTGAATATACCCAATGACTGAGCCTCCACAGCCCTCTGGGGTAGAGAATTCCAAAGATTCACCACCCTCTGTGTGAAGAAATGTCTTCTCATCTCAGTCCTGAATGGCCTACCCTTTATCCTGAGGCTGTGGCCCCTGGTTCTAGAATCTCTAGCCAAGGGAAACATTCTCCCAGCATCCACCCTATCAAGCCCTGTAATAATTTTGTATGCTTCAATGAGATCCCCTCTCATTCTTCTGAATTCAAGAGAATACAGGCCTAGTTTACTTAATCTCTGTATGCTTCAGAGACATGGACCATGTACAGCAGGCACCTCAAAGCACTGGAGAGGTATCACCAACGCTGCCTCCGCAAGATCCTGCAAATCCATTGGCAGGATAGGTGTACCAACGTCAGTGTTCTCGGTCAGGCCAACATCTCCAGCATCGAAGCTTTGACCACGCTCGATCAGCTCCGATGGACGGGCCACATCGTCCGCATGCCCGATACGAGAATCCCAAAACAAGTGCTCTACTTGGAGCTCCGACAAGGCAAGAGAGCCCCAGGTGGGCAGAGGAAATGCTTCAAGGACACCCTCAAATCCTCCTTGAAAAAGTGCAAAATCCCCACCGACACCTGGGAATCCCTGGCCCAAGACTGCACAAAGTGGAGGAGAAGCATCCGGGAAGGCGCCAAACACCTCGAGTCTCTTTGCCGGGAGCAAGCAGAAGCCAAGCGCAAACAGCGGAAGGAGCGCATGTCAACCCAAGCACCCCACCCACCCGCCCCTTGAACCACCGTCTGCCCCACCTGTGACAGAGACTGTGGGTCCCGCATTGGACTCATCAGTCACCTGAGAACTCATTTTTAATATGGAAGCAAGTCATCCTCGGTTCCAGGGGACTGCCTAAGAAGAAGAAGGATTGTGCAATTCCCTCGCCAGTCACCCTTGCAGACTGCACTGCTCCAGTGACGGGATCGATCTTGCGCACATCATTTGTCTGTAACTGTCCTCCACTCACTGCATTCTACTGGAGAAATTACCCTGCTGTTGTCGGGAGACCTTGCTGTAGTTTTGATCATGTGTTCAGTAAATTAAAACCACAAACGGGAATGGTAGCATAGTGGCAATGTCACTGGGCTAGTAATCCAGAGGCCTGGACTAATGATCCAGAGACGTGAGTTCAAATTCCACCACGGCAGCTGGGGAATTTAAATTCAATTAATTAAATAAATCTGGAATAATTACTAGTATCAGTAATGGCGACCATGAAACTATCGGATTGTCGTAAAAACCCATCTGGTTCACTAATGTCCTTTAGGGAAGGAAATCTGTCGTCCTTACCTGGTCTGGCCTAAATGTGACTCCAGACCCACAGCAATGTGGTTGACTCTTAACTGCCCTCTGAAATGGCCTAGCAAGACACTCAGTTGTAAAAAAACGCTACGACAAACAATAAGAATGAAACCGACGGACCACCCGGCATCGACCTCGGCACCGACTACAGACACGACATCAGCACACCCAGCCCAGTCGATCCTGCAAAGTCCTCCTCACCAACATCTGGGACTTGTGCCACAATTGGGAGAGCTGTCCCACAGTCTAGTCAAGCAACAGCCTAACATAGTCATACTCACAGAAAAATACCTTTCAGCCAATGTCCCAAACTCCTCCATCACGATCCCATGGTATGTCCTGTCCCACCGGCAGGACAGACCCACCAGGTGTGGCAGCACAGTGGTATACAGTTGGGAAGGAGTGGTCCTGGGAGTCCTCAACATTGACTCTAGACCCCATGAACTCTCATGACTTCAGATCAAGCATGGGCAAGGAAACCTCCTGCTGATTACCATCTACCGCCCTCCCTCAGCTGATGAATCAGTACTCCTCCATGTTGAACACCACTTGGAAGAAGCACTGAGAGTAGCAAGGGCACGAATGTACTCTGGATGGTGACTTCAATGTCCATCACCAAGAGTGGCTCGGTAGCACCACTACTGACCGAGCTGGCCGAGTCCTGAAGGATACAGCTGCCAGTCTGGGCCTGCGACAGGTGGTGAGAGAACCAACACAGAGGGAAAAACCTACTTGACCTCATACTCATCAATCTACCAGTTGCAGATGCATCTGTCCATGACAGCATTGGTAGGAGTGACCACCGCACAGTCATTGTGGAGATGAAGTCCCGTCTTCACACTGAGAACACCCTCCATTGTGTTGTGTGACACTACCACCATGCTAAATGGGATAGATTCAGAACAGATCTAGCAGTTCAAAATTGGGCATCCATGAGGTGCTGTGGGACATCAGCAGAATTGTATTCCACCACAATCTATAACCTCATGGCCCTCACTACCATCACCATCAAGCCAGGGGACCAACCCTGGTTCAATGAGGAGTGCAGAAGAGCATGCCAGAAGCAGCAACAGGCATACATTAAAAATGAGGTGCCAACCTGGGGAAGCTGCAACACAGGACTATATACATGCTAAAAAGCGGAAGCAGCATGCTATAGACAGAGCTAAGCGATCCCACAATCAACAGATCAGATCAAAGCTCTGCAGTCCTGCCACATCCTGTCGTGAATGGTGGTGGACAATTAAACAACTAACGGGAGGAGGAAGCTCCATGAATATCCCTATCCTCGAGTGTGGCATCAAGGAGCCCTAGTAAAACTGAAGTCAAAAATGGGAATTGGGGGGTAACTCTCCACTGGCTGGAATCATACCTAGCACAAAGGAAGATGGTTGTGGTGGTTGGAGGTCAATCATCACAGCCCCAGGACATCGCTGCAGGAGTTCTTCAGGGCAGTGTCCTAGACCAAACCACCTTCAGCTGCTTGATCAATGACCTTCCCTCCATCATAAGGTCAGAAGTGGGGATGTTCGCTGATGACTGCACAGTGTTCAGTGCCATTCGCAACTCCACAGATAATGAAGCAGTCCATGCCCGCATGAAAGAAGACCTGAACGACATTCAGGCTTGGGCTGATAAGTGGCAGGTAATATTCACGCCACACAAGTGCCAGGCAATGACTATCTCCAACAAGCAAGCGTCTAACCACCATCCCTTGACATTCAACGGCATTACCGTCACTGAATTCCCTACTGTCAATATCCTGGGGGTCACCATTAACCAGAAACTTAACTGGACCAGCCACATAAATACTGTGACAGCAAGAGTAAGTCAGAGGCTGGGTATTCTGCTGAGAGTGTCTCACCTCCTGACTCCCCAAAGCCTTTCCACCATCTACAAGGCACAAGTCAGGAGTGTGATGGAATACTCTCCACTTGCCTGGATGAATACAGCTCCAACAACACTCAAGAAGCTCGACACCATCCAAGACAAAGCAGCCCGCTTGATTGGCACCCCATCCACCACCTTAAACATTCACTCCCTCCACCACCGGCGTACCATGGCTGCAGTGTGTACCTTCTACAAGATGCGCTGCAGCAATTCGCCAAGGCTTCTTCGGCAGCACCTCCCAAACCCGCGACCTCCACCACCTAGAAGGACAAGGGCAGCAGGCAGCATGGGAACACCATCACCTCCAAGCTCCCCTCCAAGTCACACACCACCCCGACTTGGAAGTATATCGCCATTCCTTCATCGTCACTGGGTCAAAATCCTGGAACTCCCTCCCTAACAGCACTGTGGGAGCACCTTCACCACACGGACTGCAGCGGTTCAAGAAGGCAGCTCACCACCACCTTCTCAAGGGGAACTAGGGATGGGCAATAAATGCTGGGCTTGTCAGCGACACCCACATCCCATGAACGAATAAAAAGAAATCAAAGAAGAAAGAAAGAAAGAAAGAAAGACAGAAAGAAAGAAAGGCAGAAAGACAATAGCAAAATACTGCGGATGCTGGAAATCTGAAATAGCAACAAAAAATGCTGGAAACGCACAGCAGGTCAGGCAGCATCCATGGAGAGAGAAACAGAGTTAACATTTCAGGACGTCACAGACCTGAAACGTTAACTCTGTTTCTCTCTCCACGGATGCTGCCTGACCTGCTGTGTGTTTCCAGCATTTTCTGTTGAAAGAAAGACTTTCATTTATATAGCCACAACCTCAAGACGCCTGAAAGCGCTTCATGCCCAATGAAGTACTTTAGAATGTAGCCACTGTTGTAATGTTGGGGTTGGGATTTTCCTTGTTTAGTCAGTTCCAAGTGCCCCATTTTCCACAATATCGGTGTGACACTTCATCGGGACTCAGTTAAGTATTATTGAAAAAGACTTTAGGATTTCAGACGCTATTATGTTTGAGACAGTTTACAATAATGTACAAACTGAGCACTTGAATTGCTGATGATTTCACAGTAATTCTTTTCCTTCTGTGCAATTGTAAATCTTGTAAATAAATCCGAATACTAATTTTAGCCTGAACGATACAGCATCGTGTTTCCTGCCTTTCAGAGGAGACAGAAGGACCGCCCATACTTCCAGTGCACAATATCACAGTAGAAGGGTAATTGTTAATTCTATGCTGCTCTACTCACAACACCCATATGGGTGTCATTTGCAGATCATAGGAGACATAGATCTGCCTAAGGAGAATGCATTTGCTTCCCGCCCTAAGCCCCTCTGCCTCTAGACCTTCTGCTGCTCTTTTAAGACCATCCTTAAAACCCACCTCTTCACAAAGGTTTTGGTCAATTCTCCTAAGGTCTTTGGCTTGGTATCATTTTCCATTGTGAAGGATATCAGCATTTTTTTTTCTCTGTTACAGGCGCTATGTAAATGTAAGTTGTTGTCGCAAACAAGTGTTGGACGAGAGCGACTAAAAATATTCTCTCTTAGCTAAGTTAGTCATCCTGTCCATATTACCAGGGGCATCCTGTCCAGATTACCTCCCAAACCCAGGACGTCTATCGCCTAGAAGAACAAGGGCAGCAGGCGCATGGGAACACCACCACCTCCAAGTTCCCCTCCAAGTCACACACCATCCTGACTTGGAAGTATATCACCGTTCCTTCATCGTCACTGGGTCAAAATCCTGGAACTCCCTCCCTAACAGCACTGTGGGAGCACCTTCACCACACGGACTGCAGCGGTTCAAGAAGACGGCTCACCACCACCTTCTCAAGGGCAATTAGGGATGGGCAATAAATGCTGGCCTTGCCAGCGACACCCAGATCCCAGGAACTAATAAAAAAAAGTTTGTAATATAATGAGGAGCTTACAGAAGTGCATGCTTCGTAACAAACCCAAAATGTATAAACAAAATTACCCGCCCAGCAAATTTATAACAAACGTGGTCTTGTAACTCAGAACCTTTAATTGAAGGTGAGGTGAAATCATCGGAATGACATTGTGATCCAAATGATATTACAGCTTCAATTGTGAGACTAGATTAAAGGAAGATTCCAATTCCATGCCTGACTGTATCTGTTATCTTGACTTCTAGTAATTGCAATTCATTTTTATTATGTCCAATACCGATTTCTATGTTACCAAGAACTTGATTTTTCCAGTCATACTGCTCAGCAAACATACATCAACGTCCACTTGCCTTCTGTCCATCTTTCCCCCTCTGCGTTCCTCGAATTCAACTTCAGTAATGTCAACAAGTAATTAGTTGCGTTCCATAAGGATTGATGTGAAATAGTGGGGTAGATTGCCTACCCTCTGCTTTGCACGTGGCGAATACTCAGCTTCAGGGGAAAATGTAGAGGGAAAAGGGTCAAAGGCCCATGATGCTAGATCTCCACCCCTTTTGTGTTGTCCTGTAATTTCCAGGATGTCCCCCCCGCCCCTGCCACTTCGCCCAGACAGAAAAAAAGAAAATATTGCGCCTTTCACAACCTCAGGATGTCTCAATGCGCTTTACAACCAATCAAGTGTACAGTCACTGTTGTAATGTAGGAAACGCGACAGCCAATTTGTGCACAGCAAGCTCCCACAAACAGCAATGAAATAATGACCAGATAATTTGTTTTAGGGATGTTGGTTGAGAGATAAATATTGGCCAGGACACCAGAGAGTACTCCCCTGCTCTTCTTCGAAATAGTGTCCAAGGGATCTTTTACATTCGTCTGTGAGGGCAGATGGGGCCTCGGTTTAACGTCTCATCCGAAAGACGGCACCTCCGACAGTGCAGCACTCCGTCAGTATTGCCCCTCCGACAGTGCAGCGCCCCCTCAGTACTGCGCCTCCGACAGTGCAGCGCTCCCACAGTACTGACCCTCCGACAGTGCAGCACTCCCTCAGTACTGACCCTCCGACAGTGCAGCGCCCCCTCAGTACTGCCCCTCTGACAGTGCAGCGCTCCCTCAGTACTGACCCTCCGACAGTGCAGCGCTCCCTCAGTACTGCCCCTCCGACAGTGCAGCGCTCCCTCAGTACTGACCCTCCGACAGTGCGGCGCTCCCTCAGTACTGCCCCTCCGACAGTGCAGCACTCCCTCAGTACTGCCCCTGCGACAGTGCAGCGCTCCCTCAGTACTTACCCTCTGACAGTGCGGCGCTCCCTCAGTACTGCCCCTCCGACAGTGCGGCGCTCCCTCAGTACTGCCCCTCCCACAGTGCAGCGCTCCCTCGTTACTGCACTGGAGTGTCAGCCTGAATCACATACAGGCCCAGACCGGGTAAGGATGGCAGGTTTCCTTCCCTAATGGACATCAGTGAACCAGTTGGATTTTTACGACAATCTGACAGCTTCATGGTCACTTTTACTGAGACCAGATTTTTTCTTCAAGATATTTTAAAATGAATTCAAATTTTGAAACTGGGGTGGTGGGATTTGAACTTACATTTTCTAGATTACTGGTCCACTAATAAAACCACAACACTACCCCGGTAGCGCAGGTAGTCTCTATTGCACACTTCAAAAACTTAACCAAAGTTTAAAAAATCTTTATTTTGAGAAGCAGAGAAGCTGCCACGCGCACTCTCACAGAGCAGTAGCAGGTGGTGGGAGCTGTGTGCATGGGATGTAAGCCTAGATATACAGTACTCGCTCATGGTACCCAGTCTGCGGGTCACAGCTCAGAGCATCAGCTGGATGTTGCTTTCTGCGAATTGCAGAGTACAGCTCCAGCATGTATAACACTATTCCCAACTAGAGAACAGGCCATCCTAGATTGGGTATTGTGCAATGAGAAGCGGTTAATTAATAATCTTGTTGTGCTGGGTCCTTTAGGGAAGAGTGACCATAACATGATAGAATTCTTCATTAAGATGGAAAGTGAAGAAGTCCAATCTGAAGCTGGGGTCCTAAATCTAAACAAAGGAAACTATGAAGGTATGAGGAGTGAGTTGGCTATGATAGATAGCGGAGCTTCATTAAAAGGCATGACGGTGGATAGGCAATAGCTAACATTTAAGGAACAAATGCATAAATTGCAACAGTTATACATTCCTTTCTGGCACAAAAACACAAAAGGAAAAGCGGCCCAACCATGGCTAACAAAAGAAATTAAGGATAGTATTAGATACAAAGAGGAGTCATATAAAGTTGCCAGAAAAACTAGCAAGCCTGAGGATTGGGAGCAGTTTAGAGTTCAGCAAAAAAGGATCAAGAGATTGATTAAAAGGGGAAAAATAGAGTATAAGAGTAAACTTGCAAGGAACATAAAAGCGGATTGTAAAAGCTTCTACAAGTATGTAAAAAGAAAAAGATTAGTGAAGACAAATGTAGGTCCCTTACAGTTAGAAACGGGAGAATTTATAATGGGGTACAAGGAAATGGCGAGCAATTAAACAAATACTTTGGCTCTGTCTTAGAATCATAGAATCATAGAAAGTTACAGCACGGAAGGAGACCATTTTGGCCCATCATGTCTATGCCGGCCAACAAAGAGCTATCCAGCCTAATCCCACTTCCCAGCTCTTGGTCCGTAGCCCTGCAGGTTAGAGCATCCCAAGTGGACATCCAAGTACTTTTTAAATGTGGTTAGGGTTCCTGCCTCTACCACCCTTTTAGGCAGTGAGTTCCAGACCCCCACCACCCTCTGCTGAAGAAATTTCCCCTCAAATCCCCTCTAAACCTTCCACCAATTACTTTAAATCTGTGCCCCCTGGTTTTTGACCCCTCTGCTAAGGGAAATAGGTCCTTTCTATCCACTTTATCTATGCCCCTCATAATTTTATACACCTCAGTAAGGTCTCCCCTCAGCCTCCTCTGTTCCAAGGAAAACAAACCCAGCCTATCCAGTCTTCCCTCATAGTCAAGATTCTCTACTCCCGGCAACATCCTTGTAAATCTCCTCTGTACCCTCTCCAGTGCAATCACATCTTTCCTGTAATGTGGTGAGCAGAACTGCACGCAGTATTCTAGCTGAGGCCTAACTAGTGTTTTATACAGTTGAAGCATAACCCACCTGCTCTTGTATTTTATGCCATGGCTAATAAAGGCAAACATTCCGTATGCCTTCTTAACCACCTTATCTACTTGGCCTGCTACCTTCAGGGAGCTGTGGACACGCATTCCAAGGTCCATTTGTTCCTCTACATTATTCAGTGTCCTACCATTTAATGTGTATTCCCTTTCCTTGTTTGCCCTCCCCAAATGCATTACCTCACACTTCTCCGGATTGAATTCCATTTGCCACTGTTCTGGCCACCTGACCAATTTACTGATATCTTCCTGCAGTCTACAGCTTCCTTCTTCAGTATCAACCACACAGCCGATTTTAGTATCATCTGTAAACTTCTTAATCATACCCCCTATATTCAAGTCAAGATCGTTGATATATACCACGAAAAGCAAGGGACCTAGTACTGAGCCCTGCGGAACCCCACTGGAAACAGCCTTCCAGTCACAAAAACACTCATCAACCATTACCCTCTGCTTCCTGTCTCCGAGCCAGTTTTGAATCCAACTTGACACTTTGCCCTGGATCCCATGGGCTTTTAACTTCGTGACCAGTCTGCCATGTGGAACATTATCAAAAGCCTTGCTAAAGTCCATATACACTACATCAAACGCATTACCCTCATCTACCCTTCTTGTTACTTCCTCAAAAAATTCAATCAATTTTGTCAGACACGACCTTCCCTTAACAAATCCGTGCTGACTATTCTTGATTAATCCATGTCTTTCTAAATGAAGATTTATCCTGTCCTTCAGAATTCTTTCCAAAAATTTTCGCACCACTGAGGTTAGGCTGACTGGCCTGTAATTACTCGGTCTATCCTTTTCTCCCTTTTTAAACAAGGGTACCACATTAGCAGTCCTCCAGTCCTCCGGCACCACACCTGAAGCCAGAGAGGATTTGAAAATGATGGTCAGGGCCTCTGCTATTTCCTCTTTTGCTTCGCTTAACAGCCTGGGATACATTTCATCCGGGCCTGGGGATGTATCCACTTTTAAAGCTGCTAAACCCCTTAATACTTCCTCTCTCACTATGTTTATTGCATCTAACATTTCACACTCCTCCTCCCTGATAGCAATGTCTGCTTCGCCCCTCTCCTTTGTGAAAACAGACGCAAAGTATTCATTAAGAACCCTACCGACGTCTCCCACCTCCTCACACAGATTACCCTCATTATCTCTAATAGGCCCTACCCTTTCTTCAGTTATCCTCTTATTCTTAATATATTTCTAAAACATATTTGGGTTTTCCTTGATTTTGCTTGCCAAGAATTTTTCATGCTCTCTCTTTGCTTTCCTAATATCCTTTTTAATTGCACCCCTGCACTTTCTGTACTCCTCTAAAGATTCTGCAGTATTTAGCCCTCGGTATCTGTCATACGTCTTCACGGAAGAGGACACAAATAACTTCCCAGAAATGCTAGGGAACCAAGGATCTATTGAGAAGGAGGAATTAAAGGAAATTAGTATTAGTAAAAAAATAGTGCTGGAGAAATTAATTAGACTGAAAGGTGATAAATCCCCAGGGCCTGATAACCTGCATCCCAGAGTACTAAAAGAGGTAGCCATGGGAATAGTGGATGCATTGGTTGTCATCTTCCAAAATTCTCTAGATTATGGAACAGTTCCTGCAGATTGGAGGGTGGTAGATGTAACCCCACCATTTAAAAAAGGAGAGAGAAAACAGGGAACTACAGACCGGTTAGCCTAACATCAGTAGTAGGGAAAATGGTAGAGGCTATTATAAAGGATGTGATAACAAGACACTTAGAAAATATCAATGGGTATGACAAAGTCAACATGGATTTATGAAAGGGAAATCGTGTTTGACAAACCTACTGGAGTTTTTTGAGGATGGAACTGGTGGAATAGATAAGGGAGAACCAGTGGATGTGGTGTATTTGGATTTTCAGAAGGCCTTTGATAAAGTCCCACATAAGAGGTTAGTGAGCAAAATTAAAGCACATGGGATTGGGGGTAATATGCTGGCTTGGATTGAAAATTGGTTAACAGACAGGAAACAGAGAGTAGGAATAAATGGGTCTTTGTCAGGGTGGCAGGCGTTGACTAGTGGGGTACCTCTGGGATCAAGTTGAGTGAGTGGGCAAATACATGGCAGATGCAGTATAACGTGGATAAATGTGAAGTTATCCACTTCGGTAGGAAAAACAGAAAGGCAGAGTATTATTTAAATGGTGATAGATTGGGAAATGCTGATGTACAAAGGGACCTGGGTGTCCTTGTACACCAGTCACTGAAAGCAAACATGCAGGTGCAGCAAGCAGTTAGGAAGGCAAATGGTATGTTGGCCTTCATTGTAAGAGGATTTGAGTACAGGAGCAAGGATGTCTTACTACAGTTGTACAGAGCCTTGGTGAGACCACACCTGGAGTACTGTATGCAGCTTTGGTCTCCTTACCTAAGAAAGGATATACTTGCCATAGAGGGAGTGCAGCGAAGGTTCACCAGACTGATTCCTGGGATGGCAGGACTGTCTTATGAGGAGAGATTGGGTCGACTAGGCCTGTATTCACGAGAGTTTAGAAGAATGAGAGGGGATCTCATTGAAACGTATAAAATTCTGACAGGGCTAGACAGACTGGATGCAGGGAGGATGTTTCCCCTGGCTGGTGGGGTCTAGAATGAGGGGTCACAATCTCAGGATACGGGGTAGGACATTTAGGACTGAGATGAGGAGAAATTTCTTCACTCAGAGGGTGGTGAACCTGTGGAATTCTCCACCACAGAAGGAAGTGGAGGCCAAGTCACTGAATATATTTAAGAAGGAGATAGATAGATTTCTAGACGCAAAAGGTGTCAAGGGGTATGGGGAGAGAGCGGGAATATGGTATTGAGATAGAGGATCAGCCATGATCATATTGAATGGCGGAGCAGGCTCGAAGGGCCGAATGGCCTACTCCTGCTCCTATTTTTCGATGTTTCTATGTTTCTAACCCCAGTGTGACAGTACCTGAATGATGTGTCCGTCAGCAGTGTGGACTAGTATGCCAGCTGAGCAAGTTTCTTTAGACATCTTTGGAAGGGTCGATAGTCGTATAATTTGTGATTCTTTTCAGCAAGCATCTTTCCTCTTAAACTTGTCGCATCAGATGAACTATTAAAAGCTATATCAAATCAACTGTGGGCTTAAGGAGCACTTGGTTAAGCATTTGTCTGGCTCAGTTAGCAGCACAAAAAGCCCCACTCCTACACTTGTAATTCATTGGCTTTAAAGTGCTTCGTGATGTCCCAAGGATGTGATAAGGCCCGAGATAAATGCAAGCTCCATTTTTTGAGTGCATTCTCCAAGCCGCCACTCCAAGTGCAGTACTGAGGGAACGCCGCACTGTCAGAGGGGCAGTACTGAGGGAGTGCCGCACTGTCGGAGGGGCAGTACTGAGGGAGTGTTGCACTGTCGGAGGGGCAGTACTGAGGGAGCGCTGCACTGTCGGAGGGGCAGTACTGAGGGAGCGCCGCATTGTCGGAGGGGCAGTACTGAGGGAGTGCCGCACTGTCGGAGGGGCAGTACTGAGGGAGTGGCGCATTGTCGGAGGGGCAGTACTGAGGGAGCGCTGCACTGTAGGAGGGGCAGTATGGAGGGAGCGCGGCACTGTTGGAGGGTCAGTAATGAGGAAGCGCTGCACTGTCGGAGGGGCAGTGCTGAGGGAGCACTGCACCGTCGGTGTATCAGTACTGAGGAAGTGCTGCACTGTCGGAGGGGCAGTATTGAGGGAGCGTTGCAGTGTCGGAGGGTTAGTACTGAGGGAGTGCTACACTGCCAGAAGGGCAGTAGTGAGGGAGCACCGCACTTTCGGAGGGGCTGTACTGAGGGAGCGCTGCGCTGTGTGAGGGCCAGTACTGAGGGAGTGCTGCAGTGTCGGAGGGGCAGTACCGAGGATGCGCTACACTGTCGGAGGGGCAGTGCTGAGGGAGTGCTGCACTGTGGGGAGGTGCAGTACTGGGGCAGCGCTGCACTGTCAGAGGGGCAGTACCGAGGGAGCGCTGCACTGTGGGAGGGGCAGTACTGAGGGAGCGCTGCACTGTCGGAGGGGCAGTACCGAGGGAGCGCTGCACTGTGGGAGGGGCAGTACTGAGGCAGTGCTGCACTGTCGTACGACCAGTACTGAGGGAGCGCTGCACTGTCCAAGGGGCAGTACTGAGGGTGTGCTGCACTGTCGGAGAAGCAGTACTGAGGGAGCGCTGCACTGTCAGAGGGGCAGTACCGAGGGAGCGCTGCACTGTCCGAGGGGCAGTACTGAGGGAGTGCTGCACTGTGGTAGGTGCAGTACTGAGGGAGCACCGCACTGTCGGAGAGGCAGTACCAAGGGAAATCTGCACTGTCGGAGGGGCAGTACTGAGGGAGCGCTGCACTGTCCGAGGGGCAGTACGGAGGGAGCGCTGCACTGTCGGAGAAGCATTACTGTGGGAGTGCTGCACTGTCAGAGGGGCAGTACCGAGGGAGCGCTGCACTGTCCGAGGGGCAGTACTGAGGGAGCGCTGCACTGTGGGAGGTGCAGTACTGAGGGAGCACCGCACTGTCGGAGGGGCAGTACCAAGGGATATCTGCACTGTCGGAGAGGCAGTACTGAGGGAGCGCTGCACTGTGAGAGGGGCAGTACTGATGGAGCGCTGCACTGTCGGATGGGCAGTACTGAGGGAGTTCCGCACTGTCGGAGGGGCAGTACTGAGGGAGCGCTGCCCTGTCGAAGGGGCATTACTGAGGGAGTGCTGCCCTGTCTGAGGGGTAGTACTGGTGGAGTGCTGCTCTATCGGAGGTGCCGAGATGTTAAACTGAGGCCCCATCTGCCCTTTCAGGTTGATGTGAAAAATCCCATGGCCACTATTTCGAAGAAGAGTATATGAACAGGTAGGTACCTGGCAGTATAGAATTTTGCTATGTCTCCCTGCACTAGCGAAGTTCCACTCATGGTCTACCTATTACCCTTTACAACCCATGTGCAATAATTTAATATTCGTCATTTCCAAACTGCATTGCCAATATTTAGCTCTCAACCAACATCACTAAATCAGATTAGCTGGTCATTTATTTCATTGCTGGTTAGTGGGATCTTGCTGTGCGCCATTTGACTGCCATGTTTCCTACATTACAACAGTGACTAAACTTCAAAAAGTCCTTCATTGGCCTTAAAGCGCTTTGGGCCGACCTGAGGTGGTGAAAGGCACCATGGACGTTTGGAGTTTTCATCACATCACCTCGTGCCTCCAGCTGCCCTGCCCAGTCACACTGCCTTTCAACCCATCTCCCAATATTTTTATAACCGATAAACAATAACTTTCAATGAAAATGGAAAAAAACACACCATTTTTTAAATGCCCGTGTTATTTTTCTGCAGGAGTTAAACCAATTTGGCAGGGGGATTGGCATTAGGATGTAGCATTAGAAAGGAGAAACAAGGTACACAAAGGATTGGGACAGACAGACAGCACGAGAGTAGGAAATAGCCCGGTATTAGGTGGGGTCAGACTAAGCGAGAATACAAGAAGGTCTCAGATAGGTTTACAGTGCATGTGTGTGAATGCACGAAGTGTGGTAAATAAGGTTGTTGAGCTGCAGGCACAAATAGACACATGCGAATATGATGTTGTGGCAATAACTGAGACCTGGTTCAAAAAAGGGCAGGATTGGGTACGAATTATTCCTGGATATAAGGGGGGTGATTTTGCCAATGGGGGCGCGTTGGGGGCGGGAATGCTGCTTGTCAGGTTTCAGTCCCGCCTCCATCGATGTCCGGCCAACCCAAGCTATTTTCCCTTGATTGACCATGTTAACCCCGCCCTGCGGGCTTAGCCGGCCATTTAAGGGAAAGCTGGTGACAGAGGACGTCAGCGTATGACGTTTCATCTGTCAAAAATTTTTGACAGATGAATTGTCATCATTTGACAGCTTTGAGAAGCTATCAAACACTGATATTCTCTGTTCTTTGGTGAGTTCTTGTACTCAAGACTCACCAAATCTCTTTCCTGAGCAGAAATCAGATGGTTGTTGCATCGGAGAATGCAGCAGCCATTCTGTCATCTCTGCCATGGAGATGAGGAGGCTCCAGATCCCCAACGATTGAAGCCTGCAGGAAGAAAGAAAGGTAAGGAAACTTTTTCTAAGACTTTTCACTCACCTCCCATACTTACCTCTCCACACTTGCACCCACCACTCACCTTCACAGCGCACTTTTCGAACCCTCTGACCCCCGCAGACCCACTGCTCACCTCGCTGACCCTGGCGGGGTTTCCTGACGTTGGGAAGCCCGCACTTGTGTTGGAAAAATGGGGATAATCCTCTTAACTGCCTGTTAACTACCTGTTAACAGGCAGTTCATTGGCTGTAATCCCCTTCCCGTCTCGAGGAGACGGGTCCCAGCACGAGTCGGGGACCCGCCTCCCGGGAAGATGGCACGGAGGCGTGTTGGGGGCGGGTTCGGTACCCGCTCCCAGTTTCTGCCATGTTCCCGGCAGTCCCGCCTCCATACCCGCCTCCCCAGGGCTGGCAAAATCGCCCCCAAGGTGTTCAGGAAAGATAGGAAAGGAGATGGGATTGCCATATTGGTTGAGGAGAATGTTACAGTGCTGGAGAGAGAGGATGTCCTGGAGGGGTCAAGGACAGAATCTATTTGGTTGGAGTTAAGAAACAACAGAGGTGCCATTACACTACTAGGTGTATTCTATAGACCACAAATTAGTGGGAAGGATATAGAGGAGCAAATTTGCAGGGAAATTAAAGAGAGGTACAAGAACTATAGATTAGTGATAATGGGGGACTTCAACTATTCTAATATAGACTGGGATAGTAATAGTGTAAAGGGCAGAGAGGGGGAAGAATTTCTGAAGTGTGTTCAGGAGAACTTTCTTGATCAGTATGTTTCTGGCCCAATGAGGAAGGAGGCATCACTGGATCTGGTTCTGGGGAATGAGGTGGTTCAAGTAGAGCAAGTGTCAGTAGGGGAATATTTAGGGAACAGTGATCGCAATATCATAAGGTTTAGAGTAAAAATACTTAATTGGAGGAAGGCCAATTTCAGTGGCTTGAGAATAGATCTGGCCCGGGTAAATTGGAATCAAAGATTAGTAGGCCAATCTATAATCGAACAATGGGCTGCCTTTAAAGAGGAGATGGTTTGGGTACAGTCAAGGTACATTCCCACGAGGGGGAAAGGTAGGGCAACCAAAGTCAGAGCTCCCTGGATGACGAAAGAGATAGAGAGTAAGATGAAGCAGAAAAAGGGGGCGTAGGACAGATGTCAGGTTGAGAATACAAGTGAGAACCAGGCTGAATATAGAAAGTTCAGAGGGAAAATGGAAAATGAAATAAGAGAGGCAAAGAGAGAGTATGAGAATTGTAGGGGGTGGTGTGGTAGGGTCAGCCTCACCTCTGACTCAGTGAGCGGTTCGAATCGCTCCCACGCCCCTGGTTCTAGACCTTGGACTTATTTAGGGGTTGCGAACAAAGATGCAGTAGACAACAGGTTCTGATGAAAGAATTTTGACTTTATTAAAAGAAAAAAAGGTAACAAACTTAAAACACACT
This sequence comes from Squalus acanthias, assembly GCA_030390025.1. Lineage (NCBI taxonomy): Eukaryota > Metazoa > Chordata > Chondrichthyes > Squaliformes > Squalidae > Squalus > Squalus acanthias. Next base: position 576,219 of record JASTWF010000296.1, on the reverse strand, counting down.
TAATGCTTAAACACAGGTTGGGGAACATACGGTACAGGCGAGGGAGAACTACAATATACAAAAACCCTTATCCCTCCCAATCCCACTTCAGTAGCTAGGTTGGACTCTGGAGAACCAGGGATAATGCTCACCAAATGAATCCTTGGCAGTTGAGAGTTAGGGTTTAGAGTCTTTTGAGTAAAAGGTTTCGTAAGACCCTTGTTGCCGCGAGGTGTCCGATGGTCACTGAGGCGGTCGCTCTGGTCTCTTGAACTGCTGGCCATCTTTGTTGTACTTCTTTCTGTTGAACTCTGCCTCTGTTTAAACTGTCTTCTTCCGAGCTGTGGAACTGCCTTCTTGCAGAACTGTGGAACTCCTTGCTGCTTCTCTCCTCCTCCTGCTCGTGTCGTGTGGCTCCTGTAGTGGTGAGTAACTTGCTGTGTCTTGCTGGGGGAATAGGCCCTTTATTATACTGTTCAGGCCCATTGTATTTTTCGTGCCAAAACCGCTTTACTAAATCGGTTTTGTGTTGAAGTGATTTAGGTTTCAGTTGAGGCCTGTTCATTCCATTGTCTTAGGTTTTGGCGGGCTCGTTAAGTTTTGATGATTTTAACTTGGTGTTAATTTGTCCTGATGGCTTCCGATGTCTCCCATTTAGGCAGGGCCTTTATCTACGCGCCAAATCTCGTCCCTTTTGTCTTAGGTTTTTGGCGGGCTTGTTAATCTGCCCCTGTAGATACTTGGCTGATTGGTTTTTATGGGGTGATGGGTGTACTGGATGTTTTATTGTTTTCAGGCTTCTAGCATCCTGTTTGGGCCTGGGGATTTCAAAAGGGGTCTTGGATTATTCATTTTTGGATGTGTATATGAGGGCTTGGATGAGGCTCTTCCACCTTGGTTGGATTGCAGTGCAAACATTTCCCAGACAGCTTGACTGGGCCCCAATACCCAAAAGCTGTCCACTGCCTCGCAACACCCTTTCCTGCAGCCTGTGGAGTTTCTGTGACTGCAGGTTTTCCCAATGGCCCTTTTAAAAGGTGTCTTATCATCCAAAAGTCATTTTCCTCAGGGTTTTTCTTCCCTGATCCTTAAAAATGTCCAAAACTGAGATTTTGACCTCAAATTCCTTCATTTAGGTCCCATCATTCCAAATTCGTATAAAAATCCAAGAATCACCCCCTTTAGGGTTCTGTTCGAGTTTCTGGGGGATTTTGCAAAGCCTACAGAATAGATTGGCAGCTAACATAAAAAAGAATCCAAAAGTCTTCTATAGTCATATAAATAGTAAACGGGTAGTAAGAGGAAGGGTGGGGCCGATTAGGGACCAAAATGGAGACCTACGCATGGAGGCAGAGGGCATGGCTGAGGTACTAAATGAGTACTTTGCATCTGTCTTCACCAAGGAAGATGATGCTGCCAAAGTCATAGTGAAAGAGGAGGAAGTTGAGATACTGGATGGGATAAAAATTGATCAGGAGGAGGTACTAGAAAGGCTGGCTGTACTTAAAGTAGATAAGTTACCAGGACCGGATGGGATATATCCTAGGATGCTGAGGGAAGTAAAGGTGGAAATTGCAGAGATACTGGCCATAATCCTTCAATCCTCCTTAGACACGGGGTGGTGCCAGATGACTGGAGAATTGCAAATGTTAGACCATTGTTCAAAAAAGGGTGTAATGATAAACCCAACAATGACAGGCCAGTCAGTTTGACCTCGGTAGTGGGGAAGCTTTTAGAAATGATAATCCGGGACAAAATTAACAGTCACTTGGACAAGTGTGGATTAATTAAGGAAAGCCAGCACGGATTTGTTAAAGGCAAATCGTGTTTAACCAACTTGATTGAGTTTTTTGATGAGGTAACAGAAAGGGTTGATGAGGGCAATGCGGTTGACATGGTGTACATGGATTTCCAAAAGGCGTTTGATAAAGTGCCACATAATAGGCTCGCCAGTAAAATTGAAGCCCATGGAATAAAAGGGACAGTGGCAGCATAGATACGGAATTGGCTAAGTGATAGGAGTGAACAGTTGTTTTTCGGACTGGAGGAAGTTATACAGTGGTGCTCCCCAGGGGTCGGTACTAGGACCACTGCTTTTCTTGATATATATCAATGACTTAGACATACGAACATACGAATTAGGAGCAGGAGTAGACCACTCGGCCCCTCGAGCCTGCTCCACCATTCAGTAAGATCATAGCTGATCTGATTACTCCACATTCCCGCCTACCCCCGATAACCTTTCACCCCCTTGCTTATCAAGAATCTATCTACCTCTGCCTTAAAAATATTCAAAGACTCTGCTTCCACTGCCCTCTGAGGAAGAGAGTTCCAAAGACTCACAACCCTCTGTGAGAAAAATTTCTCCTCATCTCTGTCTTAAATGGGTGACCTCTTATTTTTAAACAGTAACCCCTAGTTCTAGATTCTCCCACAAGAGGAAACATCCTTTCCACATCCACCCTGTCAAGACCCCTCAGGATCTTATATGTTTCAATCAAGTCACCTCTTACTCTTCTAAACACCAGCAGATACAAGCCTAGCCTGTCCAACCTTTCCTCATAAGACAACCCGCCTATTCCAGGTATCAGTCTAGCAAACCTTCTCTGAACTGCTTCCAACGTATTTACATCCTTCCTTAAATAAGGAGACCAGTACTGTACACAGTACTCCAGATGTGGTCTCACCAATGCCTTGTACAACTGAAGCATAATCTCCCCACTCTTGTATTCAATATCCCTCGCAATAAACAATAACATTCTATTAGCTTTCCTAATTACTTGCTGTACCTGCATACTAACCTTTTGCGATTCATACACTAGGAAACCCAGATCCCTCTGCATCTCAGAGCTCTGCAATCTCTCACCATTTAGATAATATGCTTCTTTTTTATTCTTCCTGCCAAAATGGACAATTTCACATTTCCCCACATTATACTCCATTTGCCAGATCTTTGCTCACTCACTTAACCTATCTATATCCCTTTGTAGCCTCCTTATGTCCTCTTCACAATTTACTCACCACTATATTTGTGTCATCAGCAAATTTAGCAACCATACCTTCGGTCCCTTCAGTTATAAAAATTGTAAAAAGTTGAGGCCCCAGCACTGATCCCTGTGGCACACCACACGTTACATCTTGCCAACCAGAAAATGACCCATTTATGCCTACTCTCTGTTTCCTGTTAGCTAGCCAATCTTCTATTCATGCCAATATGTTACCCCCTACACCATGAGCTTTTATTTTCCACAATAACCTTTGATGTGGCACCTTATCAAATGCCTTCTGGAAATCTAAGTACAGTACATCCACCGGTTCCCCTTTATCCATAGCACATGTTACTTCCTCAAAGAACTCCAATAAATTGGTTAAACATGATTTCCCTTTCACAAAACTATGTTGATTCTATCTGATTACCTTGAACTTTTCTAAGTGCCCTGCTATAACGTCTTTAATAATAGCTTCTAACATCTTCCCTATGACAGATGTTAAGCTAACTGGCCTGTAGTTTCCTGCTTTCTGTCTCCCTCCCTTTTTGAATAAAAGAGTTACATTCGCTATTTTCCAATCTAATGGAACCTTCCCCGAATCTAGGGAATTTTGGAAAATTAAAACCAACGCATAAACGATCTCACTAGCCACTTCTTTTAAGACCCGTGGATGAAGTCCATCAGGACCAGGGGACTTGTCAGCCCGCAGCTCCAACAATTTGCTCAGTACCACTTCCCTGGTGATTGTAATTTTCTTGAGTTCCTCCCTCCCTTCCATTTCCTGATTTACAGCTATTTCTGGGATGTTACTTGTATCCTCTATGGTGAAGACCGATGTAAAATACCTGTTCAATTCAACTGCCATCTCCTTATTTTCCATTATTAATTCCCCAGACTCACTTTCTATAGGACCAACGCTCACTTTGTTAACTCTTTTCTTTTTAAAATATCTATAGAAACTCTAACTATCTGTTTTTATATTTCTAGCTAGCTTTCTCTCGTTCTCTAATTTTTCTCTCCTTAGTAATCTTTTAGTCATTCTTTGCTGTTTGTTATATTCTGTCCAATCTTCTGACCTGCCAACCATCTTTGCTCAATTATATGCTTTTTCTTTAAGTTTGATACTATCTTTAACTTTTTTAGTTAACCACGGATGGTGGGTCCTCCCCTTGGAATTGTTCTTTCTCGTTGGAATGTATATATTCTGTGTATTCTGAAATATCCCCTTAAATGTCTGCCACTGCAACTCTATTGACCTATCCCTTAACCTAATTTGTCAGTTCACTTTAGCTAGCTCTGCTTTCATGCCCTCATAATTGCCCTTATTTAAGTTTAAAATACTAGTCTTGGACCCACTCTTCTCTCCCTCAAACTGAATGTAAAATTCAATCATATTATGATCGCTGCTACCTAGGGGCGCCTTCACTATGAGGTCATTAATTAATCCTATCTCGTTGCACAATACCAGGTCTAGTATAGCCTGCTCTCTGGTTGGCTCCAGAACGTGCTGTTCTAAGAAACTATCCCGAAAACATTCTATGAACTCCTCATCTAGGCTACCTTTGCCCATCTGATTATTCCAGTCTATATGTAGATTAAAATCCCCCATGATTATTGCCGTACCTTTCTGATAAGCTCCCATTATTTCTTCCTTTATACTCCATCCTACCGTGTGGTTACTGTTAGGGATCCTGTACACCACTCCCACAAGTGATTTCTTGCCTTTATTATTTCTCATTTCTACCCAAACCGCTTCTACATCCTGGTTGGGTGTACAGGGCACAATTTCAAAATTTGCAGATGACACAAAACTTGGAAGTATAGTAAACAGTGAGGAGGATAGTGATAGGCTTCAAGAGGACATAGACAGGCTGGTGAAATGGGCGGACACGTGGCAGATGAAATTTAACGCAGAAAAGTGCAAAGTGATACATTTTTGTAGGAAGAACAAGGAGAGGCAATATAAACTAAAGGGTACAATCCTAAAGGGGTGCATGAACAGAGAGACCTGGGGGTGTATGTGCACAAATCGTTGAAGGTGGCAGGGCAGGTTGAGAAAGCGGTTATATAAGCTTATGGGATACTGGGCTTCATAAATAGAGGCATAGAATACAAAAGCAAGGAAATTATGATGAACTTTTATAAAACACTGGTTCCGCCTCAACTGGAGTATTGTGTCCAATTCTGGGCACTGCACTTTAGGAAGGATGTGAAGGCCTTAGAGAGGGTGCAGAAAAGATTTATGAGAATGGTTCCAGGGATGAGGGACTTCAGTTAGGTGGATAGACTGGAGAAGTTGGGGTTGTGCTCCTTGGAGCAGAGAAGGTTGAGAGGAGATTTGATAAAGGTGTTCAAAATCATGAGGGGTCTGGACAGAGTAGATAGAGAGAAACTGTTCCCATTGGTTGAAGGATCGAGAACCAGAGGACACAGATTTAAGGTGATTGGCAGAAGAACCAAAGGCGACGTAAGAAAAAACTTTTTTATGCAGCGAGTGGTTAGGATCTGGAATGCACGGCCTGAAGGAAAAAAATTTGCAGGGCTAGAGGGAAAGGCCGGGGAGTGGGACTAGCTGAAGTGCTCTTGCAGAAGAGCCGGCACGGGCTCGACGGGCCGAATGGCCTCCTTCTGTGCTGTAACCATTCTATGATTCTATGAGTTGCTTGCAGCCATGTCCAAGAATGTCCAGGACAATCCTGGAGGGTTTGCTGCCCTCAGTCAACCTTTCAAAAGGGTGAAGCACTTTATACCTTTTGCCTGATAAGGTGTTCCATAAGTGCAAATGTTATTTATAAGTCAAGTGGAATAAAAATATTGCCAAAGATTTACATTGTGCAAAATTGTAGCTTTACGTTCTCATTGCATTGTGGAATCCTTTGGTAGAACATTTTCCAACACATCTATAATTGTGGGATTTCGAGTGTGGCTTTATGAGCTAAATATAAAGCTTTTACAATAGAATCATGAATAAAAACAATTGCTTGAACCTCTGACACATTGCTTCTCCTGCTTGTATATGCAGCAACAGTTCGCACTGCAGATGGTGCACCGTACAGTGGAAGGGGGTTCTGTGCCAGATCAGTCTGCACCAGGCTCAAGGATTTATATTTCCTGGCAAATCGGTTCCGGCCAGAGATTCAGTGTGTGCACCCGATGTTGCTCCGCCCTCTTTCTTTCTCCGGTTTGTGCATGTGCACCCTGCATTTCTCGACACCAGAGGGAGGAAGTTGCATTTAATGCAGCGTTTTGTTAGAAACGACCCGAAGCGCAGTCTGCATTGCATCAATAACACAAAACAATTTTGTATAAGAGTTGTGTTCCATTTTACGGTCATTTTAATCTGAATGCACAGACACGCAGCGATGCATTGCAATGGGGGCTCCGCTTCACGTTGCAAAAAGCTGCAGGCAAAGTGCATGCAACCTGCAGCCCTCTCCCGACCAGCCGGTTACAGAGCTGCGCAGCAGATTCCCCTCGTCTCAACCAAAAATACCCCTGCCCGGGATCTACTGTGCTGGTGCAGCCAAGGCTGCCGACACTAGGGGTTGGCCCCAGGCATCAGCCTGCAATAGGTCACCGCATTATGATTAATTCATTCTGCAGTGGTTCAAGTGAACCGCACCGACCAGCTGCAACTGGACCTCGTCCTCACCAATCTACTTGTCGCAGGTGCATCTGTCCATGACAGCATTGGTAGCAGTGACCACCGCACAGTCATTGTGGAGACGTAGTCCCGTCTTCACACTGAGGACACCCTCCATCGTGTTGTGTGGCACGACCACCGTGCTAAATGGGATAGATTCAGAACAGATCTAGCAGCTCAAAATTGGGCATCCATGAGGTGCTGTGGGCCATCAGCAGCAGCAAAATTGTATTCCACCACTATCTGTAACCTCATGGCCCGGCATATCCCTCACTCTACCATTAACACCAAGCCAGGGGACCAACCCTGGTTCAATGAGGAGTGTAGAAGAGCATGCCAGGAGCAGCACCAGGTGTACCTAAAAATGAGGTGCCAACCTGGGGAAGCTGCAACAAGGACTACATGCATGCTAAAAAGAAAAAGCAGCATGCTATAGACAGGGCTAAGTGAGCCCACAATCAACGGATCAGATCAAAGCTCTGCAGTCCGGCCACATCCAGTCGTGAATGGTGGTGGATCATTAAAGAACTAACGGGTGGAGAAGGTTCCATGAATATCCCCATCCTCAATGATGGTGGAGCCCAGCACGTGAGTGCAAAAGATAAGGCTGAAGTGTTTGCAATCATCGAAGTGGATGATCCATATCGGCCTACTCCCTATGTCCCCACCATCACAGAAGCCAGTCTTCAACCAATTCGATTCACTCCATGTGATATCAAGAAACGGCTGAGCGCACTGGATACAGCAAAGGCTATCGTGCTGAAGACTTGTGTTCCAGAAATAGCCGTGCCTCTAGCCAAGCTGTTCCAGTACAGCTACAACACTGGCATCTATCCGACAATGTGGAAAACTGCCCAGGTATGTCCTGTCCACAAAAAGCAGGACAAATCCAATCCGGCCAATTACCGCCCCATCAGTCTACTCTCAATCATCAGCAAAGTGATGGAAGGTGTCATCGAAAATGCTATCAAGCGGCACTTACTCACCAATAACCTGCTCACTGATGCCCAGTTTGGGTTCCGCCAAGACCACTCGGCTCCCGACCTCATTACAGCCTTGGTCCAAACAAGGACAAAGGAGCTGAATTCCAGAGGTGAGGTGAGAGTGACTGCCCTGACATCAAAGCAGCATTTGACCGAGTGTGGCATGAAGGACCCCTAGTAAAACTGAAGTCAATGGGAATCGGGGGGAAAACTCTCCACTGGCTGGAGTCATACCTAGCACAAAGGAAGATGGTTGTGGTGGCTAGAGGTCAATCATCACAGCCCCAGGACATCGCTGCAGGAGCTCCTCAGGGCAGTGCCCTAGGCCCAACCATCTTCAGCTACTTCATCAACGACCTTCCCTCCAACATAAGGTCAGAAATGGGGATGTTCGCTGATGACTGCACAGTGTTCAGCGCCATTCACAACTCCTCAGATAATGAAGCAGTCCATGCCCACATGCAACAAGACTTGGACGACATTCAGGGCTTGGGCGGATAAGTGGTAGGTAACTGTGTATCAACAAGATGCACTGCAGCAACTCGCCAAGGCTTCTTCGGCAGCATCTCCCAAACCCGCGACCTCTTCCACCTAGAAGGACAAGGGCAGCAGGCGCATGGGAACACCACCACGTCCAAGTCACACACCATCCTGACTTGGAAATATATCAGCTGTTCCTTCATCGTCGCTGGGTCAAAATCCTGGAACTCCCTCCCTAACAGCACTGTGGGAGTACCATCACCACACGGACTGCAGCGGTTCAAGAAGGCGGCTCACCACCACCTTCTCAAGGGCAATTAGGGATGGGCAATAAATGCTGGTCTTGCCAGAAACGCCCACATCCCAGGAACGAATAAAAAAAAAACTGCAACGCTGCAAGCCTAGGAATGCCTGCAAGCTGCGTGTGCACCTTTCTCCCAAACACACGCAGCTTGTTTTCCAGCAAGCTGTTACTATTTCCATTTTTCTGAATATAATGGGCCAGAAATTCGGCTCCCCACGGGTGAGTACGCGTTGTGTACTCACCCGTAAGGCCACCTGAAGTGCCGGTTTCGTGCATGCACTGCGCATGCGCTGGAAACCGGAACTACCGTTCCCCTGAAGGAAGGGGTTCAGAAGTCGAACGCGTGCGCGGGAGAGGCAGCGCGCACGCAGCGAACTTTGTTTTTTTTTCTGGTTTCTCCGGGAGGGTAAGTACGGAGAAGCTGCACATTTAAAAAGGAGGTGCAAGGCCTGTTTTTAACAAGGTAAGTGGTTAATTAAGTAGAATTTAAACATTTTTTCAACAGGTTTATCTTTTTTACATACTTTAAAGAAAGGTAAGTTTATTTTTAGCACCGTTAAAAAGTGTAATTAATTTTTTTCCAAAATTAAAATTTCTGTTTAAAGTAGTTAATTTATGTAATTTATAGTTATTTTAAAAATGTGATGGTTTTTTAAAATTTATTTGAAGTTTAAGTGTGGTTTTGGGGCCGAGCTCTATTCATAGATTTGACAGGTCTTCCTGTCAAATCTATGAATGAAAATTCCCTGTTATGATTGGCTCTCCATGGCCCACGTGATCCCAGGGGACGCTTCGAACTAACTGCACCCCTGGGATACACAAGCACTGCGCGCCGGCAGCTGCAGGAGGCCCAGGACCCGAAGTCCTCGTGGGCCCGAAGCACAACTGCAGGAGCAGTGGGCAAGTACACGCGATGCTTGCACCCGCAGGAAGCCGGAGAGCCGAATTTCTGGCCCAACATATCTGCATAAACAGATAATATAATGAGCTGCACACAACCGAATCCCTTTGGCCTCCCAATATGTCAACATGACTGGATGAGTTTGTCATTAGTATATTGTTGGATACAGTTAAACAGAAGAAGTTTGACTGCACCGTCGCTAAAGTTAGCTCGAGTTTAAAGAGAGTTTTGAAGTGAACGCAAATTATTCCATCTTAATTTTTGTTTCAGGAAATGTTTTGACGATGGCAAGCATGAAATATATTATGTAAAAGGATATAGATTGCCCGTGCTGTTGTGTAGTGATTGCTTACACAAGTATCGCGCTTGCATTTCGATTATCTCAAGGGGGGAAAATTCAGTATCGACCATTTTGGGGCGCTAACATCGCCTGCTTTAATTAGCGCCAGCGAACGCAAAATTGAGTTTTCGCTCCCCAAGAGGGAAGTGTAGCACTAAATCAAGCGCTACACACTTCTCTTAGGACGCTAAAGTTGCAGAGCGGGAGAGGAGGAGGAAGAACAAGCCAGAGCCTCACTGCCTGTGTCTTTCGAAGGTGCTAGGTCTGATAAGGAGATACCGTGGCACTGAAGGGGAGCCTAGTACATGGGTCTGATGTGGGTGAAGCCCCGGGACCCAGTGGGCTGCAGCAATGCCACGGAGAAAGGGAAGCTCGGGCTCCATCTCCCCAGATGATGAGTTTGCGCACAAGTTCTGCTGCACAGGACTCAGATGAGGACCTCGATGTGGAGGCGATGACCACATAGGCGATGGGCATGCACACCGAGCTCATGGATGCAATGGCAAAGGTGCCCGAGAGCATGGATGCACTGGCTAGGAGCATGAAGTAGTCCACCTCCAGCACTGCACTCATCTTTGCGCAAACCATCGAGCCCATCCTTGGCAGTTTGCAAAGGATGGTCGACTTGCAGAGAGACCATGGGGACCCAGACCTCATGTCGCGTATCATGGGTGAGGTGGCAGCAGCTATTGTAGCACAGGCAGAAGCAATGCAATGGCTTAGTGCGGTAATGGAGTGAGTGGTTGCACATGTAGATGCACAAACACAGTGACATGTACAAACACAGTGAAATGTCCAAACAGTGACATATCCAAACACAGCGACATGTACAATCACAGTGACATGCACAAACACAGTGACATGTACAAACACAGTGACATGTACAAACACAGTGACATGCACAAACAGTGACATGTACAAACAGAGTGACATGTACAAACAGAGTGACATGTACAAACACAGTGACATGTACAAACACAGTGACATTTACAAACACAGTGACATGTACAAACAGAGTGACATGTACAAACAGAGTGACATGTACAAACACAGTGACATGTCCAAACAAAGTGACATGTACAAACAGAGTGACATGTAAAACCACAGTGACATGTACAAACACAGTGACATGTACAAACAGAGTGACATGTACAAACACAGTGACATGTCCAAACACAGTGACATGTCCAAACACAGTGACATGCACAAACAGTGACATGTCCAAACACAGTGACATGTACAAACACAGCAACATGTACAAACACAGTGACATGCACAAAGAGTGACATGTACAAACACAGTGACATGTACAAACACAGTCACATTTACAAACAGAGTGACATGTCCAAACACAGTGACATGTACAAACACAGTGACATGCACAAACAGTGACATGTACAGAGTGACATGTCCAAACACAGTGACATGTACAAACAGAGTGACATGCAAAAACACAGTGACATGTACAATCACAGTGACATGCACAAACACAGTGACATGTACAAACACAGCAACATGTACAAACACAGTGACATGCACAAACAGTGACATGTACAAACAGAGTGACATGTACAAACACAGTGACATTTACAGAGTGACATGTACAAACACACTGACATGTCCAAACACAGTGACATGTACAAACACAGTGACATGTACAAACAGAGTAACATGTACAAACACAGTGACATGTCCAAATACAGTGACATGTCCAAACACAGTGACATGTACAAACAGAGTGACATGTACAAACAGAGTGACATGTACAAACACAGTGACATTTACAGACTGACATGTACAAACACACTGACATGTCCAAACACAGTGACATGTACAAACACAGTGACATGTACAAACAGAATAACATGTACAAACACAGTGACATGTCCAAACACAGTGACATGTACAAACACAGTGACATGTCCAAACACAGTGACATGTCCAAACACAGTGACATGTACAAACACACTGACATGTCCAAACACAGTGACATGTACCAACACAATGACGTGAAAAATGACAATGAAGTGAACAATCATAATGGGCCAGATATTCCGATCCCTACGGGTGGGTACGCGCTGTGTACACACCCGTAGGGACATCGGAAATGCTGGTTTCAGGCATGCACTGTGCATGCGCTGGAAACCGGCATTTCCGATCTGTCAAGAAAGCTCTTGCCAGATCCTCTGGCTGACCAGGAGCAGGGCCTCTGCGGGTGCATAGTTCCGCTTTTTGGAGACCCTCCGCCAGCAGAAAACACTTACAATTCTTGCGCCTGTAAAAGCAGGCGTAAGGCCTGCTTTTACCAGGATAAGAGTTGAAAAAAAGTTTTTAAAAAGATTTCCACTGATTTATCATTTAAAAATACTTTAAAGAAAGGTAAGTTTATTTTTAGCTCCGTTAAAAACTTTAATAATTTTTTCAAAAGCACACGCGTACTCACCCGTGGAGACCCGAATTTCTGCCCCAATGATGTGAAAAATCACAATGACGTGAACAATCACAAAGACGTGAACAAACACAATGACGTGAACAATCACAATGACATGAACAATCCAAATGACGTGAACAATCACAATGACGTGAACAATCCAAATGACGTGAACAATCACAATGACGTGAACAAACACAATGACGTGAACAATCACAATGATGTGAACAATCACAATGACGTGAACAAACACAATGACGTGAACAATCACAATGACGTGAACAATCACAATGACGTGAACAATCCAAATGATGTGAACAATCACAAAGACGTGAACAAACACAATGACGCGAACAATCACAATGATGTGAACAAACACAATGACGCGAACAATCACAATGATGTGAACAAACACAATGACGTGAACAAACACAATGACGTGAACAATCACAATGACGTGAACAAACACAATTCAGTGAACAAGCACAATGAGGTGAACTAACATAATTCATTGAACAATCACAATGACGTGAACAAACACAATGATGAGAGCTAACATAATTAATTGAACAACCACAATAGCAAAACAAATACAATGAGGTGATCAAACACATTGATGTGAACAATCACAATGATGTGAACAATCACAATGACGTGAACAAACACAATGATGTGAACAAGCACAATTGAGGTGAACAATCACAATGACGTGAACAAACAAAATGACGTGAACAAACACAATGACGTGAACAATCACAATGATGTGAGTAAACACAATGACTTAAACAATCCAAATGATGTGAACAATCACAATGCCGTTAAAAATCCAAATGACGTAAACAAACACAATGCCGTTAAAAATCCAAATGACGTAAACAAACACAATGACGTTAAAAATCATAATGACGTGAACAATCACAATGACATGAACAAACACAAGGAAGTGAACAAATAAAAAGATGTGACCAAAAACACAATGACGTGGATAATCAAAATGACGTCAACAAACACAACGACGTGAACAAACAGAATGATGTGAACAAACCCAATGATGTGTACAAGCACAATGATGTAAACAATCCAAATGACATGAACAAATTCAATTATGTGAATGAACACAATGACTTGAACAATCCAAATGAGGTGAACAAACACACTCACATGACCACACTCAATGACGTGAACAAACCACAAGAGGTGAACAATCCAAATCACGTGAAGAATTCAAATTACGTGAACAGTCACAATGTCGTGAACAAACACAATAACGTGAACAATCCAAATGACGTGATCAATCCGAATGATGTGAACAATCACAATGACATCAACAAACACAATGGGCCAGAAATTCGGCTCCCTGGCTTCCCGCGGGTGTAAGGATCGCGCGCGCACCTACCTACCGCGCCTGCCGTTGACCTCTGGGCCCACGGGGACTTCGGCTCCTGGGCCTCCTCCAACTGCCGGCGCGCAGTGCTTGTGTATCCCAGGGGCGTAGTTAGTGCGATGCATCCCCTGGGATCACGTGGGCCATGGAGAGCCAATGGCAGCAGACCATCTTTCATTCATAGATTTGACAGGACCTGTCAAATCTATGAATACAGATCGGCCCCAAAACATCCCTAAAACTACAAATACATTTTTTAAAAAAACATCACATTTTTAAAATAACTATAAATTACATTAATTAACTATTTTAAACAAAAATTTAAATTTTTGAAAAAATTAATTACATTTTTTAACGGGGCTAAAACTAAACTTACCTTTCTTTAAAGTAATTAAAAAGATAAATCTGTGAAAAAAATGTTTAAATTTTAATAAAATCAACACTTACCTTGTAAAAAGAAGGCCTTGCGCATCCTTTTTAAAAGTGTATCTTCTCCGTGCTTACCTTCACGGAGGAACCTGCAAAAAAATCCGAAGTGCGAGGCGAACGCGCTGGCCCTCCGGCGTGCGCGTTCGAACTCTGAACCCCTTTCCTCAGGGGAACGGAAGTGCCGGTTTCCCGCGAATCCGCAGTGCATGCAAGAAACCGGCACTTTTGTTCCGTCCACGGGTGAGTACACAGCGCGTACTTACCCGACAACAGCCGAATTTCTGCCCAAATGACTTGAACAATCACAATGACGTGAACAAACACAATGACGTGAACAAACACAATGATTTGAACAATACAATGACGTGAACAAATACAATGACGTGAACAAACACAATGACATGAACAAACACAATGATTTGAAAAATACAATGATGTGAACAAATACAATGACGTGAACAAACACAATGACGTGAACAAACACAATGATATGAACAAACACAATGATTTGAAAAATACAATGATGTGAACAAATACAATGACGTGAACAAACACAATGATGTGAACAAATACAATGACGTGAATAATCACAATGACGTGAACAAACTCAATGACGTGAACAATCAAAATGACGTGAACGAACGCAATGACTTGAACAATCACAATCACGTGAACAAACACAATGATGTGAACAAATACAATGACGTGAATAATCACAATGACGTGAACAAACTCAATGACGTGAACAAACACAATGACGTGAACAAACAAAGTGATGTGAACAATCACAATGATGTAAACAATCCAAATGATGTGAACTAACTCAATTACATTAATAAACACAATGACATGAACAATCCAAATGACGAGAATAATCACAAAGACGTGAACAAACACAATGACGAGAACAATCCAAATGACGAGAATAATCACAATGATGTGAACAAACACAATGACGTGAACAATCCAATTGACGTGAACAAACATAATGATGTGAACAATCACAATGAAATGAACAATCACAATCACATGAACAAACACAATGACATGAACAATCCAAATGACGAGAATAATCACAATGATGTGAACAATCACAATGACGTGAACAAGACAAATGACGTGAACAAACATAATGATGTGAACAATCACAATGACATGAACAATCACAATGACCTCAACAAACACAATGACATGAACAATCACAATGGCCTCAACAAACACAATGACATGAACAATCGAAATGACGTGAACAATCACAATTACGTGAACAAACACAATGACGTGAACAATCACAATGATGTGAACAAACACAATGTTGTGAACAAAAATAATGCTGTAACCAATCCAAATGATGTGAACAATCACAATGATGTGAACAAACACAATGTTGTGAACAAAAATAATGCTGTAACCAATCCAAATGATGTGAACAATCACAATGATGTGAACAATCACAATTACGTGAACAATCACAATGACGTGAACAAAGACAATGCTGTTAACAAACACAATGATGTGAACAAACACAATGATGTGAACAAACAAAATGATGTGCACAAACACAATGACGTGAACAAACACAATGATGTGAACAAAAATAATGATGTAAACAATCCAAATGATGTGAACTAACTCAATGACATTAATAAACACAATGACATGAACAATCCAAATGACGAGAACAAACACAATGACATGAACAATCCAAATGATGTGATCAATCACAATGACGTGAACAAACACAATGATGAGAGCTAACATAATTAATTGAACAACCACAATAGCAAAACAAATACAATGAGGTGATCAAACACATTGATGTGAACAATCACAATGATGTGAACAATCACAATGACGTGAACAAACACAATGATGTGAACAAGCACAATTGAGGTGAACAATCACAATGACGTGAACAAACAAAATGACGTGAACAAACACAATGACGTGAACAATCACAATGATGTGAGTAAACACAATGACTTAAACAATCCAAATGATGTGAACAATCACAATGCCGTTAAAAATCCAAATGACGTAAACAAACACAATGCCGTTAAAAATCCAAATGACGTAAACAAACACAATGACGTTAAAAATCATAATGACGTGAACAATCACAATGACATGAACAAACACAAGGAAGTGAACAAATAAAAAGATGTGACCAAAAACACAATGACGTGGATAATCAAAATGACGTCAACAAACACAACGACGTGAACAAACAGAATGATGTGAACAAACCCAATGATGTGTACAAGCACAATGATGTAAACAATCCAAATGACATGAACAAATTCAATTATGTGAATGAACACAATGACTTGAACAATCCAAATGAGGTGAACAAACACACTCACATGACCACACTCAATGACGTGAACAAACCACAAGAGGTGAACAATCCAAATCACGTGAAGAATTCAAATTACGTGAACAGTCACAATGTCGTGAACAAACACAATAACGTGAACAATCCAAATGACGTGATCAATCCGAATGATGTGAACAATCACAATGACATCAACAAACACAATGGGCCAGAAATTCGGCTCCCTGGCTTCCCGCGGGTGTAAGGATCGCGCGCGCACCTACCTACCGCGCCTGCCGTTGACCTCTGGGCCCACGGGGACTTCGGCTCCTGGGCCTCCTCCAACTGCCGGCGCGCAGTGCTTGTGTATCCCAGGGGCGTAGTTAGTGCGATGCATCCCCTGGGATCACGTGGGCCATGGAGAGCCAATGGCAGCAGACCATCTTTCATTCATAGATTTGACAGGACCTGTCAAATCTATGAATACAGATCGGCCCCAAAACATCCCTAAAACTACAAATACATTTTTTTTAAAACATCACATTTTTAAAATAACTATAAATTACATTAATTAACTATTTTAAACAAAAATTTAAATTTTTGAAAAAATTAATTACATTTTTTAACGGGGCTAAAACTAAACTTACCTTTCTTTAAAGTAATTAAAAAGATAAATCTGTGAAAAAAATGTTTAAATTTTAATAAAATCAACACTTACCTTGTAAAAAGAAGGCCTTGCGCATCCTTTTTAAAAGTGTATCTTCTCCGTGCTTACCTTCACGGAGGAACCTGCAAAAAAATCCGAAGTGCGAGGCGAACGCGCTGGCCCTCCGGCGTGCGCGTTCGAACTCTGAACCCCTTTCCTCAGGGGAACGGAAGTGCCGGTTTCCCGCGAATCCGCAGTGCATGCAAGAAACCGGCACTTTTGTTCCGTCCACGGGTGAGTACACAGCGCGTACTTACCCGACAACAGCCGAATTTCTGCCCAAATGACTTGAACAATCACAATGACGTGAACAAACACAATGACGTGAACAAACACAATGATTTGAACAATACAATGACGTGAACAAATACAATGACGTGAACAAACACAATGACATGAACAAACACAATGATTTGAAAAATACAATGATGTGAACAAATACAATGACGTGAACAAACACAATGACGTGAACAAACACAATGATATGAACAAACACAATGATTTGAAAAATACAATGATGTGAACAAATACAATGACGTGAACAAACACAATGATGTGAACAAATACAATGACGTGAATAATCACAATGACGTGAACAAACTCAATGACGTGAACAATCAAAATGACGTGAACGAACGCAATGACTTGAACAATCACAATCACGTGAACAAACACAATGATGTGAACAAATACAATGACGTGAATAATCACAATGACGTGAACAAACTCAATGACGTGAACAAACACAATGACGTGAACAAACAAAGTGATGTGAACAATCACAATGATGTAAACAATCCAAATGATGTGAACTAACTCAATTACATTAATAAACACAATGACATGAACAATCCAAATGACGAGAATAATCACAAAGACGTGAACAAACACAATGACGAGAACAATCCAAATGACGAGAATAATCACAATGATGTGAACAAACACAATGACGTGAACAATCCAATTGACGTGAACAAACATAATGATGTGAACAATCACAATGAAATGAACAATCACAATCACATGAACAAACACAATGACATGAACAATCCAAATGACGAGAATAATCACAATGATGTGAACAATCACAATGACGTGAACAAGACAAATGACGTGAACAAACATAATGATGTGAACAATCACAATGACATGAACAATCACAATGACCTCAACAAACACAATGACATGAACAATCACAATGGCCTCAACAAACACAATGACATGAACAATCGAAATGACGTGAACAATCACAATTACGTGAACAAACACAATGACGTGAACAATCACAATGATGTGAACAAACACAATGTTGTGAACAAAAATAATGCTGTAACCAATCCAAATGATGTGAACAATCACAATGATGTGAACAAACACAATGACGTGAACAATCTAAATGACGTGAACAATCACAATTACGTGAACAATCACAATGACGTGAACAAAGACAATGCTGTTAACAAACACAATGATGTGAACAAACACAATGATGTGAACAAACAAAATGATGTGCACAAACACAATGACGTGAACAAACACAATGATGTGAACAAAAATAATGATGTAAACAATCCAAATGATGTGAACTAACTCAATGACATTAATAAACACAATGACATGAACAATCCAAATGACGAGAACAAACACAATGACATGAACAATCCAAATGATGTGATCAATCACAATGACGTGAACAAACACAATTCAGTGAACAAGCACAATGAGGTGAACTAACATAATTCATTGAACAATCACAATGACGTGAACAAACACAATGATGAGAGCTAACATAATTAATTGAACAACCACAATAGCAAAACAAATACAATGAGGTGATCAAACACATTGATGTGAACAATCACAATGATGTGAACAATCACAATGACGTGAACAAACACAATGATGTGAACAAGCACAATTGAGGTGAACAATCACAATGACGTGAACAAACAAAATGACGTGAACAAACACAATGACGTGAACAATCACAATGATGTGAGTAAACACAATGACTTAAACAATCCAAATGATGTGAACAATCACAATGCCGTTAAAAATCCAAATGACGTAAACAAACACAATGCCGTTAAAAATCCAAATGATGTAAACAAACACAATGACGTTAAAAATCATAATGACGTGAACAATCACAATGACATGAACAAACACAAGGAAGTGAACAAATAAAAAGATGTGACCAAAAACACAATGACGTGGATAATCAAAATGACGTCAACAAACACAACGACGTGAACAAACAGAATGATGTGAACAAACCCAATGATGTGTACAAGCACAATGATGTAAACAATCCAAATGACATGAACAAATTCAATTATGTGAATGAACACAATGACTTGAACAATCCAAATGAGGTGAACAAACACACTCACATGACCACACTCAATGACGTGAACAAACCACAAGAGGTGAACAATCCAAATCACGTGAAGAATTCAAATTACGTGAACAGTCACAATGTCGTGAACAAACACAATAACGTGAACAATCCAAATGACGTGATCAATCCGAATGATGTGAACAATCACAATGACATCAACAAACACAATGGGCCAGAAATTCGGCTCCCTGGCTTCCCGCGGGTGTAAGGATCGCGCGCGCACCTACCTACCGCGCCTGCCGTTGACCTCTGGGCCCACGGGGACTTCGGCTCCTGGGCCTCCTCCAACTGCCGGCGCGCAGTGCTTGTGTATCCCAGGGGCGTAGTTAGTGCGATGCATCCCCTGGGATCACGTGGGCCATGGAGAGCCAATGGCAGCAGACCATCTTTCATTCATAGATTTGACAGGACCTGTCAAATCTATGAATACAGATCGGCCCCAAAACATCCCTAAAACTACAAATACATTTTTTAAAAAAACATCACATTTTTAAAATAACTATAAATTACATTAATTAACTATTTTAAACAAAAATTTAAATTTTTGAAAAAATTAATTACATTTTTTAACGGGGCTAAAACTAAACTTACCTTTCTTTAAAGTAATTAAAAAGATAAATCTGTGAAAAAAATGTTTAAATTTTAATAAAATCAACACTTACCTTGTAAAAAGAAGGCCTTGCGCATCCTTTTTAAAAGTGTATCTTCTCCGTGCTTACCTTCACGGAGGAACCTGCAAAAAAATCCGAAGTGCGAGGCGAACGCGCTGGCCCTCCGGCGTGCGCGTTCGAACTCTGAACCCCTTTCCTCAGGGGAACGGAAGTGCCGGTTTCCCGCGAATCCGCAGTGCATGCAAGAAACCGGCACTTTTGTTCCGTCCACGGGTGAGTACACAGCGCGTACTTACCCGACAACAGCCGAATTTCTGCCCAAATGACTTGAACAATCACAATGACGTGAACAAACACAATGACGTGAACAAACACAATGATTTGAACAATACAATGACGTGAACAAATACAATGACGTGAACAAACACAATGACATGAACAAACACAATGATTTGAAAAATACAATGATGTGAACAAATACAATGACGTGAACAAACACAATGACGTGAACAAACACAATGATATGAACAAACACAATGATTTGAAAAATACAATGATGTGAACAAATACAATGACGTGAACAAACACAATGATGTGAACAAATACAATGACGTGAATAATCACAATGACGTGAACAAACTCAATGACGTGAACAATCAAAATGACGTGAACGAACGCAATGACTTGAACAATCACAATCACGTGAACAAACACAATGATGTGAACAAATACAATGACGTGAATAATCACAATGACGTGAACAAACTCAATGACGTGAACAAACACAATGACGTGAACAAACAAAGTGATGTGAACAATCACAATGATGTAAACAATCCAAATGATGTGAACTAACTCAATTACATTAATAAACACAATGACATGAACAATCCAAATGACGAGAATAATCACAAAGACGTGAACAAACACAATGACGAGAACAATCCAAATGACGAGAATAATCACAATGATGTGAACAAACACAATGACGTGAACAATCCAATTGACGTGAACAAACATAATGATGTGAACAATCACAATGAAATGAACAATCACAATCACATGAACAAACACAATGACATGAACAATCCAAATGACGAGAATAATCACAATGATGTGAACAATCACAATGACGTGAACAAGACAAATGACGTGAACAAACATAATGATGTGAACAATCACAATGACATGAACAATCACAATGACCTCAACAAACACAATGACATGAACAATCACAATGGCCTCAACAAACACAATGACATGAACAATCGAAATGACGTGAACAATCACAATTACGTGAACAAACACAATGACGTGAACAATCACAATGATGTGAACAAACACAATGTTGTGAACAAAAATAATGCTGTAACCAATCCAAATGATGTGAACAATCACAATGATGTGAACAAACACAATGACATGAACAATCTAAATGACGTGAACAATCACAATTACGTGAACAATCACAATGATGTGAACAAAGACAATGCTGTTAACAAACACAATGATGTGAACAAACACAATGATGTGAACAAACAAAATGATGTGCACAAACACAATGACGTGAACAAACACAATGATGTGAACAAAAATAATGATGTAAACAATCCAAATGATGTGAACTAACTCAATGACATTAATAAACACAATGACATGAACAATCCAAATGACGAGAACAAACACAATGACATGAACAATCCAAATGATGTGATCAATCACAATGACGTGAACAAACACAATTCAGTGAACAAGCACAATGAGGTGAACTAACATAATTCATTGAACAATCACAATGACGTGAACAAACACAATGATGAGAGCTAACATAATTAATTGAACAACCACAATAGCAAAACAAATACAATGAGGTGATCAAACACATTGATGTGAACAATCACAATGATGTGAACAATCACAATGACGTGAACAAACACAATGATGTGAACAAGCACAATTGAGGTGAACAATCACAATGACGTGAACAAACAAAATGACGTGAACAAACACAATGACGTGAACAATCACAATGATGTGAGTAAACACAATGACTTAAACAATCCAAATGATGTGAACAATCACAATGCCGTTAAAAATCCAAATGACGTAAACAAACACAATGCCGTTAAAAATCCAAATGACGTAAACAAACACAATGACGTTAAAAATCATAATGACGTGAACAATCACAATGACATGAACAAACACAAGGAAGTGAACAAATAAAAAGATGTGACCAAAAACACAATGACGTGGATAATCAAAATGACGTCAACAAACACAACGACGTGAACAAACAGAATGATGTGAACAAACCCAATGATGTGTACAAGCACAATGATGTAAACAATCCAAATGACATGAACAAATTCAATTATGTGAATGAACACAATGACTTGAACAATCCAAATGAGGTGAACAAACACACTCACATGACCACACTCAATGACGTGAACAAACCACAAGAGGTGAACAATCCAAATCACGTGAAGAATTCAAATTACGTGAACAGTCACAATGTCGTGAACAAACACAATAACGTGAACAATCCAAATGACGTGATCAATCCGAATGATGTGAACAATCACAATGACATCAACAAACACAATGGGCCAGAAATTCGGCTCCCTGGCTTCCCGCGGGTGTAAGGATCGCGCGCGCACCTACCTACCGCGCCTGCCGTTGACCTCTGGGCCCACGGGGACTTCGGCTCCTGGGCCTCCTCCAACTGCCGGCGCGCAGTGCTTGTGTATCCCAGGGGCGTAGTTAGTGCGATGCATCCCCTGGGATCACGTGGGCCATGGAGAGCCAATGGCAGCAGACCATCTTTCATTCATAGATTTGACAGGACCTGTCAAATCTATGAATACAGATCGGCCCCAA
The DNA here is from genome assembly GCA_030390025.1 of Squalus acanthias. Classification (NCBI taxonomy): domain Eukaryota; kingdom Metazoa; phylum Chordata; class Chondrichthyes; order Squaliformes; family Squalidae; genus Squalus; species Squalus acanthias. The sequence goes on along the minus strand of JASTWF010000296.1, from coordinate 553,440 downwards.
AACATCCCTAAAACTACAAATACATTTTTTAAAAAAACATCACATTTTTAAAATAACTATAAATTACATTAATTAACTATTTTAAACAAAAATTTAAATTTTTGAAAAAATTAATTACATTTTTTAACGGGGCTAAAACTAAACTTACCTTTCTTTAAAGTAATTAAAAAGATAAATCTGTGAAAAAAATGTTTAAATTTTAATAAAATCAACACTTACCTTGTAAAAAGAAGGCCTTGCGCATCCTTTTTAAAAGTGTATCTTCTCCGTGCTTACCTTCACGGAGGAACCTGCAAAAAAATCCGAAGTGCGAGGCGAACGCGCTGGCCCTCCGGCGTGCGCGTTCGAACTCTGAACCCCTTTCCTCAGGGGAACGGAAGTGCCGGTTTCCCGCGAATCCGCAGTGCATGCAAGAAACCGGCACTTTTGTTCCGTCCACGGGTGAGTACACAGCGCGTACTTACCCGACAACAGCCGAATTTCTGCCCAAATGACTTGAACAATCACAATGACGTGAACAAACACAATGACGTGAACAAACACAATGATTTGAACAATACAATGACGTGAACAAATACAATGACGTGAACAAACACAATGACATGAACAAACACAATGATTTGAAAAATACAATGATGTGAACAAATACAATGACGTGAACAAACACAATGACGTGAACAAACACAATGATATGAACAAACACAATGATTTGAAAAATACAATGATGTGAACAAATACAATGACGTGAACAAACACAATGATGTGAACAAATACAATGACGTGAATAATCACAATGACGTGAACAAACTCAATGACGTGAACAATCAAAATGACGTGAACGAACGCAATGACTTGAACAATCACAATCACGTGAACAAACACAATGATGTGAACAATCCCAGTGACGTGAACAAACACAATGGCTTGAACAATAACAATGACGTGAACAAACACAATGACGTGAACAAACAAAGTGATGTGAACAATCACAATGATGTAAACAATCCAAATGATGTGAACTAACTCAATTACATTAATAAACACAATGACATGAACAATCCAAATGACGAGAATAATCACAAAGACGTGAACAAACACAATGACGAGAACAATCCAAATGACGAGAATAATCACAATGATGTGAACAAACACAATGACGTGAACAATCCAATTGACGTGAACAAACATAATGATGTGAACAATCACAATGAAATGAACAATCACAATCACATGAACAAACACAATGACATGAACAATCCAAATGACGAGAATAATCACAATGATGTGAACAATCACAATGACGTGAACAAGACAAATGACGTGAACAAACATAATGATGTGAACAATCACAATGACATGAACAATCACAATGACCTCAACAAACACAATGACATGAACAATCACAATGGCCTCAACAAACACAATGACATGAACAATCGAAATGACGTGAACAATCACAATTACGTGAACAAACACAATGACGTGAACAATCACAATGATGTGAACAATCACAATGATGTGAACAAACACAATGTTGTGAACAAAAATAATGCTGTAACCAATCCAAATGATGTGAACAATCACAATGATGTGAACAAACACAATGACGTGAACAATCACAATGACGTGAACAAAGACAATGCTGTTAACAAACACAATGATGTGAACAAACACAATGATGTGAACAAACAAAATGATGTGCACAAACACAATGACGTGAACAAACACAATGATGTGAACAAAAATAATGATGTAAACAATCCAAATGATGTGAACTAACTCAATGACATTAATAAACACAATGACATGAACAATCCAAATGACGAGAACAAACACAATGACATGAACAATCCAAATGATGTGATCAATCACAATGACGTGAACAAACACAATTCAGTGAACAAGCACAATGAGGTGAACTAACATAATTCATTGAACAATCACAATGACGTGAACAAACACAATGATGAGAGCTAACATAATTAATTGAACAACCACAATAGCAAAACAAATACAATGAGGTGATCAAACACATTGATGTGAACAATCACAATGATGTGAACAATCACAATGACGTGAACAAACAAAATGACGTGAACAAACACAATGACGTGAGTAAACACAATGACTTAAACAATCCAAATGATGTGAACAATCTCAATGATATGAACAAACACAATAAAGTGAACAATCCAAATGACGTAAACAAACACAATGCCGTTAAAAATCCAAATGACGTAAACAAACACAATGACGTTAAAAATCATAATGACGTGAACAATCACAATGACATGAACAAACACAAGGAAGTGAACAAATAAAAAGATGTGACCAAAAACACAATGACGTGGATAATCAAAATGACGTCAACAAACACAACGACGTGAACAAACAGAATGATGTGAACAAACACAACGACGTGAACAAACAGAATGATGTGAACAAACCCAATGATGTGTACAAGCACAATGATGTAAACAATCCAAATGACATGAACAAATTCAATTATGTGAATGAACACAATGACTTGAACAATCCAAATGAGGTGAACAAACACACTCACATGACCACACTCAATGACGTGAACAAACACAATAACGTGAACAATCCAAATCACGTGATCAATCCGAATGATGTGAACAATCACAATGACATCAACAAACACAATGACGTGAACAAACACAATGGGCCAGAAATTCGGCTCCCTGGCTTCCCGCGGGTGTAAGGATCGCGCGCGCACCTACCTACCGCGCCTGCCGTTGACCTCTGGGCCCACGGGGACTTCGGCTCCTGGGCCTCCTCCAACTGCCGGCGCGCAGTGCTTGTGTATCCCAGGGGCGTAGTTAGTGCGATGCATCCCCTGGGATCACGTGGGCCATGGAGAGCCAATGGCAGCAGACCATCTTTCATTCATAGATTTGACAGGACCTGTCAAATCTATGAATACAGATCGGCCCCAAAACATCCCTAAAACTACAAATACATTTTTTTTAAAACATCACATTTTTAAAATAACTATAAATTACATTAATTAACTATTTTAAACAAAAATTTAAATTTTTGAAAAAATTAATTACATTTTTTAACGGGGCTAAAACGAAACTTACCTTTCTTTAAAGTAATTAAAAAGATAAATCTGTGAAAAAAATGTTTAAATTTTAATAAAATCAACACTTACCTTGTAAAAAGAAGGCCTTGCGCATCCTTTTTAAAAGTGTATCTTCTCCGTGCTTACCTTCACGGAGGAACCTGCAAAAAAATCCGAAGTGCGAGGCGAACGCGCTGGCCCTCCGGCGTGCGCGTTCGAACTCTGAACCCCTTTCCTCAGGGGAACGGAAGTGCCGGTTTCCCGCGAATCCGCAGTGCATGCAAGAAACCGGCACTTTTGTTCCGTCCACGGGTGAGTACACAGCGCGTACTTACCCGACAACAGCCGAATTTCTGCCCAAATGACTTGAACAATCACAATGACGTGAACAAATACAATGACGTGAACAAACACAATGACATGAAAAAGCACAATGACTTGAACAATACAATGACGTGTATAAACACAATGACATGAACAAACACAATGACGTGAACAAACACAATGACGTGAACAAACACAATGACATGAACAAACACAATGATTTGAAAAATACAATGATGTGAACAAATACAATGACATGAACAAACACAATGATTTGAAAAATACAATGATGTGAACAAATACAATGACATGAACAAACACAATGATTTGAAAAATACAATGATGTGAACAAACACAATGACATGAACAATCACAATGATGTGAACAAACACATGACGTGAACAAACACAATGGCGTGTCCAAACACAATGACATGAACAATCACAATTACGTGAACTATCCAAATGATGTGAACAATCACATTGATGTGAACAAACACAATGATGTGAACAAACACAATGACGTGAACAATCAAAATGACGTGAACGAACGCAATGACTTGAACAATCACAATCACGTGAACAAACACAATGATGTGAACAATCCCAGTGACGTGAACAAACACAATCATCTGAACAATCACAATGACGTGAACAATCACAATGACGTGAACAAAGACAATGCTGTTAACAAACACAATGATGTGAACAAACACAATGATGTGAACAAACAAAATGATGTGAACAAACACAATGACGTGAACAAACACAATGATGTGAACAAAAATAATGATGTAAACAATCCAAATGATGTGAACTAACTCAATGACATTAATAAACACAATGACATGAACAATCCAAATGACGAGAACAAACACAATGACATGAACAATCCAAATGACGTGAACAAAAACAATGACGTGAACAAACACAATGACTTGAACAAACACAATGACATGAACAATCACAATGACGTGAACAATCACAATTACGTGAACTATCCAAATGATGTGAACAATCACAATGGCGTGAACAATCACAATGGCGTGAACAATCACAATGACATGAACAATCACAATGACCTCAACAAACACAATGACGTGAACAATCAAAATGACGTGAACAATCACAATTACGTGAACAAACACAATGACTTGAACAATCACAAAGATGTGAACAAACACAATGACTTGAACAATCACAATGACGTGAACAAACACAATGACGTGAACAAACACAATGAGTTGAATAATCCAAATCATGTGAACAATCACAATGACGTGAACAATCACAATCACATGAACAATCAGAATTATGTGAACTATCCAAATGATTTGAACAAACACAATGACGTGTACAGTCACAATGGCGTGAACAATCACAATGGCGTAAACAATCACAATGACATGAACAATCACAATGACCTCAACAAACACAATGACGTGAACAATCACAATCACGTGAACAAACACAATGACGTGAGCAATCCGAATGACATGAACAAACACAATGGCTTGAACAATCACAATGACGTTAACAAATACAATTCAGTGAACAATCACCATGACGTGAACAAACAGAATGATCTGAACAATCACAATGACGTGAACAAAGACAATGATGTGAACAAACAAAATGAGGTGAATAATCCAAATCACGTGAAGAATCCAAATGACGTGAAAAATCACAATGACGTGAACAAACAAAGTGACGTGAACAAACACAATGACGTGAACAAACACATGACATGAACAAACACAATGATGTGAACAAAAATAATGATGTAAACAATCCAAATGACGTGAACAAACTCAATGACATTAATAAACACAATGACATGAACAATCCAAATGACGAGAACAAACACAATGACATGAACAAACACAATGACGTTAATAATCATAATGACGTGAACAATCACAATGATGTGAACAAAAAAAGTGACGTGAGCAAACACAGATACAAAGGACTAAAAACAGTGGAAGCCCTAGAGGAGTATAGAAAGTGCAGGGGGGTACTTAAAAAAGAAATTAGGAGAGAGAAGAGGGGGCATGAAAAAACACTGGTGGGCAAAATAAAGGAAAATCCCAAGGTGTTTTATATGTATATTAAGGGCAAGAGGATAAACAGGGAAAGAGTAGGGCCCATTAGGGACCAAATTGGCAATCTGTGTGTAGAGGCAGAAGATGTAGGTGGGGTTTTAAATGAATATTTTGCATCTGTGTTCACTATGGAGAAGGACGATGTAGGCATAGAAATCAGGCAGGGGGATTGTGATATACTTGAACAAATTAGTTTTGAGAGGGAGGAGGTACTAGCAGTTTTAGTGGGCTTAAAAGTGGATAAATCCTCAGGCCCAGACGAGATGTATCCCAGGCTGCTGTGTGAAGCAAGGGAGGAGATTGCAGGGGCTCTGACACAAATTTTCAGAACCTCTCTGGCCACAGGGGAGGTGCCAGAGGACTGGAGAACAGCCAACGTAGTACCATTATTCAAGAAGGGTAGTAGGGATAAACCAGGGAATTACAGGCCAGTAAACCTAACATCAGTGGTGGGGAAATTATTGGAAAAAATTCTGAGGGACAGAATTAGTCTCCACTTGGAGAGGCAAGGATTAATCAAGGATAGTCAGCATGGCTTTGTCAGGGGGAGATCATGTCTGACCAATTTGATTGAATTTTTCGAGGGGGTGACTAGGTGTGTGGATGAGGGTAGTGCAGTTGATGTGGTCTACATGGACTTCAGGAAGGCTTTTGACAAAGTCTCGCATGGGAGACTGGTCAAGAAGGTAAGAGCCCATGGGATCCAGGGCAACTTGGCACATTGGATCCAAAATTGACTTAGTGGCAGGAGGCAGAGGGTGATGGTTGAAGGTTGTTTTTGTGACTGGAAGCCTGTGTCCAGTGGTGTACCGCAGGGATCGGTGCTGGGTCCTTTGCTGTTTGTAGTGTACATTAATGATTTAGATATGAATGTAGGAGGTATGATCAGTAAGTTCGCAGATGACACGAAAATTGGTGGGGTGGTAAATAGCGAGGAGGGAAGCCTCAGGCTACTGGACGATATAGATGGATTGGTCAGATGGGCAGAACAGTGGCAAATGGAATTTAACCCTGAAAAGCGTGAGGTGATGCATTTTGGGAGGACTAACAAGGCATGGGAATACACAATGAATGGTAGGACCCTAGGAAGGACAGAGGATCAGAGGGACCTTGGTGTGCATGTACATAGATCCCTGAAGGCAGCAGGACAGGTAGATAAGGTGTTTAAAAAGGCATATGGGATACTTGCCTTCATTAGCCGAGGCATAGAATATAAGAGCAGGGAGGTTATGATGGAGCTGTACAAAACGCTAGTTGGGCCACAGCTGGAATACTGTGTGTAGTTCTGGTCACCACACTATAGGAAGGATGTGATTGCATTGGAGATGGTGCAGAGGAGATTCACCAGGGTGTTACCTGGGCTGTAGCGCTTAAGCTATGAAGAGAGACTGGACAGGCTGGGGTTGTTTTCCTTAGAGCAGAGCAGGCTGAGGGGGGACCAGATTGAGGTGTACAAAATTATGAGGGGCATAGATAGGGTAGATAGAAAGGAACTTTTCCCCTTAGTAGAGGGTTCAATAACCAGGGGGCATAGTTTCAAGGTAAGGGGCAGGAGGTTTGGAGGGGATTTGAGGAAAAACTTTTTCACCCAGAGGGTGGTTGGAATCTGGAACTCACTGCCTGAAAGGGTGGTAGAGGCAGGAACCCTCACAACATTCAAGAAGCATTTAGATGAGCACTTGAAATGCCATAGCATACAAGGCTACGGACCAAGTGCTGGAAAATGGGATTAGAATAGACAGGGCTTGATGGTGGCCCGGACACGATGGGCCGAAGGGCCTCTTTCCGTGCTGTATAACTCTATGACTATGACGTCAACAAACACAATGAGGTTAACAATCACAATGACATGAACAATCACAATCACGTGAACAATCACAATGATGTGAACAATCACATGACGTGAGCAAACACAGTGACGTGAACAAACACAATGACGTGAACAAACACAATGACGTGAACAATACAAATGACGAGAACAAACACAATGATCTGAACAAACAGAATGACGTGAACAATCCAAATGACGTGAACAAACATAATGGCCCAAAACTTAGTGCCGCTACGCGAGAGTACGCACTGTGTACTCTCGCGTATTCTGTCTCCAATTGCCGGTTTTCTGCATGCACTGCGCATGCGCTGAAAACCGGCAGTTGGTGATTTCAAAAGGGGGCGGTTCCTAGGTGAACCGCGTGCGCGCTACAGGCTGCGCGCACGCAGTGCACTTAGTGCTTTGAACGCGCAGGTAAGTATGGAACATTTTAGACATAAAGAAAGGAGGCGTAAGACCCTCTTTTAACAAGGTAAGTAGTTAATTAAGTATTATTTTGAATTTTTTTTAACAGGTATATCTTTTTTAGAGACTTTAAAGACAGGTAAGTTTATTTTTATAACTTTTGAAAAGATTTTAAATTTTTTCAAAAATTTAATTTTTTGTTTAAAATGGTTAATTTATTTAACTATACTTATTTTATTAAAGTGATGGGTTTTAAAAAAAATTAATTGAGGTTTAGCTGTTCTTTTGGGGGGTATAGTATTCATATGAATGAAAGATGGTGTGCTGCCATTGGCTCTAACTGAGTCACGTGATCCCACAGCTCGCACGAATTAACTGCGCCTGTGGGATACGAAAGCCCTGCACAGCTGCTGTCCAGAACATCAAGTTCGTGCGAGCTGGGACTAAAAAAGCCAGCGCGCAGTGAGAGATCGCGGGGAAGCCTTACCCTCGCACGAAGGCTCACTCACTAATTTTTGGGCCAATGTTGTGAACAATCACAATGACGTGAACAATCACAATGACGTGAACAATCACAATGACGTGAACAAACACAATGACTTGAACAAACACAATGATGTGAACATTCACAATCACATGAACAAACACAATGACGTGAACAAACACAATGACGTGAACAAACACAATGACCTGAAAAAACAGAATGACGTGAACAATCCAAATGACGTGAACAAACATAATGAAGTGAACAATCACAATGACATGAACAATCACAATGGCGTGAACAACCACAATGGCGTGAACAATCACAATGACATGAACAATCACAATGACCTCAACAAACACAATGACGTGAACAATCACAATGAGTTGAATAATCCAAATCATGAGAACAATCCAAATGATGTGAACAATCACAATGACGTGAACAATCACAATCACATGAACAATCCCAATGATGTGAACAAACACAATGACGTGAACAATCATAATGACTTGATAAAAAAACAATAATGAGAACAAACACAATGATGTGAACAAACACAATGATGTGAACAAACAGAATGATGTGAACAATCACAATGATGTGAACAATCACAATGATGTGAACAAACACACTGATGTGAACAATCACAATGATGTGAACAATCACAATGATGTGAACAAACACAATGACGTGAACAATCACAATGACGTGAACAAATACAATGATGTGAACAAAAACAATGACGTGAACAATCACAATGATGTGAACAAACACAATGACGTGAACAATCACAATGACGTGAACAAATACAATGATGTGAACAAAAACAATGACGTGAACAATCACAATGATGTGAACAATCACAATGACGTGAACAAATACAATGATGTGAACAAAAACAATGACGTGAACAATCACAATGACGTGAACAAGCACAATGATGTGAACAATCACAATGACATGAACAATAACAATAGCGTGAACAGTCACAATGATGTGAACAATCACAATGATGTGAACAATCACAATGACATGAACAATAACAATAGCGTGAACAATCACAATGATGTGAACAAACACAATGATGTGAACAATCACAATAACGTGAACAAATACAATGACGTGAACAATCCAAATGACGTGAACAAACACAATGACGTGAACAATCCAAATGACGTGAACAGTCCAAAAGACGTGAACAATCACAATGACGTGAACAAACACAATGATGTGAACAATCACAATGACGTGAACAAACACAATGACGTGAACAATAACAATGATGTGAACAGTCACAATAACGTGAACAAATACAATGACATGAACAATCACAATGACGTGAATAAACACAATGACGTGAACAATCCAAATGACGTGAACAAACACAATGACGTGAACAAACACAATGATGTGAATAATTCAAATGACGTGAACAAACACAATGACGTGAATAATCACAATGATGTGAACAATCACAATGACGTGAACAATCACAATGACGTGAATAAACACAATGACGTGAACAATCCAAATGACGTGAACAAACACAATGACGTGAACAAACACAATGATGTGAATAATTCAAATGACGTGAACAATCACAATGACGTGAACAATCACAATGATGTGAACAATCACAATGATGTGAACAATCACAATGACGTGAACAATCACAATGAAGTGAACAATCCCAGTGATGTGAACAATCACAATGACGTGAATAATCACAATGATGTGAACAATCACAATGATGTGAATAATTCAAATGACGTGAACAAACACAATGACGTGAATAATCACAATGATGTGAACAATCACAATGATGTGAACAATCACAATGACGTGAACAATCACAATGATGTGAACAATCACAATGATGTGAACAAACACAATGATGTTAACAATCACAATGACGTGAACAAACACAATATCGTGAACAAACACAATGACATGAACAATCAACATGATAAGAACATAAGAACATAAGAAATAGGCGCAGCAGTAGACCAATCGGCCCCTCGAGCCTGCTCCACCATTCAATGCGATCATAAGAACATAAGAACATAAGAAATAGGAGCAGGAGTAGACCAATCGGCCCTTCGAGCCTGCTCCGCCATTCAACGAGATCATGGCTGATCTGATCCAACCTCAACTATAAAGAACACAAGAAGCAGGAGCAGGACCAGGCCACTCGGCCCCTGGGCCCGCTCCGCCACCCACAGGGCCTTGACCGATCCGAACTCAAACTCATGTCCAATTTCCAGCCCACTCCCCGTTACCCCTGATACCCTTTACTTCTAGGAAACGGTCTATTTCTGTTTTAAATTTATTTAATGAAGTAGCTTCCACAGCTTCCTGGGGTAGCAAATTCCACAGACCCACTACCCTCTGAGTGAAAAAGTTTCTCCTCATCTCAGTTTTGAAAGAGGAGCCCCTTATTCTAAGATTATGTCCCCTAGTTCTAGTTTCACCCATCATTGGGAACATCCTCACCGCGTCCATCAGATCAAGCCCCTTCACAATCTTATATGTTTCAATAAGATCGCCTCTCATTCTTCTGGACCCCAATGAGTAGAGTCCCAATCTACTCAACCTCTCCTCGTATGTCCACACCCTCATCCCCGGAATTAACCGAGTGAACCTTCTTTGTACTGCCTCGAGAGCAAGTATGTCTTTTCTTAAGTATGGACACCAAAACTGTATGCAGTACTCCAGGTGCGGTCTCACCAATACCCTATACAACTGCAGCAATACCTCCCTGTTTTTATATTCTATCCCTCTAGCAATAAAAGCCAACATTCCATTGGCTTTCTTGATCACCTGCTGCACCTGCATACTAACTTTTTGATTTTCTTGCACCAAGACCCCCAGATCCCTTTGAACTGCAGTACTTTCCAGTTTCTCGCCATTAAGATAATAACTTGCTCTCTGATTTTTCCTGCCAAAGTGCATAACCTCACATTTTCCAATATTGTATTGCATCTGCCAAATCTCTGCCCACTCACCCAGCCTGTCTATATCCCCTTGTAGGTTTTTTATGTCCTCTTCACTCTCTACTTTCCCTCCCATCTTTGTATCATCTGCAAACTTTGATATGTTACACTTGGTCCCCTCCTCCAAATCGTTAATATAGATTGTAAAGAGTTGGGGACCCAGCACCGACCCCTGCGGAACACCACTGGCTACTGGTTGCCAGTCTGAGAATGAACCATTTATCCCAACTCTCTGCTTCCTGTTAGATAACCAATCCTCCACCCATGCCAGAATATTACCCCCAATCCAGTGATTTTTTATCTTGAGTAATAATCTTTTATGTGGCACCTTGTCGAATGCCTTCTGGAAGTCTAAATACACTACATCCACTGGTTCCCCTTTATCCACCCTGTACGTTATGTCCTCAAAGAACTCGAGCAAATTTGTCAGACATGACTTCCCCTTCATAAAGCCATGCTGACTTTGTCCTATTAAATTATGTTTATCTAAATGTTCCGTTACTGTCTCCTTAATAATAGACTCCAAAATTTTACCCACCACAGATGTTAGGCTAACTGGTCTATAATTTCCAGCCTTCTGCCTACAACCCTTTTTAAATAAGGGTGTTACATTAGCAGTTTTCCAATCTGCCGGGACCTTTGCTGAGCTCAGGGAGTTTTGGAAAATTATTACCAAAGCATCCACAATTCCTACTGCCACTTCTCTCAAGACCCTAGGATGTAAGACATCAGGTCCAGGGGATTTATCCGCCTTGAGTCCCATTATTTTACTGAGTACCAATTCCTTAGTAATTTTAATCGTATTTAGCTCCTCCCCCACTAGAGCCCCCTGTTTGTCCAGTGTTGGGATATTCTTAGTGTCCTCTACCGTAAAGACTGAAACAAAATATTTGTTCAGCATTTTTGCCATCTCCATGTTTCCCACCATTAATTTCCCGGTCTCATCCTCTAAGGGACCTACGTTTGCCTTAGCCACCCTTTTTCTTTTTATATAACTATAGAAACTCTTGCTATCTGTTTTTATATTTTTGCTAATTTATTTTCATAGTCTATTTTCCCTTTTTTAATCAATCCTTTAGTTACTTTTTGTTGTCCTTTGAAGACTTCCCAATCTTCTATACTTCCACTAACTTTGGCTACCTTATATGTCCTTGTTTTTAGTTGGATACTTTCTTTAATTTCTTTACTTAGCCATGGATGGCTGTCATTTCTTTTACACCCTTTTTTCCTCAGTGGAATATATTTATTTTGAAAGTTGTAAAATAACTCCTTGAATGAACACCACTGCTCATGTACCGTCTTACCCTTTAATCTATTTTCCCAGTCCACTTTAATCAATTCTGCTCTCATGCCATCATAGTCTCCTTTATTCAAGCTCAGTATGCTTGTTTGAGAACCAACCTTCTCACCCTCTAATTGGATATGGAATTCAACCATGTTATGGTCACTCATTCCAAGGGGATCCTTAACTAGGACATTATTAATTAATCCAGACTCATTACACAGTACCAGGTCCAAGGTTGCTTGCCCCCTTGTAGGATAAGTTACATACTGCTCAAGAAATCCATCCCTAAGACACTCAATAAACTCTTCCTCAAGGCTGCCCTGCCCAATTTGATTTGTCCAGTTAATATGATAGTTAAAATCCCCCATAATTATAGCTGTTCCCTTATTACATGCCCCAACTATTTCCTGATTAATACTTCTTCCAACAGAGTTGCAACTATTAGGAGGCCTATATACTACGCCCACCAGTGTTTTTTTCCCCTTATTATTCCTAATCTCTACCCAAACTGTTTCATTATCCTGATCTTTTGACCCAATATCATTTCTCTGTATTACAGTGATTCCTTCCTTTATTAACATAGCCACCCCCCCTCCCCTTCCTTCCTGCCTGTCCTTCCTGACTGTTAAATACCCTGGCATATTTAATTCCCAGACGTTGTCACCCTGCAGCCATGTTTTTGTAATGGCCACAAGATCATACCCATACATAGTTATTTGTGCCGTTAACTCGTCAATTTTGTTACGAATGCTACGTGCATTCAGATAAAGAACTTTCAAATGTGTTTTGCGACACTTACTTCCTGCTTTTTCCTTATTTAACACTTTACCTTTTACTCCATACCTTCTGTCCCTTCCTGACATGCTTTCCTCTGTCTCCCTGCTCAGGTTCCCAACCCCCTGCCACATCAGTTTAAATCCTCCCCAACAGCACTAGCAAACACTCCCTCTAGGACAGCGGTCCCGGCCCTGCCCAGCTGCAGACCGTCCGGTATGTACTGGTCCCACCTCCCCCAGAACCGGTTCCAATGTCCCAGGAATTTGAATCCCTCCCCCTTGCACCTTTCCTCTAGCCACGTATTCATTTGAAATATCCTCCTATTTCTACTCTGACTAGCACGTGGCACTGGTAGCAATCCTGAGATTACTACCTTTGAGGTCCTATTTTTTAATTTACCTCCTAACTCCCTATATTCTGCTTTTAGGACCTCATCCCCTTTTTTACCTATATCGTTGGTGCCTATGTGCACCACGACAGCTGGCTGTTCGCCCTCCCCCTCCAAAATGTTCTGTAGCCGCTCCGAGATGTCCTTGACCCTTGCACCAGGGAGGCAACACACCATCCTGGAGTCTTGGTTGCGGCCGCAGAAACGCCTATCTATTCCCCTTACAATTGAGTCCCCTATCACTATAGCTCTTCCACTCTTTTTCCTCCCAGCCTGTGCAGCAGAGCCGCCCATGGTGCCAGGAAGTTGGCTGCTGCTGCCTTCCCCTAAGTCATCGCCCCCAACAGTATCCAAAGCGGTATATCTGTTTGAGAGGGGGATGGCCACAAGGGACCCCTGCACTACCTGCCTGCACCTCCTACTCTGCCTGGTGGTCACCCATTCCCTTCCTGCCTGTACACCCTTCACCTGCGGTGTGACCAACTCACTAAACGTGCTATCCACGAGGTTCTCAGCATCGTGAATGCTCCAATATGCATCCAGCCGCAGCTCCAGCGCCGCAATGCGGGCTGTCAGTAGCTGCAGCTGGATACACTTCCCGCACACATGGTCGTCAGGGACACCGGAAGGGTCCCTGATTTCCCACATAGAGCAGGAGGAGCACAACACGGGGCTGGGCTGTCCTGCCATGACTTACCCTTTAATTAATTGAACTTTAATTAAATCAAATCAATACCACCAATTTCACTCAATTAAATGAATTACTCAAGGGCCCTTGGTTACTAGCACTAGAAATTATAATCACAAAATTAAGATCTTCGAAACTTTATAATCTATGAACCTTAACTATCAAACTATAAAGTAGTATAAATACTAACCTGCCGTACTCACCCAATCAGCCGCTCCCTCCTGCCCACGTCACGTTTTGAATCGTAACGTGGCTCTGGAACGCCGCCGCCGGTCTGAGATTGGTAAACCTCTGCAAACAAAAGCCCGCGAAAGTGAGTTTAGATACTCACCGGGCCTCGGCTCTCTCCGCCCCCGACACCAGCCTCTGTAAACAAAAGCCCGCGAAAGTGAGTTTAGATACTCACCGGGGGCTCTCAAAAGTGAGTTTAGATACTCACCGGGCCTCGGCTCTCTCCGCCCCGACACCAGCCTCTGTAAACAAAAGCCCGCGAAAGTGAGTTTAGATACTCACCGGGCCTCGGCTCTCTCCGCTCCCGACACCAGCCTCTGTAAACAAAAGCCCGCGAAAGTGAGTTTAGATACTCACCGGGCCTCGGCTCTCTCTGCTCCCGACAGCAGCCTCTGCAAACAAAAGCCCGTGAAAGTGAGTTTAGATACTCACCGGGCCTCGGCTCTCTCCGCTCCCGACAGCAGCCTCTGCAAATAAAAGCCCGCGAAAGTGAGTTTAGATACTCACCGGGCCTCGGCTCTCTCCGCTCCCGACCAGCCTCTGCAAACAAAAGCCCGCGAAAGTGAGTTTAGATACTCACCGGGCCTCCTGATATACACTCACCCCCTTTAGGTTAGAGGAGGTGGAAGGGTGGGGGACACTACAAGTGTAGTGTCTCGGGTTTAGAAACCGCCAACTTATATACAGGTAAAAAAAAAACTTACCCAGCAACCACTGCGACCCGCACTATTAAAGCAATCACTCTGTATAGCTTTTAAGCCTCGCTGCTCCACTCACTTCTCGCCCAGATCCGCCGCTGTAAAAGAGGGGCCTACCTGGATACCGCAGGCTTTTATAGCCTCACTGCTCCACTCACTTCTCGCCCAGGTCCGCCGCTGTAAAAGAGGGGCCTACCTGGATACCGCAGGCTTTTATAGCCTCGCTGCTCCACTCATTTCTCGCCCAGGTCCGCCGCTCTAAAAGAGGGGCCTACCTGGATACCGCAGGCTTTTATAGCCTCGCTGCTCCACTCACTTCTTGCCCAGGTCCGCCGCTGTAAAAGAGGGGCCTACCTGGATACCGCAGGCTTTTATAGCCTTGCTGCTCCACTCACTTCTCGCCCAGGTCCGCCGCTGTTAACAATCACAATGACGTGAACAAACACAATGACGTGAACAAACTCAGTGATGTTAACAAATAAAAGGATGTGAACAAATAAAATGATGTGAACAATCACAATGACGTGAACAACAGTGATGGACAATGATGTGAACAATCACAATGATGTGAACAATCACAATGATGTGAACAAACTCAGTGATGTGAACAAATAAAATGATGTGAACAATCACAATGATGTGAACAATCACAATGATGTGAACAGACACAATGATGTGAACAAACACAATGATGTGAACAATAACAATGACGTGAACAATCACAATGATGTGAACAAACACAATGACGTGAACAAACACATTGGCCCAGAAATTTGACTCGGAGGCTTGCCGCGGGGGTAAGGATCACGCGCGATATCACATACCGCGCCGGCCTTTGTGTTTTGGGCCCACAGGAACTTCGGGTCCTGGGCCTCTCCCTAGTGCCGGCGCGCAGTGTGTGCGTGTCCCAGGGGCGCAGTTAGTGCGATGCGACCTCTGGGATCACGTGGGCCATGGAGAGCCAATGGCAGCACACCATCTTTCATTCATAGTTTTGACAGGAGACATGTCAAATCTGTGAATTGAAAGAGACCCCAAAAGAACAGCTAAACCTCAAATAAATTTAAAAAAAAAACATTACATTAATAAAATAACTATAGTTAAATAAATTAACCACTTTAAACAAAAATTTAAATTGAAAAAAAATTTTTTTTTTTAAAGTTATAAAAATAAACTTACCTTTCTTTAAAGTCTCTAAAAAAGATAAACCTGTTGAAAAAAATTAAAAATTATACTTAATTAACTACTTACCTTGTTCAAAAGGGGTCTTACGCCTCCTTTTTACTTGTGTAGAATCTTCCATACTTACCCTCGCGTTGAAACCTGAAAAAAAACCTAAGTGTGCTGCGTGCGCACAGCCTGTAGTACGCACGCGGTTCACTTAGGAACCGCCCCCTTCACCATACCGGAAGTGCCGGTTTCCCGCGCATGCGCAGTGCATGCAGGAAACCAGCACTTCGGGATCGGATACGGGTGAGTACACAGTGCGTACTCTCCCGTATTAGGCCGAATTTTTGGGCCAATGAAGTGAACAGGCAAAACGACCTGAACTAATACCATGATGTGCACAAACAGAATGACGTGAACAATCACAATGACATGAACAATAACAATGGCGTGAACTGTCACAATAATGTGAACAAATACAATGACATGAACAATCACAATGACATGAAAAATCCAAAAGACGTAAACAAACAGAATGACGTGAAAAATCCAAAAGACGTGAACAATCACAATGATGTAAACAAATAAAATGATGTGAACAAATAAAATGATGTGAACAATCACAATGAAGTGAAGAGGCACAACGACCTGAACTAATACCATGATGTGCACAAACAAAATGACTTGAACTATTCTAAATGATGTGAACAAACAGAATGATGTGAACAAACACAATGACATGAACAATAACAATCGTGTGAACTGTCACAATAACGTGAACACATACAATGACGTGAATAATTCAAATGATGTGAACAAACACAATGGCGTGAATAAACACAATGACGTTAACAATCCAAATGATGTGAACAAACACAATGATGTAAACAATCACAATGACGTGAACAATCACAATGACATGAACTATCACAATGATGTTAACAAACACAACGATGTTAACAATCACAATGACGTGAACAAACTCAGTGATGTTAACAAATAAAAGGATGTGAACAAATAAAATGACGTGAACAATCACAATATCGTGAACAAACACAATGACATGAACAATCAACATGATGTTAACAATCACAATGACGTGAACAAACACAATGATGTGAACGAATAAAATGATGTGAACGAATAAAATGATGTGAACAATCACAATGATGTGAACAAACACAATGATGTGAACAATCACAATGATGTGAACAATCACAATGATGTGAACAATCACAATGATGTGAACAAACACAATGATGTGAACAAACACAATGATGTGAACAATCACAATGATGTGAACAATCACAATGATGTGAACAAACACAGTGATGTGAACAATCACAATGATGTGAACAATCACAATGATGTGAACAAACACAATGATGTGAACAATCACAATGATGTGAACAATCACAATGATGTGAACAAACACAATGATGTGAACAATCACAATGATGTGAACAATCACAATGACGTGAACAATCACAATGATGTGAACAAACACAATGACGTGAACAATCACAATGATGTGAACAATCACAATGACGTGAACAATCACAATGACGTGAACAATCACAATGACGTGAACAATCACAATGACTTGAACAATCACAATGATGTGAACAATCACAATGACGTGAACAATCACAATGATGTGAACAATCACAATGATGTGAACAATCACAATGATGTGAACAAACACAATGATGTGAACAATCACAATGATGTGAACAAACACAATGATGTGAACAATCACAATGATGTGAACAAACACAATGATGTGAACAATCACAATGACATGAACAATCTAAATATTGTGAACATACAGAATGACTTGATAAATCAGAATGACGTGAACAATCACAATGACATGAACTATCACAATGACATGAACTATCAGAATGACATGAACTATCAGAATGACGTGAACAATCACAATGACGTGAACAATCACAATGACGTGAACAATCACAATGACATGAACTATCACAATGATGTGAACAATCACAATGATGTGAACAATCACAATGACGTGAACAATCACAATGATGTGAACAATCACAATGACGTGAACAATCACAATGATGTGAACAATCACAATGACGTGAACAATCACAATGATGTGAACAATCACAATGACGTGAACAATCACAATGACGTGAACAATCACAATGATGTGAACAATCACAATGATGTGAACAAACACAATGACCTGAACAATCTAAATATTGTGAACATACACAATGACTTGATCAATCACACTGACGTGAACAAACACAATGGCGTGAAAAATCCAAAACACGTGAACAATCACAATGATGTGAACAATCACAATGACTTGAACAATCGCAATGATGTGAACAAACAAAACGACATGAGGAAACACATTGATGTGAACAATCACAATGACGTGAGCGAACACAATGACGTGAAGAAACACAAAGATGTGAAAAAAAACAATGACTTAAACTATCCAAATGAGGTGAACAAACACAATGACGTGAAAAAACACAATGACGTGAACAAACACAATGACGTGAACAAACACAATGACAGTAACAAACACAATGCGTGCGAGTCAGCAGAGAGTGCTGACGTTGGGTAAGTGTGAGAGTTCTTTAATTGTTAGTTCTCTTTAAATCATTCTTGATAAGAGTACTTAAGCAGTTTAAGTGAAGGGGAAAAATTAAATATTTGGGATTCTGTTGGTTTAGGAAGAGTAAAACAAGGTTACACTGCAGTAGGAGTAAATTGGCACAGCAGGCAGTAGAAACCAGTTTTCTAATCAATCAGCAGGGGTGACTCATTTGGCTGTAAACAAACAAACAGTATAAAAAGACCAGTGCTAGTGTGAACAAGCACTAAGTGCGAGTCAGCAGAGAGTGCTGAGTTTGGGTAAGTGTGAGTTCGGGTGAGTGGGGTGTAGGGTGCTCTTTTCAAACTTTAACTCTGTGGGTTGTAGTTAATAAGGCCTTTCTGGTGCAGAGTGACTGTTTGTAAACCATTTAACTGGTGTAATTTAGAGGGATTGATTTAATTTAAATCCAATTAATTAGAGGGGTTACTAGCATCTATAATCGGGCAGAGAGTGTCCATAACTAACAATAATTTTTTTTAATTAATTACATAGAATGGAGCAGGTGATGTGTTACTGTTGCGAGATGTGGGAGCCAGTGGACCCCATTGAGGCTCACGGTGATTACATCTGTGACAAGTGTCTGCTGCTACAGGAACTCCAGCTCCGTGATGATGAGCTGGAGTCTGAGCTTCAGACACTGCGACACATCAAGGAGGGGGAGAAGAACCTGGACTCTGCATTTCAGGAGGTGGTCACACCTATGAAGTTAATTAATTCAGATGTAGCCCATGGTCAGGAACAGGACGGTGTGACTACGAGTGAGGCAGGTATGGGGATCCAGGACGTAGTGGTGGAGGAGCTGCAGCCCTTGCTCTTGTCCAACAGGTTCGAGGTTCTCACTCCCTGTGGGGATAGGAGCAGGGACTGCAGGGAGGATGAGCAACCTGGCCACAGCACCATGGAACGGGGGGCCATTCAAGAGGGGGGAGTAAATAGAAATGTTGTAGTGGTAGGGGATAGTATTATTAGGGGGATAGATAGAGTTCTCTGCAGCCGAGAGCGAGAGTCCCGTAGGCTGTGTTGCCTGCCCGGTGCCAGGGTTAAGGACATCTCCTCTGGGCTGGAAAGACACTTGCAGTGGGAGGGGGTGGATCCAGTTGTCGTGGTCCATGTTGGTACAAACAACATAGATAGGACAAGGAAGCCGGTTCTGTTAAAGGAGTATGAGCAGCTAGGGGTCAAATTAAAAAACAGAACCTCAAGGGTAATAATCTCTGGATTATTACCTGAGCCACGAGCGAATTTGGCTAGGACAAATAAAATTAGAGAGTTAAATGAGTGGCTCAAAGACTGGTGTGGGAGAAATGGGTTTTGCTTCCTGGGGCACTGGCACCAGTACTGGGGCAGGAGGGAGCTGTTCCGTTGGGACAGGCTTCACTTGGCCAGTGCTGGGACTAGAGTCCTGGCGGATCATATAACTAGGGCTGTAGAGAGGGCTTTAAACTAACTAATGGGGGGGGAGGTTCGTAGAGAGCAAATAATAAAAATGACAACAGAGAAGGTCATAGACGTAGGTAGCAGTGGGGAAATTAAAAACCAGAGTGTGTCAGGAAGGGGCAGAAGGTATGGAGTAAAAGGTAAAGTAATAAAAAGGGCAAAAGCAGGAACTAAGTGTCACAAAACATATTTGAAAGTTCTCTATCTGAATGCACGTAGCATTCGTAACAAAATAGACGAGTTAATGGCACAAATAACTACATATGGGTATGATCTTGTGGCCATTACAGAAACATGGCTGCAGGGTGACAATGCCTGGGAATTAAACATACCAGGTTATTTAACAATCAGGAAGGACAGGCAGGAAGGAAGGGGAGGTGGGGTGGCAATGTTATTAAAGGAAGGAATCACTGTAATACAGAGAAATGATATTGGGTCAAAAGATCAGGATAATGAAACAGTTTGGGTGGAGATAAGGAATAATAAGGGGAAACAAACACTAGTGGGCATAGTCTATAGGCCACTGAACAGTTGCAACTCTGTTGGATGGAGTATCAATCAGGAAATAGTTGAGGCTTGTAATAAGGGAACATCTATAATTATGGGGAATTTTAACTATCATATTAATTGGACAAATCAAATTGGGCAGGGCTGCCTTGAGGATGAGTTCATTGAGTGTATTAGGGATGGGTTTCTTGAGCAGTATGTAACTGGACCGACCAGGGGGCAAGCAACCTTAGATCTGGTCCTGTGTAACGAGACAGGATTAATTAAAAATGTCCTAGTAAAGGATCCCCTTGGAATGAGTGACCATAACATGGTTGAATTCCATATTCAATTAGAGGGTGAGAAGGTTGGATCTCAAACAAGCGTGCTAAGCTTGAATAAAGGAGACTATGAAGGTATGCGAGCGGAATTGAGTAGAGTGGATTGGGAAAATAGATTAAAGGGTAAGACGATACATGATCAGTGGTGTACAATTAAGGAGTTATTTTACAACTTCCAAAAAAATATATATTCCACTGAGAAGAAAAGGGTGTAAAAGAAAAGACAGTCATCCGTGGCTAAGTAAAGAAATTAAGGATACTATTCGACTAAAAACAAGGACTTATAAGGTAGCTAAATCTAGTGGGAGGATAGAGGATTGGGAAAACTTTAAAAGACAGCAAAAAATAAAAAAAGAATGATTAAGAAAGGGAAGATAGATTATGAAAGTAAATTAGCAAAAAATATAAAAACAGATAGTAAGGGGTAGAAATTAGGTCGCGCCCCATTTGGGGCGCAAATATCGTCCGGACGCAAATATTAGCGCCTGGCGCTAATTATCGGCACTGACGGGAAACTTCACTTTTACCGCCCCGGGAGGTGAGTGGAGCGCTAAAGCAGGCGCTGCACACCTCTCTTAAGGCGCAAAGGCCGAGCAGTGAGGCGCTAACTCGGAGCGCTGGCGAAGCTCATGTAATGTCAGTCAGCAATGGAACACACACACAATGGCACGGGCCAGTTCTTAAAGGGGATGGTTAATCTTGCTTTCCATCCACATCCTGTTCATTGCTGCCTGGAATCTCGGCCTGGAGAGACTTGCACATCAAATGTGCTGGAAAGAACAATGGAGAGCACCAGGCTAAGAGCTCAGAGTGCAGCTCCCACGGTCTCTGCTAAATCGATACAAGGAATGGCAAATCAAAATGAACCTGCAAAGTGCTGCTCAGTACCCAAAACTCCTTCACACAACGTTGAATCTCTCCAGAAGTCTCTCCCTCTCTCTCTCAGAATGCATAGTTCAAAAATGCCACCAACAATAAAAAACAGGAAGAGGCCCCCTTTAAATAGCGCCCCCCCCAGCCCCACAGCGATTGATAGCGTTCCAGTCTTCTGGTCGTTGGAAGCGCCAGGCGGTAAGGCAGGGGGCGCCACTCAATTTCCGCTACGGGGCGCCCCAAGGGCGTTGCACCATGGAATGACGTCACAATCTGCGCGCGCAGGTGGTCGCAGCGGTAAGTTTTAGCGCCGCCGCACAATCTCAAGTTAAGTTCTCGAGCGGCGCAAACATCGCTGCGCCCGGGCGTTAGCGGCTTTGCGCCCCATTAGCGCCCTCTTAAGGCGCTAACGGGTGGCGCAACCAAGTGAATTTTTACCCCTAAGAGTTTTTATAGTTATATAAAAAGAAAAAGGGTGGCTGAAGTAAATGTTGGTCCCTTAGAGGATGAGACCGAGAAATTAATGGTGGGAGATATGGAGATGGCAAATACACTGAATGAATATTTTGTATCAGTCTTTACAGTAGAGGACACTAAGAATATCCCAACACTGGACAAACAGGGGGCTGTAGGGGGGGAGGAGGTAAACACGATCAAAATCACTAAGGAAGTGGTACTCGGTAAAATAATGGGACTCAAGGCGGATAAATCACCTGGACCTGATGGCTTACATCCTAGGGTCTTGAGGGAAGTGGTGGTAGGGATTGTGGATGCATTGGTAATAATTTTCCAAAACTCCCTGGACTCAGCAAAGATCCCGGCAGACTGGAAAACTGCTAATGTAACACCCTTATTTAAAAAGGGCAGTAGACAGAAGGCTGGAAACTATAGACCGGTTAGCCTAACATCTGTGGTAGGTAAAATTTTGGAGTCCATTATTAAGGAGACAGTAACGGGACATTTGGATAATCATAATTTAATAGGACAAAGTCAGCATGGTTTTATGAAGAGGAAGTCATGTTTGACAAATTTGCTGGAGTTCTTTGAGGAAGTAACATACAGGGTGGATAAAGGGGAACCAGTGGATGTGGTGTATTTAGACTTCCAGAAGGCATTTGACAAGGTGCCACACAAAAGATTATTGCTTAAGATAAAAAATCACGGGATTGGGGGTAATATTCTGGCATGGATAGAGGATTGGGTATCTAACAGAAGGCAGAGAGTTGGGATAAATGGTTCATTCTCAGACTGGCAATCAGTAACTAGTGGTGTTCCACAGGGGTCAGTGCTGGGTCCCCAACTCTTCACAATCTATATTAACGATTTGGAGGAGGGGAATGAGTGTAACATATCAAAGTTTGCAGATGATACTAAGATGGGAGGGAAAGTAATGAGTGAGGAGGACATAAAAAATCTGCAAGGGGACATAGACAGGCTAAATAAGTGGGCAGAGATTTGGCAGATGGAATACAATACTGGAAAGTGTGAGGTTATGCACTTTGGCAGGAAAAATAGTAGAGCAAGTTATTATCTTAATGGCAAGAAATTGGAAAGTACTGAAGTACAAAGGGATCTGGGGGTCCTGGTGCACGAAACTCAAAAGGTTAGTATGCAGGTGCAGCAAGTGATTAAGAAGGCCAATGGAATGTTGGCTTTCATTGCTAGGGGGATAGAATATAAAAATAGGGAGGTATTGCTTCAGTTGTACAAGGTATTGGTGAGACCGCACCTGGAATACTGCATACAGTTTTGGTATCCATACTTAAGAAAAGACATACTTGCTCTCGCGTCAGTACAAAGAAGGTTCACTCGTTTAATCCCGGGGATGAGGGGATGGACATATGAGGAGAGGTTGGGTAGATTGGGACTCTACTCATTGGAGTTCAGAAGATTGAGAGGCGATCTTATTGAAACATATAAGATTGTGAAGGGGTTGGATCGGGTGGATGCGGGGAGGATGTTCCCGATGATGGGTGAAACTAGAACTAGGGGGCATAGTCTTAGAATAAGGGGCTGCTCTTTCAAAACTGAGATGAGAAGGAACTACTTCACTCAGAGGGTGGTAGGTCCATGGAATATGCTGCCCCAAAAAGCTGTAGAAGCTACATCATTACATAAATTTAAAACAGAAACAGACAGTTTCCTAGAAGTAAAGGGCATTAAGGGTTACGGGGAGCGGGCAGGAATTTGGACATGAGTCTAGGTTCGGATCGGTCATGGCCATGTGGGTAGCGTAGTGGGACCAGGGGCCGTGTAGCCTGATCCTGCTCCTATTTCATGTGTCCAATTCTGTTAGGTTCAGGAGACGGTTCTGTGATAGTAGATTGGCGGTTAGGATCAGATCAGCCATGATCTTATTGAATGGCGGAGCAGGCTCGAGGGGCCAATTGGCCTACTCCTGCTCCTATTACTTATGTTCTTATGACGTGACCAAACACAATGACGTGAACAATGTAAATGTCGGGAACAAACACGATGACACGAACAAACACAATGTCGTGAACAATCCAAATCATGTGAAGCATCCAAATGACGTGAAAATCACAATGATGTGAACAAACACAATGACGTGAACAATCCCAATGATGTGAACAATAACAATGACGTGAACAATCTCATTGACGTGAACAAATACAATTCAGTGACCAAACACAATAATGTGCGCAATCAATATGACGTGAACAATCACAATGACGTGAACAAACACAATGACGTGAACAAACACAATGATGTTAACAAACACAATGATGTTAACAAACACAATGATGTGAAAAATCCAAAAGACGTAAACAAACACAATGAAGTTAAAAATCACAATGACGTGAACAAATACAATGACGTGAACAATCACAATGACCTGAACAAACACAAGGATGTGAACCAATAAAATGATGTGACCAAAAACAAATGACATGAACAATCACAAGGACGTGAACAATCACAATAGCTTGAACAAACACAATGACGTGAACAAACACAATGATGTGAACTAAAACACTGACGTGGGGATCAACCCAAATGTCATGAACAACCTCAATGACGTGAACAAACAGAATGACGTGAAAAATCCGAATGATGTGAACAAACACAATAACGTGAAGAAACACAATGATGTGATCAATGACAATGTCGTGAACAGGCACAATGTCGTGAACAAATACCATGATGTGCACAAACACAATGACGTGAACAATTCTAAAAGACGTGAACAAACACAATCATGTGAACAATCAGAATGACATGAACAAACACAATAATGTGAAAAATCCAAGTGAATTGAACAATCACAATGACATGAACAATCGCAATGACGTGAACAAACACAATGACGTGAACAAACACAATTACGTGAACAATCTAAATGTCGAGAACACAATGATTTGATCAACCACAATGACGTGAACAAAAACACTGACGTGTTCAATCCAAATGACGTGAACAATCCAAATGACGTGAACAATCCGATTGATGTGAACAAACACAATGACGTTGACAAACACAAAGACGTGAAGAAATACCATGATGTGCACAAACACAATGATGTGAACAATTCTAAAAGACGTGTACAAACACAATTACGTGAAAAATCCAAAAGACGTAAACAAACACAATGACGTACAAACACAATGATGTGAACAAGCACAAGGATGTGAACAAATAAAATGATGTGACTAAAAACACAGTGACATGAACAATCATAATGACATGAACAAACTCAATGAAGTGACCAAACACAATGATGTGAACAATCACAATGACATGAACAAACAGAATGACGTGAACAATCCCAATGACGTGAGCAATCACAATGGTGTGAACAATCACAATGACATGAACAAATACAATTCAGTGAACAAACACAATGACGTAAACAATCACAATGACGTGAACAATCCCAATGACGTGAGCAATCACAATGGTGTGAACATACACAATGACGTAAACAAACACGATTATGTGAACAAACACAATGATGTGAACAAACACAATGACGTGAACAATAACAATGATGTGAACAAACACAATGATGTGAACAAACACAATGATGTGAACAATAACAATGATGTGAACAAACACAATGATGTGAACAAACACAATGATGTGAACAAACACAATGACGTAAACAATCACAATGACGTGAACAATAACAATGACGTGAACAAATACAATTCAGT
Source organism: Squalus acanthias (assembly GCA_030390025.1). Taxonomy (NCBI): domain Eukaryota; kingdom Metazoa; phylum Chordata; class Chondrichthyes; order Squaliformes; family Squalidae; genus Squalus; species Squalus acanthias. The sequence goes on along the minus strand of JASTWF010000296.1, from coordinate 527,024 downwards.
GAACAAACACAATGACGTGAACAATAACAATGATGTGAACAAACACAATGACGTGAACAAACACAATGATGTGAACAAACACAATGACGTGAACAATCACAATGATGTGAACAAACACAATGACGTGAACAAACACAATGATGTAAAAAAATCCAAATGACGTGAACAATCACAAAGACCTGAATAAACACAAGGATGTGAACAAATAAAATGATGTGACCAAAAACAAAATGACATGAACAATCCCAATGATGTGAACATTCACAATAGCATGAACAATTACATTGACGTGAACAAACACAATGACGTGAACAAACACGATGGCCCAGAAATTTGGGTCGGAGGCTTCCCGCGGGTGCAAACCCCCGACCTGCACTTACATAGAGCGCCTGCTATTGTGCTCTGGGCCTGCGTGGGATTCTGATCCTGGGCCTCCTATAGCTGCCGGTGAGCAGTGCTCGCATATCCCAGCAGCGCAACTAGTTCGCACCATCCCCTGTGATCACGTGGGCCATGGGGAGCCAATCAGAGCAGGGAATCTCCATTCATAGATTTGACAGGACCTGTCAAATCTATGAATAGTGATCAGCCCCAAAACCTAAGTAAAACTTCAAATAAATTTAAAAAAAATCAAATTTTTAAAATAACTATTAATTACATAAATTAACTATTTTAAACAAAAATTTAAATTTTTGAAAAAATTAATTAAAGTTTTTAACGGGGCGAAAAATAAACTTACCTTTCTTTAAAGTATTTAAAAATGATAAACCTGTGGAAAAAATGATTCAATTTTACTTAATTCACCTCTTACCTTGTTAAAAGCAGGCCTTGCGCCTGCTTTTTCCACGCGCAGCTGCTAGGGAATTACCCGCACGGAGAAACCTGTAAAAAAAGCGGAAGTTCCAGGTCTATGCGCTGCCTCTCCCGTGCACGAGCTTGACCCGCGAACTCCTTCCTTCAAGAGAACGGAAGTTCTGGTTGCCAGCGCATGCGCAGTGCGTGCGCAAAACCGGCACTTCCGTTGGCCCTACGGGTGAGTATGGGAATGGAATTTCAGGGCCAATAATGTGAAAAAATACTATTCACTGAACAAACACAATGACGTCAACAAACACAATGACGTGAACAAAAACACTGACGTGTTCAATCCAAATGACGTGAACAATCCAAATGACGTGAACAATCCGATTGATGTGAACAAACACAATGACGTTGACAAACACAAAGACGTGAAGAAATACCATGATGTGCACAAACACAATGATGTGAACAATTCTAAAAGACGTGTACAAACACAATTACGTGAAAAATCCAAAAGACGTAAACAAACACAATGACGTACAAACACAATGATGTGAACAAGCACAAGGATGTGAACAAATAAAATGATGTGACTAAAAACACAGTGACATGAACAATCATAATGACATGAACAAACTCAATGAAGTGACCAAACACAATGATGTGAACAATCACAATGACGTGAACAAACAGAATGACGTGAACAATCCCAATGACGTGAACAAACAGAATGACGTGAACAATCCCAATGACGTGAGCAATCACAATGGTGTGAACAATCACAATGACATGAACAAATACAATTCAGTGAACAAACACAATGACGTAAACAATCACAATGACGTGAACAATCCCAATGACGTGAGCAATCACAATGGTGTGAACATACACAATGACGTAAACAAACACGATTATGTGAACAAACACAATGATGTGAACAAACACAATGACGTGAACAAACACAATTATGTGAACAAATACAATTCAGTGAACAAACACAATGACGTGAACAATAACAATGATGTGAACAAACACAATGATGTGAACAAACACAATGATGTGAACAAACACAATGACGTAAACAATCACAATGACGTGAACAATAACAATGACGTGAACAAATACAATTCAGTGAACAAACACAATGACGTGAACAAATACAATTCAGTGAACAAACACAATGACGTGAACAAACACAATGATGTGAACAAACACAATGACGTGAACAATCACAATGATGTGAACAAACACAATGACGTGAACAAACACAATGATGTAAAAAAATCCAAATGACGTGAACAATCACAAAGACCTGAATAAACACAAGGATGTGAACAAATAAAATGATGTGACCAAAAACAAAATGACATGAACAATCCCAATGATGTGAACATTCACAATAGCATGAACAATTACATTGACGTGAACAAACACAATGACGTGAACAAACACGATGGCCCAGAAATTTGGGTCGGAGGCTTCCCGCGGGTGCAAACCCCCGACCTGCACTTACATAGAGCGCCTGCTATTGTGCTCTGGGCCTGCGTGGGATTCTGATCCTGGGCCTCCTATAGCTGCCGGTGAGCAGTGCTCGCATATCCCAGCAGCGCAACTAGTTCGCACCATCCCCTGTGATCACGTGGGCCATGGGGAGCCAATCAGAGCAGGGAATCTCCATTCATAGATTTGACAGGACCTGTCAAATCTATGAATAGTGATCAGCCCCAAAACCTAAGTAAAACTTCAAATAAATTTAAAAAAAATCAAATTTTTAAAATAACTATTAATTACATAAATTAACTATTTTAAACAAAAATTTAAATTTTTGAAAAAATTAATTAAAGTTTTTAACGGGGCGAAAAATAAACTTACCTTTCTTTAAAGTATTTAAAAATGATAAACCTGTGGAAAAAATGATTCAATTTTACTTAATTCACCTCTTACCTTGTTAAAAGCAGGCCTTGCGCCTGCTTTTTCCACGCGCAGCTGCTAGGGAATTACCCGCACGGAGAAACCTGTAAAAAAAGCGGAAGTTCCAGGTCTATGCGCTGCCTCTCCCGTGCACGAGCTTGACCCGCGAACTCCTTCCTTCAAGAGAACGGAAGTTCTGGTTGCCAGCGCATGCGCAGTGCGTGCGCAAAACCGGCACTTCCGTTGGCCCTACGGGTGAGTATGGGAATGGAATTTCAGGGCCAATAATGTGAAAAAATACTATTCACTGAACAAACACAATGACGTCAACAAACACAATGACGTGAACAATCACAATGACGTGAACACACACAATGATGAGAAAAAATACAATTCACTGAACAAACACAATGACGTCAACAAACACAATGACGTGAACAATCACAATGACGTGAACACACACAATGATGAGAAAAAATACAATTCACTGAACAAACACAATGATGTGAACAATCACAATGACGTGATGAAACACAATGACGTGAACAAACACAATGAAGTGAACAATCACAATGACGTGAACAAACACAATGAAGTGAACAATCACAATGACGTGAACAAACACAATGACGTGAACAAACACAATGAAGCGAACAATCACAATGACGTAAACAAACACAATGATGTGCAAAACCCAAATGATGTGAGCAATTCAAATGACGTGATCAATCACGATGACGTGAACAAACAAAAAGATGTAAATAATCACAATCATGTGAACAAAAACAATGATGTGAACAATCCAAATGACATGAACAAACACAATGAAGTGACCAAACACGATGACTTGAACAATCACAATGACGTGAACAAACCAATGATGTGAACAAAACAAATTACGTGAACAATCACAATGACGTAAAAAATCACAATGACGTGAACAATTAGAATGAAGTGAATAAACACAAGGATGTGAACAAATACAATTCAGTGAACAAACACAATGATGTAAACAAACATGATGACTTGATCAATCACACTGACGTGAACAAACCAATGATGTGAACAATCCAAATTACGTGAACAATCACAATGACGTTAAAAATCACAATGACGTGAACAATCACAATGACGTTAACAAACAGAATGATGTGAACAAACACAATTCAGTGAACAAATACAATGACGTGCACAATCCCAATGATGTGAAAAATCACAATGAAGTGAACAAATAGAATTCAGTGAAGAAACACAATGACGTGAAAAATCACAATGAAGTGAACAATCCAAATGATGTGAACAATCACAATGGTGTGAACAATTAGAAAGACGTGATCAATTACAATGACGTAAACAAACACAATGACTTGAACAATACAAATGACGTGAACAAATACAATTCAGTGAACAAACTCAATGACGTGAACAATCACAATGACGTGAACAAACACAATGACGTCAACAATCACAATGAAGTGAACAAACACAATGACATGAACAAACACAATGACATGAACAAACACAATGACGTGAACAATCACAATGATGTGAACAAACACAATGACGTGAACAATCACAATGATGTGAACAAACACAATGATGTGAACAATCACAATGATGTGAACAAACACAATGACGTGAACAAACACAATGACGTAAACAAACACAATGATGTGAACAAACACAATGACGTGAACAAACACAATGACGTAAACAAACACAATGACGTCAACAATCACAATGATGTGAACAATCACAATGATGTGAACAAACACAATGATGTGAACAAACACAATGATGTGAACAAACAAAATGACATAAACAAACACAATGATGTGAACAAACACAATGACGTAAACAAACACAATGATGTGAACAAAAACAATGATGTGAACAAAAACAATGATGTGAACAAACAAAATGATGTGAACAATCACAATGATGTGAACAATCACAATGGCCCAAAAATTAGTGTCTCTACGCGAGAGTACGCTCTGTGTACTCTCACATATTCTGTCTCCAATTGTCGGTTTTCTGCATGCACTGCGCATGCGCTGAAAAGCGGCACTTGGTGATTTCAAAAGGGGGCGGTTCCTAAGTGAACCATGTGCGCGCTACAGGCTGCGCGCACGCAGTGCACTTAGTGCTTTGAACGCGCAGGTAAGCATGGAAGATTTTGCACATAAAGAAAGGAGGCGTAAGACCCTCTTTTAACAAGGTAAGTAGTTAATTAAGTATTATTTTGAATTTTTTTCAACAGGTATATCTTTTTTAGAGACTTTAAAGAAAGGTAAGTTTATTTTTATAACTTTTTAAAAGATTTTAAATTTTTTCAAAAATTTAATTTTTTGTTTAAAGTGGTTAATTTATTTAACTATACTTATTTTATTAAGGTGATGGTTTTTAAAAAAAATTAATTGAGGTTTAGCTGTTCTTTTGAGGGGGTATAGATTCATAGCTTTCACAGCACTTGCTCTGAAAACTATGAATGAAAGATGGTGTGCTGCCATTGGCTCTAACTGAATCACGTGATCCCACAGCTCGCACGAATTAACTGCGCCTGTGGGATACGGAAGCCCTGCACAGCTGCTGTCCAGAACATCAAGTTCGTGCGAGCTCAGAATGAAAAGGCAGGCGCGCAGTGAGATATCGCGGGGAAGCCTTACCCCCGCACGAAGGCTCCGTCTTTAATTTCTGGGCCATAGATGTGAACAAACAAAATGACATAAACAAACACAATGATGTGAACAAACACAATGACGTGAACAAACACAATGTCGTGAACAAAGACAATGACGTGAACAAACACAATGACGTGAACAATCACAATGACGTGAACAATCAAAATGATGTGAACAATCACAATGACGTGAACAAACACAATGACGTGAACAATCACAATAATGTGAACAATCACAATGATGTGAACAAACACAATGATGTGAACAAACACAATGATGTGAACAAACACAATGACGTGAACAATCACAATAATGTGAACAATCACAATGATGTGAACAAACACAATGACGTGAACAAACACAATGTCGTGAACAAAGACAATGACGTGAACAAACACAATGACGTGAACAATCACAATAATGTGAACAATCACAATGACGTGAACAAACACAATGACGTGAACAATCACAATGACGTGAACAAACACAATGACGTGAACAATCACAATAATGTGAACAATCACAATGATGTGAACAAACACAATGACGTGAACAAACACAATGTCGTGAACAAAGACAATGACGTGAACAATCACAATAATGTGAACAATCACAATGACGTGAACAATCACAATGACGTGAACAATCAAAATGATGTGAACAATCACAATGACGTGAACAAACACAATGACGTGAACAATCACAATAATGTGAACAATCACAATGACGTGAACAAACACAATGACGTGAACAATCACAATGACGTGAACAATCACAATAATGTGAACAATCACAATGACGTGAACAAACACAATGACGTGAACAATCACAATAATGTGAACAATCACAATGATGTGAACAGACACAATAATGTGAACAATCACAATGATGTGAACAAACACAATGTCGTGAAAAAAGACAATGACGTGAACAAACACAATGATGTGAACAATCACAATGATGTGAAAAATCACAATGATGTGAACAATCACAATGCCGTGTGCAAACACAATGACGTGAACAATCCAAATGACGGGAACAATCCAAATGACTTGAACAATCACAGTGATGTGAACAATCACAATCAGGTGAACAAACACAGTGACGTACAATTACAGTGGCATGTGCAAACACAGTGACATGCACAAATTCAGTGACATGTACAAGCACAGTGACATGTACAAACACAGCGACATGTACAAACACAATGGGCCAAAAATTCGGCCCTTCCCGGGTGAGTACACAGTGCGTACTCACCCGTAAGACGTCCCGAAGTGCCAGTTTCCTGCATGCACTGCGCATGCGCGGGAAACCGGAACTTCCGGTCTGGTGAAGGGGGCGGTTCCTAGGTGAACCGCGTGCGCGGTAGAGGCTGCGCGCACGCAGCAAACTTAGATTTTTTTTCAGGTTTCTACTCGAGGGTAAGTAGTGAAGAAACTACGCTTATGAAAAGGAGGCGCAAGACCCGTTTTCAACAAGGTAAGTGGTTAATTAAGTATAATTTAAACATTTTTTCAACAGGTTTATCTTTTTTAGATACTTTAAAGAAAGGTAAGTTTATTTTTATCACTTTTAAAAAGTATTTTTAAATTTTTCAAAATTTAAATTTTTGTTTAAAGTGGTTAATTTATTTAACTATAGTTATTTTATAAATGTGATGGTTTTTTACAACATTTATTTTAAGTTTAGCTGTTCTTTTGGGGCCGATTTCAATTCACAGATTTGACAGGTCTCCTGTCAAATCTATGAATGAAAGATGGTCTGCTGCCATTGGCTCTCCATGGCCCACATGATCCCAGGGGACGCATCGCACTAACTGCGCCCCTGGGACACGCACGTACTGTGCGCCAGCAGTTGGGAGAGGCCCAGGAGCTGAAGTTCCCGTGGGACCAAAACACAACGGCATGCGTGGTAGGTAAGTGCACGTATGATCTTTACCCCCGCGGCAAGCCGGAGAGGTGAATTTCTGGGCCAGTGACATGTACAATCACAGTGAAATGCGCAAACACAGTGACATGTACAAACACAGTGACATGTACAAACACAGCGACATGTACAAACACAGTGACCTGTACAAATACAAAGAGACATGTACAAACACAGTGACCTGTACAAATATAGTGATATGTACAACCACAGTGATATGCACAAACACAGTGTCATATACAAACAGTGACATGTACAAACAGAGTGACATGTACAAACAGAGTGACATGTACAATCAGAGTGACATGCACAAATACAGTGACATGCACAAATACAGTGACATGTACAAACACAGTGACATGTACAAAGGCAGTAACATGTACAATCACAGTGACATGTACAAACAAAGTGACATGTACAAACACAGTGACATGTACAATCACAGTGAAATGTGCAAACACAGTGACATGTACAAACACAGTGACCTGTACAAATACAGTGTCATATACAGAGTGACATGCACAAACACAGTGACATGTACAACCTCAGTGACATGTACAGACACCGTGACATGTGCAAACACAGTGACATGTACAAATACAGAGACATGTACAATCACAGTGTCATGTGCAAACAGAGTGACATATACAAACACAGTGACATGTACATACACAGTGGCATGTACAAACACAGTGACATGTACAAGTACAGTGATATATGCAAACAGTGTGACATGCACAAACACAGTGACATGTACAATTACAGGGGCATGTGCAAGCACAGTGACGTGTACAAACACAGTGACATGCACAAATACAGTGACATGTACAAACACAGCGAAATGTACAAAACACAGCGACATCTACAACACAGTGAATGCACAAATACAGTGACATGTACAAACACAGTGACATGTACAAACACAGTGTCATGTACAAACACAGTGCCATGTACAAACACAGTGACATGTACAAACACAGTAACATGTACAAATACAGTGACATGCGCAAACACAGTGACATGTACAATCACAGTGACATGTACAAATAAAGTGACATGTACAAACACAGTGACATGTACAAACGGAGTGACGTACAATCACAGTGATATGCACAAGTACAGTGATATGTACTAACACAGTGACTTGCACAAACACAGTGACATGTACAACCTCAGGATAAAGTGTAGGCCATTCAGGACTGAGATGAGAAGACATTTCCTCACACAGAGGCTGGTGAATCTTTGGAATTCTCTACCCCAGAGTGTAGCGGATGCTCAGTCATTGGGTATATTCAAAACAGAAGTCAATAGATTTCTGACTTGTAAGGGCATCAAGGGATATGGTGATAGGGCCGGTGAATGGAGTTGAGACAGAAGATCAGCCATGATCTCATTAAATGGCGGAGCAGGCTCGATGGGCCGAATGGCCTACTCCTGCTCCTATTTCTTATGTTCTTGACACAGTGATATGTACAAGCACAGTGACATGTGCAAACAGTGACATGTACAATCACAGTGACATATACAGAGTGACATGTACAATCACAGTGACATGTACAAACACAGAGACATGTACAAACACAGTGATATGTACAAACACAGTGACGTGTACAAACAGTGACAAAGTCATAGGGGAAAAATTCAGTTGGTTGCGCCTCCCATTAGCGCCTTAAGAGGGCGCTAATGGGGCACAAAGCAACTAGCAGCCCGGGCGCAGCGATGTTTGCGCCGCTCGCGAAATTAACTAGACATTTTGTGGCGGCGCTAAACACTACCGCCACGATCTCCTGCGCCGGCAGATCGTGACATCAGTCGAGTGCGCAATGCTCCGGTAGTGCCCTGGAGTGGATATTGAGTGGCGCCCCGTGCCTTACCGCCTGCCGCCAGCAAGGACAGGTTGAGGGGAGCATTTTGCAGTCAGGAAGGGACTGGGGGAGCGCTATTTAAAGGTGACCGCTTCCTGCCTTTTATTGTTGGTGACATTTTTGAACCACACTTTCTGAGAGAGAGAGAGAGAGACTTCTGGAGAGATTCAACGCTGTGTGAAGGAGTTTTGGGTACTGAGCAGCACTTTGCAGGTTCATTTTGATTTGCCCTTCCTTGTATCAATTTAGAAGAGACTGTGGGGGCTGCACTCTGAGCTCTTTCCCTGGTACTCTCCATTGTTCTTCCAGCAGATTTGATGTACAGGTCTCTCCAGGCCGAGATTCAAGGTTTCAATGAGCAGGATGTGGATGGAAAGCAAGATCGACCCTCCCCTTTAAGAACTGGCCGGCGCCATTGTGTGTGTGTTCCATTGCTGACTGACATCGCATGAGCTTCGCCAGCGCTCTGAGGTAGCACCTCGCTCCTCGGCCTTTGCGCCTTAAGACAGGTGTGAAGCGCCTGATTTAGCGCTCCAATCACCTCCAGGGGCGATAAAAGTCAAGTTTGCAGTCGGAGGCGATAATTAGCGCCAGGCGCTAATCTTTGGGCCCGGCTGATAATTGCGCCCCAAATGGGGCGATACTGAATTTCTCCCCCATAGAGTCATACGGCACAGAAGGAGGCCATTCGGCCCATCGAGTCCGTGCCAGCCGACAAAGAGCTATCCAGCCTAATCCCACTTTCCAACACTTAGTCCGTAGCCCTGTAGGTTACGGCACTTGAAGCGCATATCCAAGTACTTTTTAAATGTGATGAGGGTCTCTGCCTCTACCACCCTTTCAGGTAGTGTCTTCCAGACTCCCACCACCCGCTGGTTGAAAAAATTCTCCTCAAATCCCCTCTAAGCCTCCTACCAATTACTTTAACTCTATGCCCCCTGGTTATTGAACCATCTGCTAAGAGAAATAGGTCCTTCCTATTCACTATATCTAGGCCCGTCATAATTTTTTACACCTCAATTAGGTCTGCCCTCAGCCTCCTCTGTTCCAAAGAAAACAACCCCAGCCTATCCAATCTTTCCTCATAGCTAAAATTCCCCAGCCCAGGCAACATCCTCATAAATCTCCTCTGCACCCCCACTCGTGCAATCACATCCTTCCTGTAATGTGGTGACCAGAACTGCACGCAGTATTCTAGCTGCGGCCTAACTAGTGTTTTATACAGTTCAAGCATAACCTCCCTGCTCTTATATTCTATGCCTCGGCTAATAAAGGCAAGTATCCCGTATGCCTTCTTAACCACCTTATCTACCTGTCCTGCTACCTTCAGGGATCTGTGGACATGCATTCCAAGGTCCCTCTGATCCTCTGCGCTTCTCAGAGTACTACCATTTATTGTGTATTCCCTTGCCTTGTTAGCCCTCCCAAATGCATTACCTCACACTTCTTCAGATTGAATTCCATTTGCCACTGTTCTGCCCACCAGACTAGTCCATTGATATCTTCCTGCAGTCTACAGCTTTCTTTTTCATTATCAACCACACGGCCAATTTTTGTATCATCTGCAAACTTCTTAATCATACTTCCTACATTCAAGTCCAAATTATTGATATATACCACAAAAAGCAAAGGACCCAGTACTGAGCCCTGCGGAACCCCACTGGAAACAGCCTTCCAGTCACAAAAACACCCTTCAACCATTACCCTTTGTTTCCTGCCTCTGAGCCAATTTTGGATCCAACTTGCCACTTTGCCTTGGAACCCATGGGCTTTTACTTTCATGAACAGTCTGCCATGCGGGACCTTATCAAAAGCCTTGCTAAAATCGATTTAAACTACATCAAATGCACTACCCTCATCGACCCTCCTTGTTACCTCCTCCAAAAATTCAATCAACTTAGTCAGACACGACCTTCCCTTAACAAATCCATGCTGACTGTCCCTGATTAATCCGTGTCTTTCTAAATGAAGATTTATCCTGTCCCTCAGATTTTTTTCCAATAATTTTCCCACCACCAAGGTTAGGCTGACTGGCCGGTAATTACTCGGTCTATCCCTTTCTCCCTTTTTAAACAGCGGTAACACGCACAAACACAGTGACATATACAAACACAGTGATATATACAAACATATGACATGTACTAACACAATGACATGTACTAACACTGACATGCACAAATACAGTGACATGTACTAACACAGTGACATGTCCAAACATAGTGCCACGTACAAACAGTGATATGTACAAACTGTGTAAAGTACAAATACAGTACATGTACAAACATTGAAATGTACTATGACATGTACAAGCATAGTGACATGTACATTCACAGTGACTTTGACATGTACAAACACAATGACATGTACAAACAGTGAACTGTACAAACACAGTGACATGTACAAACACAGTGACAAGTATGAACACAGTAACATGGACAATCACAGTGACATAGAATCATAGAAATTTACAGCACAGAAGGAGGCCATTTGGCCCATCTTGTCCGTGCCGGCCGACAAAGAGCTATCCAGCCTAATCCCACTTTCCAACACTTAGGGGTAGAAATTAGGTCGCGCCCCATATGGGGCGCAAATATCGTCCGAGCGCAAATGTTAGCGCCTGGCGCTAATTATCGGCACTGACAGGAAACTTCACTTTTACCGCCCCGGGAGGTGAGTGGAGCGCTAAAGCAGGCGCTGCACACCTCTCTTAAGGCGCAAAGGCCTAGGAGTGAGGCGCTACCTCAGCGTGCGAGCGCAGCGCAGCTGCTGCCAGTTAGCGAGGGAACACAGACACACTGGCGCCGGACACTTCTTAAAGCGGGGGGGGGGCCACTTGCTCCCCAGCCACACCCTGCTCATTGCAGCCTTGAATCTCAGCCTGGAGAGACATGTAATCCATTTTGCTGCCAAGCATGGAGAGGGTGAGAGAACGCGCTCATCGCTTCACCGAGCGGGCCTTGGATGCTCTGGTTGACGCAGTGGAGCGCAGACGATGCATGCTGTTCCCGGAGAGTGGCAGGAGGCCTTTGCCACGCGAGTTCAGAAGAGTGTGGAGGGAGGTGGCTCAGAGCGTCTCCTCCAGGAGCATGGTGCCCAGGACCCATGTTCAGTGCCGCAAAAAATTCAACGACCTCACTCGGGTCGTCAGGGTGAGTGGCTTTTTCTCAATACCTCTCCATCCCTCCATCTCAACCTCACTCTATGGCCAGAGGGTCTTAAAACCCCAATGCACAACACTCATCCAACACCTATGGCCCTTTCATCAAACACACACACACATTCCACACTTTGCATACAGGAAGGGCTATTCACCTATGGGAGGCACATCAGGCAAGACCATGGCTGCATATTGTAAGGGCTATTCACCTATGGGAGGCACATCAGGCAAGACCATGGCTGTATATTTACTCAGATGCTGTCCTTTTTCTTGCAGGCTAAGCTGGCTCATAATCGGAGACAGCAGCAACGGACGGGTGCAGGGCGGCTTCAGCTGCAACCCCTCAGCGATCTGGAGGAGCGCGTCCACAGGATTGTGGCAAGCCGGGTGATCGGTCCCGTCGCCACTGGGGACGCCGACCCCGTTGTGGACAGCAATGGTAAGGTCATCACCTTTTTGTCCTCTGTCCTTCCACTTGTCCCTCACAATACCAGCCTTTGACACTTTCAATCCAACTTGCTAACTCGCTGCACTTATTCCTCCCTTACTGCCACCCTGTCCTCACGCTAAAGCCACTCTTGTACCTCCCTGCTTTCAGATGGTGATTCACCAGCTGAGGAGACGGGCCCTGAAGCTGCCACTGGGAGTGATGCTGCAGCTGAGGAGGAAGAGGAAGCCGGCGCATCAGTGCCACCCTCTCCCGAGGAAGCCCATGGCCACACTGGGAACACGCCTTCCCCGGAGGGGAGCAGGGGGGAAGGGGCTGATGATGGTGAAGCTCCAGGACCCAGCGGGCTGCAGCAACGCCATGGGGGGGGGGAGGGAAGAACGGGAGCCTTCTCCCCAGAGGGAGAGTATGCCAGACACTCCTACTGCAATGGACGCAGAGGAGGAGCGGCTGATTGCAGAAATGAACAGCCAGGCGGTGGGCATGCACACTGAGCTCATGGGTGCAGTGGGAAGGGTGCCCGAATGCATTGAGGCACTGGCAAGGAGTGTGGAGCACTTCGCTGTAGCACAGGCGGATGCCACACTAAAGCTTAGTGCTGCAATTCAGTCACTGGCTGCCAGGAACCCATCTGAGACTGCTCTCATGCAGACTCAGATTGAGGCCACGCGAGCACTGACTGCTGCCATCCTCGATGGTTCGTGCACATGTCCCCGGGGCTGTCACCGCGCCGCAGCAGGCCAGCAATCTGTTCTCCGGCAAATTGCTCCGGATGCTGAAGTGCTGCCCCGTGGGAGTGCCAGTGTGTCGGGCGAGCAGGGAGTTGCTGTCCTCTCTCACGATGACAGCATTCCTGCTGCCAACACTGTCACTTCTCCACTGCACTTGCCACCGCCTGTAGGACAGACTGCTGCCGCCCATGCAGAGTTGGTGCAGTCTGCAGCCGGGCCCTCCAGGCCCAGAAGTGGTCGAGGCCATCCTTCAGGGGCATCTGCAGTGTCAGGGTCTGACGAGCAGCAGCCTTCCACCAGCCTTGCTGCAGCCACTGAGGTCCCATTACGGAGGAGCAGTAGGGTTAGAAGGGGGGAAGTGCGCAAGGGAAGGAGATCACCCTCGAAGGGCAAAATGTAGGAGGTGTGCCAAAATGCTGGTCATTTTTTTATTAAAGGCCGAGGTTCATGGCCCAACTTTTGTTTAGTGTTTTGGACATTATCTCCAGGTTGTGAGAACCAGTTATGTTATTGACTGTTTTTTTGTGTTTATTTCTATGAGTTTGTCATGAGGAATTGACACACACAGAGTTTGTACAATAAATAAGTTTCTGTATTCAAAATATACATGGCTGGTGGTTGGAATTATTGGTGCCTTGGCCGGCTTAGCGGTTGCGTGCTGGATTGATTCGTGTTTGTAGCAATGGCAGGGGCCCTAGAAGCGGCTTGCTATTAGTCGTTGACGGACGGCCCTTGCAGTTTGACCATTGTGGGCCGCCCTCCTGCCTTGGTGCTGCTGATGATCATCGTCCTCGTCCTGTTCCTCCTCTTCCTCCTCCTCCTCTGGTGGTGCTACAAGGCCTGGTGGCATTGGCTGGGTCCTGAGGATTGCCATGTTGTGCAACATGCAGCACACGACTACGAACTTCGAAACTTGCTCAGGCGAGTACTGCAGGGCTCCTCCGGAATGGTCCAGACAGCGGAACCGTTGTTTCAGCACGCCGATTGTGCGCTCAATAATGTTCCTGGTTGCTTGATGGCTTTCCTGGTACCGCAGCTCAGCAGGGGTGTTTGGCGCACGGAGCGGTGTCATCAGCCAGGTGCTCAATGCGTACCCCTTGTCCCCCAGAAGCCAACCAACTGGCTGATGCGGTGCCTCGAAAAGTTCTGCCACAGTAGTCTGGCGCAGGATGAAAGCATCGTGGCAGCTGCCCGGATAGTGGGCATTGACAGCGAGAATCACCTGTCTGTGGTCACAGACCAACTGCACATTCAAGGAATGGAACCCCTTTCTGTTCCGGAACTCCTCTGCATTCTCTCGCGGAGCACGCAAAGCCACATGCGTGCAGTCAATGGCGCCCTGCACCATGGGGAAGCCCGCTACCCTCGCAAAGCCCATAGCACGGTCATGCTGCTTGTCTGGGGTCATAGGGAAAGAGATGAAGTCTCGTCTCCTTCTGAAGAGGGCATTGGTGACCTGCCGGATGCAGCGATGCACCGCAAACTGGGAGATATTGGCGAGGTCCCCAACAGCAGCTTGGAATGAGCCAGTGGCGTAGAAGTTCAAAGCCACTGTGACCTTCACTGCCACCGACAGAGACGTCCTGGACCTCAGCTGAGGCTGCAGATCTGGCTGCAGCAGGTGGCAGAGCTCAGTGACCACCTCCTTGCTGAATCGCAGCCTTCGCAAACACAGCTCCTCGGACATATGGATGTAGGAGAGCTGTTCACGATATACCCTGGGAGGGTAAGCTCTCCTGTACATGCGCCTGATGGCCCTCCTCCGTCTGGCCATCATTGCCACTCTCTGTCTGCGTCTCACTATCCTCCGATTCAGCTGGAGCAGGACGACGCCCCCAATCATTGCAGCCCCCATATTCTCTTTGCCAGAAAAGTAATGAGGTACAGCAACTAAAGTAGCAACAAAGTTAGGATGAACTAGGCCAAACTACCTCACAAAGCGTTGAGTCAATGTAGAAGTCTCTCTCTCTCTCTCCGAATCTCTCTCTCTCTCTCAGAACGAGTGGTGCATAAATGTCGACCACAGAAAAAGACAGGAAGAGGCCCCCTTTAAATAGCGCCCCCCCCAGCCCCACAGCGATTGATAACGTTCCAGTCTTCCGGTCGTTGGAAGCGCCAGGCGGTAAGGCAGGGGGCGCCACTCAATTTCCGCTCCGGGGCGCCCCAAGGGCGTTGCACCATGGAATGACGTCACAATCTGCGCGCGCAGGTGGTCGCAGCGGTAAGTTTTAGCGCCGCCGCACAATCTCAAGTTAAGTTCTCGAGCGGCGCAAACAGCGCTGCGCCCGGGCGTTAGCGGCTTAACGCCCCATTAGCGCCCTCTTAAGGCGCTAACGGGAGGCGCAACCAACTGAATTTTTACCCCTTAGTCCGTAGCCTTGTAAGTTACGGCACTTCAAGCGCATATCCAAGTACTTTTTAAATGTGATGAGGTTCTCTGCCTCTACCACCCTTTCAGGCAGTGGCTTCCAGACTCCCAACACCCGCTGGGTGAAAAAATTTCTCCTCAAATCCCCTCTCACCCTCCTACCAATTAATTTAACTCTCGGCCCCTAGTTATTGACCCTTCTGCTAAGGGAAATAGGTCCTTCCTATTCACTATATCTAGGCCCCTCATAATTTTATACACCTCAATTAGGTCTCCCCTCAGCCTCCTCTGTTCCAAAGAAAACAACCCCAGCCTATCCAATCTTTCCTCATAGCTAAAAATCCCGAGCCCAGGCAACATCCTCATAAATCTCCTCTGCACACTCTCTAGTGCAATCACATCCTTCCTGTAATGTGGTGACCAGAACTGCACGCAGTATTCTAGCTGCGGCCTAACTACTGTCTTATACAGTTCAAGCATAACCTCCCTGCTCTTATATTCTATGCCTCGGCTAATAAAGGCAAGTATCCCATATGCCTTCTGAACCACCTTATCTAACTGTCCTGCTACCTTCAAGGATCTGTGGACATGCACTCCAAGGTCCCTCTGATCCTCTGCGCTTCTCAGTGTACTACCATTTAATGTGTATTTCCTTGCCTTGTTAGCCCTCCCCAAATGCATTACCTCATACTTCGTCAGATTGAATTCCATTTGCCACTGTTCTGCCCACCAGACTAGTCCATTGATATCTTCCTGCAGTCTGCAGCTTTCTTCTTCTTTATCAATCACCCGGTCAATTTTTGTATCATCTGCAAACTTCTTAATCATACTTCCTACATTCAATGTCCAAATTATTGATATATACCACAAAAAGCAAAGGACTCAGTACTGAGCCCTGCGGAACCCCACTGGAAACAGCCTTCCAGTCACAAAAACACCCTTCGACCATTACCCTTTTTTTCCTGCCTCTGAGCCAATTTTGAATCCAACTTGCCACTTTGCCTTGGAACCCATGGTCTTTTACTTTCATGAACAGTCTGCCATGCGGGACCTTATCAAAAGCCTTGCTAAAATCCATATAGGCTTCATCAAATACACTACCCTCATCGAACTTCCTTGTTACCTCCTCAATAAATTCAATCAATCAGTCAGACACGACCTTGCCTTAACAAATCCATGCTGGCTGTCCCTGATTAATCCATGTCTTTCTAAATGAAGATTTATCCTGTCCCTCAGAACTTTTCACTGCACAACAGGAGATGGGCGAACGGGACTTGGTGCGAGTTAGGACACAGGCAGCCGAGTATTGGATGACCTCAAGTTTACGTATGGTGGAATGTGGAAGGCCAGCCAGGAGTGCATTGGAATAGTCAATTCTAGCGGTAACAAAGGCATCGATGAAGGTTTCAGCGGCGGTGAGCTGAGGCAAGTACATGAGCACTGACATGTACAAGCAGTGACAAGTATAAACACAGTGACATCTCCAAACACAGTGACATGCACAAACAGTGACATGTACAAACAGTGACATGTACAAACACAGTGACAGGTCCAAACACAGTGACATGACCAAACACAGTGACTGTACAAACAGTGACATGTACAAACAGTGACATGTAGATACACAGTGACATGTAAAAACAGTGACATGTCAAAACACAGTGACATGTTCAAACACAGTGACATGTTCATTACACAGTGACATGTCAAAACAGTGAGATGTACAAATAGTGACATGTACAAATACAGTGACATGTCCAAACACAATGACATGTACAAACACAGTGACATGTCCAACCACAGTGAAATGACCAAATACAGTGACATGTCCAAACACAGAGACTGTACAAAAAGTGACATATCCTAACACAGTGACATGTCCTAACACAGTGACATGTACAAACACATGGACATGTCCAAACACAGTGACATACCCAAACACAGTGACATGTACCAACACAGTGACATGTACAAACACAGTGACATGTACAAACACAGTGACATGTACAAACACAGTGGCATGCATAAACACAGTGACATGCACAAATACAATGACATGTCAAAACACAGTGACCTGTCAAAACACAGTGACATGTCCAAACAAAGTGACATGTCCAAACAGTGACATGTCCAAACAGTGACATGTACAAACGCAGTGACATGTCCAACCACAGTGACATGACCAAACACAGTGACATGTACAAAAACAATGACATGTCCAAACACAGTGACATTTTGAAACACAGTGATATGTACAAACACAGTGACATGTACAAACACATGAAATGTCCAAACACAGTAACATGTCCAAACACAGTGAAATGTCCAAACAAAGTGACATGTTCAAACACAGTGACATGTCCAAACACACTGACATGTCCAAACACAGTGACTGGAGAAAAAGTGACAGGTACAAACAGGGATATGTGGATACACAGTGACATGTACAAACACAGTGACATGTCTAATCACAGTAACATGTACAAACAGTGACATGTACTAAAAGTGAGATATACCAACACAATGACATGTCCAAAAACAGTAACATATAAAAACAAATTGACATGTATAAACAGTGACATGTCCAAAGACAATGACATGTCCAAACACAGTAATATGTAAAAACAAATTGACATGTATAAACAGTGACATGTTCAAACAGTGAAATTTCCAAGCAATGACATGTACAAACGCAGTGACTGGAGAAAAAGTGACAGGTACAAACAGAGTGACAATTCCAAACACAGTGACATGTCCAAACACAGTGACATGTCCAAACACAGGGACATGTACAAACACAGTGACATGCATAAAAACAGTGACATGTAAAAACACAGTGAAATGTCCAAACACAGGGACATGTACAAACACAGTGACATGCATAAAAACAGTGACATGTAAAAACACAGTGACATGTCCAAACACAGTGACATGTCCAAACACAGGGACATTTAAAAACACTTTGACATTTACAAAAACAGTGACATGTACAAACACATTGACAATTCCAAACAAAGTGACCTGTCAAAACACAGTGACATGTCCAATCACAGTAACATGTTCAAACAGTGACATGTACTAAAAGTGAGATATACCAACATAATGACATGTCCAAAAACAGTAACATATAAAAACAAATTGACATGTATAAACAGTGACATATCCAAAGACAATGGCATGTCCAAACACAGTAATATGTGAAAACAAATTGACATGTATAAACAGTGATATGTCCAAACACATTGACATGTCCAAACACAGTGACATATCCAAACACAGTGACATGTACCAACACAGTGACATGTACAAACAGTGAAATGTACAAACACAGTGACATTTCCAAACAAAGTGACTGTACAGACACAGTGACATGTACAAACACAGTGACATGTACAAACATAGTGACATGTCCAAACACAGTGAGATGTCCCAACAGTGACATGTACAAACACAATGACATGTCTAACCACAGTGAAATGACCAAACACAGTGACATGTACAAACACAATGACATGTACAAACACAGTGATATGTACAAACTAAGAGACATGTACAAATGCAGTGACATTTGCCTACAGTGACATGCACAAACACAGTGACATGTCCAAACACAGTGACATGCCCAAACACAGTGACTGTACAAATACAGTGACATGTACAAATACAGTGACATGTACAAACACAGGGGCATGTCCAAACACAGCAACATGTACAAACACAGTGACATGTCCAAACACAGTGAGTAGTCCAAACAGTGAAATGTCCAAACAGTGACATGTACAAACACAATGACATGTCCAAACACAGTGACATTTTGAAACACAGTGATATGTACAAACACAGTGACATGTACAAACACAGTGACATGTACAAACACAGAGACATGTCCAAACACAGTGACATGTTCAAACACATTGACATGTCCAAACACAGTGACATGCCCAAACAAAGTGACATTTCCAAACACAGTGACTGGAGAAACAGTGACAGGTACAAACAGTTACATGTAGATACACCGTGACATGTCCAAACAGTGACATGTCCAAACAGTGACATGTCCAAACACAATGACATGTCCAAACACAGTGAATGTACAAACACAGTGACATGTCCAAACACAGTGACATGTCCAATCACAGTGACATGTCCAAATAAGGTGACATGTGTAAACACAGTGACATGTACAAACACAGTGACATGTCCAAACACAGTGACATTTCGAAACACAGTGATATGTACAAACACAGTGACATGTCCAAACTAAGAGACATGAACAAATGCAGTGACATTTGCCTACAGTGACATGCACAAACACAGTGACATGTCCAAACACAGTGACATGCCCAAACACAGTGACTTGTCCAAACACAGTGAGTAGTCCAAACAGTGAAATGTCCAAACAGTGACATGTATAAACGCAGCGACATGTCCAACCACAGTGAAATGACCAAACACAGTGATATGTACAAATACAATGACATGTCCAAACACAGTGCCATTTTGAAACACAGTGATATGTACAAACACAGTGACATGTCCAAACACAGTGACATGTTAAAACACAGTGACATGTTCAAACACGTTGACATGTCCAAACACAGTGACATGCCCAAACAAAGTGACATGTCCAAACACAGTGACTGTACAAACACAGTGACTGGAGAAACAGTGACAGGTACAAACAGTTACATGTAGATACACAGTGACATGTCCAAACAGTGACATGTCCAGACAGTGACATGTCCAAACACAATGACATGTCCAAACACAGTAACATGTAAAAACACAATGACATGTACAAACAGTGACATGTAAAAACAGAAGGACATGTCCAAGCATAGTAATATATACAAACAGTGACATGTACAAACAGTGAGATGTACCAACACAGTGAATGTACAAACACAGTGACATGTACAAACACAGTGACATGTAGAAACACAGTGACATGTAAAAACACAATGGCATGTACTAACACAGTGAAATGAACAAACAGAGTGACATGTACAAACAGAGTGATATGTCCAAACCAAGTGACATGTACAAACACTGTGACATGTACCAACACAGTGACATGTGCCAACACAGTGACACGTACAAACACAGTGACATTTCCAAACAAAATGACTGTACAAACACAGTGACATGTACAAACACAGTGACATGTAGCAACACAGTGTCATACATAAACACAGTGACATGCACAAACACATTGACAGGTCAAAACACAGTGACTGTGCAAACACAGTGACATGCCCCAAAACAGTGACCTGTACAAATACAGTGACATTTTGAAACACAGTGCCATGTTAAAACACAGTGACATGTTAAAACACAGTGACATGTTAAAACACAGTGACATGCCCAAACAAAGTGACATGTCCAAACACAGTGACTGTACAAACACAGTGACATGTCCAAACACAGTGACTGGAGAAACAGTGACAGGTACAAACAGTTACATGTCCAAACAGTGACATGTCCAAACAGTGACATGTCCAAACAGTGACATGTCCAAACACAATGACATGTCCAAACACAGTAACATGTAGAAACACAATGACATGTACAAACAGTGACATGTAAAAATAGAAGGACATTTCCAAGCATAGTAATATATACAAACAGTGACATGTACAAACAGTGAGATGTACCAACACAGTGACATGTACAAACACAGTGACATGTACAAACACTTTGACATAAAAACACATTGACATGTAAAAACACAATGGCATGTACTAACACAGTGAAATGAACAAACAGAGTGACATGTACAAACAGAGTGATATGTACAAACACAGTGATATGTCCAAACAAAGTGACATGTACAAACACAGTGACATATAAAAACACAGTGACATGTAAAAACACAATGGCATGTACTAACACAGTGAAATGTCCAAACAAAGTGACTGGAGATAAAGTGACATGTACAAACAGTGACATGTACAAACACAGTTACATGTCCAAACACAGTGACATGTCCAAACACTGTGACATGTACCAACACAGTGACATGTCCAAACACAGTGACATGTACAAACACAGTGACTTGTCCAAACACAGTGACATTTTGAAACACAGTGACATGTCCAAACACAGTGAGTAGTCCAAACAGTGAAATGTCCAATCAGTGAAATGTCCAAACAGTGACAAGTTCCAACACAGTGACAAGTGCATACAATGACATTTACAAACACAGTGACATGTACAAACACAGTGACATGTCCAAACACAGTAACATGTACAAACACAGTGACATGTCCAAACACAGTGAATGTCCAAACACTGTGACATGTACCAACACAGTGACATGTGCCAACACAGTGACACATAAAAATACAGTGACATTTCCAAACAAAATGACTGTACAACCACAGTGACATGTACAAACACAGTGACATGTAGCAACACAATGACATACATATACACAGTGACATGTACAAACACAGTGACATGTCCAAACAAAGTGACGTGTACAAACACAGTGACATATAAAAACACAGTGACATGTAAAAACACAATGGCATGTACTAACACAGTGAAATGTCCAAACAAAGTGACTGGAGATAAAGTGACATGTACAAACAGTGACATGTACAAACACAGTTACATGTCCAAACACAGTGACATGTCCAAACACTGTGACATGTACCAACACAGTGACATGTCCAAACACAGTGACATGTACAAACACAGTGACTTGTCCAAACACAGTGACATTTTGAAACACAGTGACATGTCCAAACACAGTGAGTTGTCCAAACAGTGAAATGTCCAATCAGTGAAATGTCCAAACAGTGACAAGTTCCAACACAGTGACAAGTGCATACAATGACATTTACAAACACAGTGACATGTACAAACACAGTGACATGTCCAAACACAGTAACATGTACAAACACAGTGAATGTCCAAACACAGTGAATGTCCAAACACTGTGACATGTACCAACACAGTGACATGTGCCAACACAGTGACACATAAAAATACAGTGACATTTCCAAACAAAATGACTGTACAAACACAGTGACATGTACAAACACAGTGACATGTAGCAACACAATGACATACATAAACACAGTGACATGCACAAACACATTGACATGTCCAAACACAGTGACTGTGCAAACACAGTGACATGTCCAAACACAGTGACATGTACAAACACAGTGACTGTGCAAACACAGTGACATGTACAAACTAAGAGACATGAACAAATGCAGTGACATTTGCCTACAGTGACATGCACAAACACAGTGACATGTCCAAACACAGTGACATGCCCAAACACAGTGACATGCACAAACACAGTGACATGTCCAAACACAGTGACATGCACAAACACAGTGACATGTACAAACACAGTGACATGTCCAAACACAGTGACATGTCCAAACACAGTGATATGTACAAACACAGTGACATGTCCAACCACAGTGAAATGACCAAACACAGTGACATGTACAAACACAATGACATGTCCAAACACAGTGACATTTTGAAACACAGTGATATGTACAAACACAGTGACATGTCCAAACAAAGTGACATGTCTGAACACAGTGACTGTGCAAACACAGTGACATGTCCAAACAAAGTGACATGTCTGAACACAGTGACTGTGCAAACACAGTGACATGTACAAACTAAGAGACATGAACAAATGCAGTGACATTTGCCTACAGTGACATGCACAAACAGTGACATGTCCAAACACAGTGACATGCCCAAACACAGTGACCTGTACAAATACAGTGACATGTCCAAACACAGTGACATGTACAAACACAGTGACTTGTCCAAACACAGTGACATTTTGAAACACAGTGATATGTACAAACACAGTGACATGTCCAACCACAGTGAAATGACCAAACACAGTGACATGTACAAACACAATGACATGTCCAAACACAGTGACATTTTGAAACACAGTGATATGTACAAACACAGTGACATGTCCAAACAAAGTGACATGTCCAATCACAGTGACTGTACAAACACAGTGACTGGAGAAACAGTGACAGGTACAAACAGTTACATGTCCAAACAGTGACATGTCCAAACACAATGACATGTCCAAACACAGTAACATGTAGAAACACAATGACATGTACAAACAGTGACATGTAAAAATAGAAGGACATTTCCAAGCATAGTAATATATACAAACAGTGACATGTACAAACAGTGAGATGTACCAACACAGTGACATGTACAAACACAGTGACATGTACAAACACTTTGACATAAAAACACATTGACATGTAAAAACACAATGGCATGTACTAACACAGTGAAATGAACAAACAGAGTGACATGTACAAACAGAGTGATATGTACAAACAGAGTGATATGTCCAAACCAAGTGACATGTACAAACACAGTGACATGTCCAAACACAGTGACATGCCCAAACACAGTGACATGCCCAAACACAGTGACATGTACTAACACAGTGAAATGTCCAAACAAAATGACATGTACAAACACAGTGACTGGAGATAAAGTGACAGGTACAAACAGTGACATGTGGATACACAGTTACATGTCCAAACACTGTGACATGTACAAACACAATGAGTTGTCCAAACAGTGAAATGTCCAAACAGCGACATGTACAAACGCAGTGACAGGTCCAAAAACAGTGAAATGACCAAAAACAGTGACATGTACAAACACAATGACATGTCCAAACACAGTGACATGTACAAACACAGTGACTGTGCAAACACAGTGACATGTACAAACTAAGAGACATGAACAAATGCAGTGACATTTGCCTACAGTGACATGCACAAACACAGTGACATGTCCAAACACAGTGATATGTACAAACACAGTGACATGTCCAACCACAGTGAAATGACCAAACACAGTGACATGTACAAACACAATGAGTTGTCCAAAGAGTGAAATGTCCAAACAGCGACATGTACAAACGCAGTGACAGGTCCAAAAACAGTGAAATGACCAAAAACAGTGACATGTACAAACACAATGACATGTCCAAACACAGTGACATGTACAAACACAGTGATATGTACAAACACAGTGACATGTACAAACACAGTGACTGTGCAAACACAGTGACATGTCCAAACACAGTGATATGTACAAACACAGTGACATGTCCAACCGCAGTGAAATGACCAAACACAGTGACATGTACAAACACAATGACATGTCCAAACACAGTGACATTTTGAAACACAGTGATATGTACAAACAGAGTGACATGTCCAAACAAAGTGACATGTCTGAACACAGTGACTGTACAAACACAGTGACATGTACAAACTAAGAGACATGAACAAATGCAGTGACATTTGCCTACAGTGACATGCACAAACAGTGACATGTCCAAACACAGTGACATGCCCAAACACAGTGACCTGTACAAATACAGTGACATGTCCAAACACAGTGACATGTACAAACACAGTGACTTGTCCAAACACAGTGACATGTACAAACTAAGAGACATGAACAAATGCAGTGACATTTTGAAACACAGTGATATGTACAAACACAGTGACATGTCCAACCACAGTGAAATGACCAAACACAGTGACATGTACAAACACAATGACATGTCCAAACACAGTGACATTTTGAAACACAGTGATATGTACAAACACAGTGACATGTCCAAACAAAGTGACATGTCCAAACACAGTGACTGTACAAACACAGTGACATGTCCAA
This sequence comes from Squalus acanthias, assembly GCA_030390025.1. Lineage (NCBI taxonomy): Eukaryota > Metazoa > Chordata > Chondrichthyes > Squaliformes > Squalidae > Squalus > Squalus acanthias. Next base: position 501,422 of record JASTWF010000296.1, on the reverse strand, counting down.
ACACAGTGACTGGAGAAACAGTGACAGGTACAAACAGTTACATGTCCAAACAGTGACATGTCCAAACACAATGACATGTCCAAACACAGTAACATGTAGAAACACAATGACATGTACAAACAGTGACATGTAAAAATAGAAGGACATTTCCAAGCATAGTAATATATACAAACAGTGACATGTACAAACAGTGAGATGTACCAACACAGTGACATGTACAAACACAGTGACATGTACAAACACTTTGACATAAAAACACATTGACATGTAAAAACACAATGGCATGCACTAACACAGTGAAATGAACAAACAGAGTGACATGTACAAACAGAGTGATATGTACAAACAGAGTGATATGTCCAAACCAAGTGACATGTACAAACACAGTGACATGTCCAAACACAGTGACATGCCCAAACACAGTGACATGTACTAACACAGTGAAATGTCCAAACAAAGTGACATGTACAAACACAGTGACTGGAGATAAAGTGACAGGTACAAACAGTGACATGTGGATACACAGTTACATGTCCAAACACTGTGACATCTACAAACACAATGAGTTGTCCAAACAGTGAAATGTCCAAACAGCGACATGTACAAACGCAGTGACAGGTCCAAAAACAGTGAAATGACCAAAAACAGTGACATGTACAAACACAATGACATGTCCAAACACAGTGACAATTTGAAACACAGTGATATGTACAAACACAGTGACATGTCCAAACACTGTGACATGTACCAACACAGTGACACGTACAAACACAGTGACATTTCCAAACAAAATGACTGTACAAACACAGTGACATTTCCAAACAAAATGACTGTACAAACACAGTGACATGTCCAAACACTGTGACATGTACAAACACAGTGACATGTAGCAACACAGTGACATACATAAACACAGTGACATGTACAAACACAGTGACATGTAGCAACACAGTGACATACATAAACACAGTGACATGCACAAACACATTGACATGTCCAAACACAGTGACTGTGCAAACACAGAGACTGGAGAAACAGTGACATGTACTCACAGAGACATGTCCAAACACAGTGACATTTCCAAACATAGTGACTATACAAACACAGTGAAAAGTACAAACACACTGACATGTACAAACATAGTGACATGTACAAACACAGTGACATGTAATACACAGTGACATGTCCAAAAACAGTGAAATGTACCAACACAGTGACATGTCCAAACACAGTGAAATGCACCAACACAGTGACATGTCCAATCACAGTAACATGTACAAACAGTGACATGTACTAAAAGTGAGATGTACCAACACAATGACATGTCCAAAAACAGTAACATATAAAAACAAATTGACAGGTATAAACAGTGACATGTAAAAACACAAGGACATGTCCAAACATAGTAACATATACAAACAGTGACATGTACCAACACAGTGACATGTACAAACACAGTGAAATGAAAAAACACAATGTCATGTACAAACACAGTGAAATGTACAAACAGAGTGACATGTACAAACACAGTGAAATGTCCAAACAAAGAGACATGTACAAACACAGTGACATGTGCAAACACAGTGACATGTCCAAACACAGTGACATGTACAAATAGAGTGACATGTACAAAAACAGTGACAAGTTCCAACACAGTGACATGTGCATACAATGACATTTACAAAGACAGTGACATGTACAAACACAGTAACATGTACAAACACAGTGACATGCACCAACATAGTAAACATGTTCAAACACAGTGAAATGTACCAACACAGTAACATGTACAAACACAGAGACAAGTCCAAACACAGTGACATTTCAAAACACAGCGATATGTAGAAACACAGTGACATGTACAACCACAGTAACAGGTACATACACAGTGACATGTCCAAATGCAGTGACATGTTCAAACACACTGACATGCCCAAACACACTGACATGCCCAAACACAGTGACATGTCCAAACACAGTGACATGTCCAAACACAGTGACATGTCCAAACAAAGTGACATGTCCAAACACAGTGACTGTGCAAACACAGTGACATAAACAAACAGTGACTGGAGAAAGAGTGACATGTGCAAACAATGACAAGTAGATACACAGTGACATGTACAAACAGTGACATGTCCAAAACCAGTGACATGTACAAACACAGTGACATGTACAAACACAGTGACATGTTCAAACACAGTGACATGTCCAAACAAAGTGACATTTCCAAACACGGTGACTGTACAAACACAGTGACTGGAGAAACAGTGACATGTGCATACAGTGACATCAACAAACACAGTGACATTTACAAACACAGTGACATGTCCAAACACAGTGACATGTTCAAGCACAGTGACATGTCCAAACACCGTGACTGTACAAACACAGTGACTGGAGAAGCAGTGACCTGTACAAACAATGACATGTAGATACACAGTGACATGTACAAACAGTGACATGTCCAAACACAGTGACATGTACAAACACAGTGACATGAAAAACAAAGTGACATGTACAAACACAGTGACATGTACACACACAGTGACATGTCCAAACACAGTGACATGTTCAAGCACAGTGACATGTCCAAACAAAGTGACATTTCCAAACAGGGTGACTGTACAAACACAGTGACTGGAGAAACAGTGACATGTGCATACAGTGACATGAACAAACACAGTGACATGTACAAACACAGTGACATGTCCAAACACAGTGACATGTTCAAGCACAGTGACATGTCCAAACACCGTGACTGTACAAACACAGTGACTGGAGAAGCAGTGACCTGTATAAACAATGACATGTAGATACACAGTGACATGTACAAACAGTGACATGTCCAAACACAGAGACATTTCCAAACACTGTGACATGTACCAACACAGTGACATGTACAAACACAGTGACATGTACAAACACAGTGACATGCCCAAACACAGTGACATGCCCAAACACAGTGACATGCATAAACACAGTGACATGCAAAAACACAATGACATGTCCAAACACAGTGACATGTACATACACAGTGACTGTACAAACACAGTGACATGAACAAACACAGTGACATGAGAAACAGTGACATGTACTCACAGTGACATGTAGATACACAGTGACCTGTCCAAACACTGTGACATGTGCCAACACAGTGACATTTACAAACACAGTGACATTTACAAACAACGTGACTGTACAAACACAGTGACATGTACAAACACAGTGACATGTCCAAACACAGTGACATGTACAAACTCAGTGACATGTAACACACAGTGACATGTCCAAACACAGTTACATGCACCAACATAGTGACATGTACAAACACAGTGAAATGTACCAACACAGTGACATGTACAAACACTGTTACATGTCCAATCACAGTAACATGTACAAACTGTGACATGTACAAAAGTGAGATATATGAACACAATGTCATGTCCAAAAACAGTAACATATAAAAACTAATTGACATGTATAAACAGTGACATGTACAAACACAATGATATGTCCAAACACAGTAACATGTAAAAATACAATAACATGTACAAACAGTGACATGTAAAAACACAAGGACATGTCCAAACATAGTAACATATACAAACAGTGATATGTACAAACAGTGAGATGTGCCAACACAGTGACATGTACAAACACAGTGACATGTACAAACACAGTGACAAGTTCCAACACAGTGACATGTGCATACAGTAACATGTACCACAAGTGAGATGTACCAACACAATGACATGTCCAAAAACAGTAACATATGAAAACAAATTGACCGGTATAAACAGTGACATGTCCAAACACAATGACATGTCCAAACACAGTAATATGTAAAAACAAATTGACATGTGTGAACAGTGACATGTCCAAACACAATGACATGAAAAAACACAATGGCATGTACAAACACAATGAAATGTACAAACAGAGTGGCATGTACAAACACAGTGACATGTCCAAACACAGTGACATGTCCAAACACAGTGACATGTACAAATCAAGTGACATGTGCAAACACAGTGACATGTTTCAAAACAGTGATATGTGCATACAGTGACATGCACAAACACAGTGACATTTAAAAACACAGTGACATGTACAAACACAGTGACATGCATAAAGACAGTGACATACACAAACACAATGCCATCTCCAAACACAGTGACATGTACAAACAAAGTGACATGTAACAACTCAGTGACATGTCCAAACACAGTGACATGCACCAACTTAGTGACATGTAAAAGCACAGTAAAATGTACCAAAACACTGACATGTACAAACACAATGACATGTTCAAACACAGTGACATGTACAAACACAGCGACTGTACAAACACAGTGACATGAACAAACACAGTGACTGGAGAAACAGTGACATGTAAACACAGTGACATGTAGATACACAGTGACATGTCCAAACACTATGACATGTGCCAACACAGTGACATGTACAAACACAGTGACATTTCCAAACAAAGTGACTGTACAAACACAGTGACATGTACAAACACAGTGACATGTCCAAACACAGTGACATGTCCAAACACAGTGACATGTCCAAACACAGTGACATGTCGAAACACAGTGACATGAACCAACATAGTGACATGTACAAACAAAGTGAAATGTACAAACACAGTGACATGTACAAACACAGTTACATTTCCAGACAAAGTGACTGTACAAACACAAGTGACATGTACAAACACAGTGAAATGTACAAACACAGTGACATGCATAAACACAGTGACATGCACAAACACAATGACATCTCCAAACACAGAGACATGTACAAACATATTGATATGTAACAACACAGTGACATGTCCAAAAACAGTGACATGCACCAACTTAGTGACATATAAAAACACAGTAAAATGTACCAACACAGTGACATGTGCAAACACAGTGACATGCATAAACACAGTGACATGCACAAACACAATGACATGTCCAAACACAGTGATATGTACAAACACAGTGACTGTACAAACACAGTGACATGAACAAACACAGTGACTAGAGAAACAGTGGCATGTACTCACAGTGACATGTAGATACACAGTGACATGTCCAAACACTGTGACATGTGCAAAACAGTGACATGTACAAACACAGTGACATTTCCAAACAAAGTGACTGTACAAACACAGTGACATGTACAAACATAGTGACATGTCCAAACACTGTGACATGTGCAACACAGTGACATGTACAAACACAGTGACATTTCCAAACAAAGTGACTGTACAAACACAGTGACATGTACAAACATAGTGACATGTCCAAACACAGTGACTGGAGAAACAGTGACATGTCCAAACAGTGACATGTCCAAACACAGTGATATGTCCAAACACTGTGACATGTGCCAACACAGTGACATGTACAAACACAGTGACATGTACAAACACAGTGACATGCATAAGCACAGTGACATGCACAAACACAATGGGCCAAAAATTCGGCCCTTCCCGGGTGAGTACACAGTCCGTAGTCACCCGTAATGCGTCCCGAAGTGCCGGTTTCCTGCATGCAATGCGCATGCGCGGGAAACCGGAACTTCCGGTATGGTGAAGGGGGCGGTTCCTAGGTGAACCGCGTGCGCGGTAGAGGCTGCGCGCACGCAGCAAACTTAGATTTTTTTTCAGGTTTCTACGCGAGGGTAAGTAGTGAAGAAACTACGCTATTAAAAAGGAGGCGCAGGACCCGTTTTCAACAAGGTAAGTGGTTAATTAAGTATAATTTTAAAATATTTTCAACAGTTTTATCTTTTTTAGATACTTTAAAGAAAGGTAAGTTTATTTTTATCACTTTTAAAAAGTATAATAATTTTTTCAAAAATTTAAATTTTTGTTTAAAGTGGTTAATTTATTTAACTATAGTTATTTTATAAATGTGATGGTTTTTAAAAAAAATGTATTTTAAGTTTAGCTGTTCTTTTGGGGCCGATTTGAATTCACAGATTTGTCTCCTGTCAAATCTATGAATGAAAGATGGTCTGCTGCCATTGGCTCTCCATGGCCCAGGTGATCCCAGGGGACGCATCGCACTAACTGCGCACCGGCTCTTGGAGCAGGAACAGGAGCTGAAGTTCCCGTGGGTCCAAAATACAACGACAGGCGCGGTAGGTAAGTGCGCGCGCAATCCTTACCCACGCGGCAAGCCGGAGAGGCGAATTTCTGAGCCATTGACGTCTCCAAACACAGTTAATGTACAAACACAGTGACATGTAACATCACAGTGACATGTCCAAACACAGTGACATGCACCAACTTAGTGACATGTAAAAACACAGTAAAATGTACCAACACAGTGACAGGTACAAACACAGAGACATGCCCAAACACAGTGACATGCATAAACACAGTGACATGCACAAAAACAATGACATGTCCAAACACAGTGACATGACCAAACACATTGACTGTACAAACACAGTGACATGAACAAACACAGTGACTGGAGAAACAGTGACATGTACTCACAGTGACATGTAGATACACAGTGACATGTCCAAACACTGTGACATGTGCCAACACAGTGACATGTCCAAACACAGTGACATATACAAACACAGTGACATTTACAAACACAGTGACATGTACAAACACAGTGACATGTCCAAACACAGTGATATGTCCAAACAGTGACATGTCCTAACACAGTGACATATACCAACACATTGACATGTCCAAAATCAATGACATGTACAAACACAGTAATATGTCCAAATACAGTGAATGTACAAACAGAGACGTCCAAACACAGTGGCATGTACAAACACAATGACATGGTCAAACACAGTGACAAGCCCAAACACAGTGACATGTACAAACACAGTGACATATCCAAATACAATGACATGTCCAAACACTGTGCCATGTGCAAACACAGCGATATGTCCAAATACAGCGATTGTACAAACGGTGACATCTAAACACACTGACATGTCCAAACAGTGGCATGTCCAAACACAGTGACATGTCCAAACACAGTGTCATTTACCAACACAGTGTCATGTACCAACACAGTGACATGTACAAACAGTGAAATGTACAAACACAGTGACATGTACCAACACAGTGACATGACCAAACACAATGACATGTCCAAACACAGTGACATGTACAAACGCAGTGACATGTCCAAACACAGTAACATGTACCAACACAGTGACATGTACAAACGCAGTGACATGTCCAAACACAGTAACATGTACAAACAGTGACATTTGCAAACACAGTGACATGTACCATCATAATGACATGTACAAACAAAGTGACATGAACATACATTGACATGTAGAAACATAGGGACATGGTCAAACAGTGACATGTCCAAACACAGGCACATGTACCAACATTGTGACATGTCCAAAAACAATGGCATGTCCAAACACAGTGGCATGTACAAACACAATCATATGTCCACACACAATGACATGCCCAAACACAGTATCATTTCCAAGCACAGCAACAAGTCCAAACCTAGTAACATGTCCAAATACTGTAAGGGGTTCGCGTGGCTCTGTGCTTAGCCTGGGTGCTAGTGCGGGGTTAGGCCTTGTTGCCTGTTCTGGTCTCCAGCCAGCCTGGTAGCACTAGACACCTGTGAGTGGTTCGACCCACTCGCCCTTACGGTTCTGACACTGGACTTAGGTGCGAGAGCAGTAATGCAGAGAAAAACTCAGATAGACCCGGTTGAATAGTACGAAATGGAAAAGCTTTATTGAATATTGTTCAAGATTATGAAATACATGTCATAAGCACAGATTAATGACAGTACAAGCTTACACACATTTAGGAAACTAGGTTTAGGGAAACGAGGAGTGCACGACACATCGTAAAAGGGGACACACATTATAATTATCCTTAAAACAAAAACCCTCCCCTATCAATACCTGTCCTAATCTAGATCTGTAGGATCGAGACTCATGCTCACCACTCGTGATAACTCGGAGAATTCCTAAACGCTACTCGGATGTTTTCGCCACAGCACCTGACTATTCACGTGTTGATCAGGGGTCTCTGTACCCCACTTGTTTACTCGCTTTGCTCCGGCTAGCAGGCTGGACCGTCTGCTGTCATGAAGATCTGTGTTGACCTCGGAACTCTGATAAAACTCAAAGAAGAGTCTTCCTGTGCCCGACACCAGTTAGCCGGTAAAATTCAAAGAAGAGTCTTCCTGTGCCCGACACCAGTTAGCCGGTAGAATTCGTGTGGTAACCTGTAAATGGTCTTTATAGTTCGGGCGCGGTCGGGGTGTACTGACCGCGGCGGCACGTGCAGTCGTCTTCTTCTTCTTCTTGTCTTGTTTCGTCTCGTCGGGCCTTCGGGTCCCTACACCGTCTACCAACCCTCGGGATGGTGTACCCGCTTACCGGCCTTCGCAGCCCAGCTCTTCACAGATCTTCGCGGCAAGCCACGAGGTTGACTCCCGGAAGATCAGCGGACCAAGAGCTCGGTGGGCCGCAAACGAGAGCCAGGGGTCGAATCAAGAGAAAGATGGACGTTTGTTTACTACAGTTATAGTACTGTAATTCTTTATCTCCCGCCCAATCTTAATGTTCATCTTTTGTCATGTTTTGGCGCTCAAACTTCTTGTATGGGGTGGTACTTGTCGTTAATGGGTTTCGGTGATACTTGTAACTGTCTGAGTACCCGTTAATATTTCTCCCCTTGTGGAACCGGCTAGGAGTCTCCCTGGAGGGGTTTTGGGGGCCTCCGAATTCTTGCTGAGAGTACCCGCGAACGGCTCTCTCATCGTAGAGCCGTGGGGAATTTGCGTATCAATGTCTTTGGATGGGCCCCTTGATTGCCCAGTACAATAGCTCGCATTTGTGCATGGAAAACCCGATTCCAGCACTTATATTCCTTGCTTGGGTGTTAAAATGCAAAACGATCTCGTCTTGTCTTATCTCAATATGCTGAGTCCTGTCCGATCTTGCTGAAATGTTTATTGAAACGCCATCTTGTCTGCCTACTGAAAGTCTAGAACCTTCTGCCACGAGGCGTGGCGGCCATTTTACAGGCTGCTTGTGTCCGTTTTGAAACCTGACAGCATTTTGCTGAAATAAAACTGTTTTTACGAAACTGTATGTCTCTATCTCGTTATTTCGAAATCGCGATAATTTGCGAATTCTACAGTCCCTCCTGTTGATGCGAATAACTCCGCTTATCGTATCAATTAAAAGTGGTGGTGAGCAACATTATCTCGATTCTCCATATCCAAATATTCCCTTGACTTAAACTATCTAGGGTCTCCGTGTCGTCCTTATTTCCCAGGGAAAAATTACATTCTTATAAAACCGTAGGCAGCATTTGCCTTTAACTTACACCGCGTGTATGTCTTCCAGGTGTAACTGGCCAATGCCTCTTGCACCACCTGTATATGCATGTGTTTTTTGTTTTTTTTATTCAAGGAAAAGAAAAACCAAACAATCAAACAACCATAATTCAACAACACAAAATTAAAAATAATCAAAACAACTCTTAAACATACAGAGTTCCAAACTTAGTTACAGGTTCTAAGAAAAATAACAATCAGTAAACAATTTCGAGACACACATGGAAAAACTGGAGTGACATCACTCTGGCCGTTTACGCGGCGCTTTCTTCGTGCACGCGCACGTAACGCTCTCGCCACTCTCCCATGTTCTCCTGTTTTGTGAGGCGCTTGCCCCTCTTGCAGTGCACGACCAATAGGTACACTAAAATTATTACTAGGCACACAACTAAAATGTGGGAGGCTATTCTAATCCAGGAAGGCACTTCAATGTTGGTGAACAGATCCCACCACGGTGGGATCACTATATCTAGGATCTCTGACCCTATCTCGACGGTCTTTTGCTCAAGGGTATAAAAATGTTTCTGCGAAACCGCAACGGTTTTCAAAAGCTTGGTGAGGTGTTCAGGGAGAGGGGGAATGAGGTATCCGAAATGCGCGATGAATCGCTGCAAGTCGGTAAAATTCTCTTTTACTGTTAGATGAACAGTGGATGGTTCAGGGATCGGGACAATTAGCTGCTGTGCCACTTGAACTTCAGCCCTGGGTTTAAAACAGAAACTGCTGTCACTCACCGGACACCGGCTACGGTTTCCATGCTGGTAGTGTTGCGCTGCAGTGGTAACACAATATGTTCCACCCCCTATGTATGCCACCTGCGGAGGCACATGATCTTGTGCCATTGCCTCCATGGTGCAATTCATGGGCTTGGCGCCAGCCATTCTGAACCCGCACTGTGGTGATAAAAAGGCATTCAAGTGCTGGGGACACAGGATTATGTGTGCTCCCCGGCCATGACAACCAGAGAGATCTGTACCTGTCATCGTTTGCTCCCAGCGGATGACGTAAGGTGGGACCGCTGCATAGCAAATGTGGGCTCCCCCCTGAATGACACCAATGTTCTCTACCCGATACACCGGGGCGGGCTTTGCTGTGTCGCCCAAAACCCGCATACGTAACACTATACCCATAATTGTATGATTTGACCGTCCGCAGTCCACGGGGACTGGGTATGCTTCTGAAGCTAGCCTGAGCTGGCACGGGCTTAATGCGTTCTGAAAAGGGTGGAGCGCCTGCAGGTGTTTGTTACTTATCCAGGACGGGACCAAACCTTGTTTTAAATCCTCCAAATTACTGCGGCCCTCGCCCAGTAACCACGCCCCGTATAGTACGCACACCTCGTTCTGCACAGCTTGATCGGATGCATTCCGATCTTCCCTAATCAGGGCATTTACCGTACGCGCGTGTTTCTCCAGTTCAGCTATGATTTCCTTTAAGTGTAGCGTCATGGCCTGGTCCTCGTGTAATTCGGACCCCACTACCTTATTTTCGTCTGTAAGAATATTCTTTAATTGTGTTTTTAAACCATTAACCTGGGTCTGCAGCTCCACGTTGTCTAGAGCGTTGACCACAGATGTTCCTGTATTAAAAGCGGTGAACATGTCGTTCACAATACCCCTTCTTTGTCTCCCCACCTGGCCCAAAACTTCATGTGGTGTAGTGTACAAGCTTGTCTTGTCAATCTCTGCAAAATCAAACTCGTAGAATTGTCTAAACATATTGGTCAACAGGACCTGGTACAATTGTTCCGTCTCTTTGGGGCACCACCCTGGCAACCGCACCTCGGTGAGATTTAAAATCACCGAAGCCACCGCGTAATGTACCCCCTGAAATAGTATCTGGTCTGTTGGGACCAGTACCAAACCATTCCCGGCTCCCTTACTGGTTTTAGGGCACCCGTTTTCCTGAGCCAGGACCACCAGAATCGTGGGCGGGGCCTTGCGTGGGTGCGTAATGAGTTCAGTGGCATTTACCGGGATCGGAGAGTATGGGGCCCCGCACCCCCTGGTGCTTACATCCCACCTCATCCCCTGCCCGTTATCCTGCCACTGATTCACGAAAAATATGGATATGTCTTTGGGGCAAACGTGCTTCGACCCCCACAAACATACATAGATTCCCTCATCCGGTTCCCACCGTTTGTCCCAACAGACTCTCAATTGTCCGTTAGTCCCCGTAATTGTCCGATGGGTATTATTACCCAATCGCTCCCACTCGACCGAAGAATTCCTCATATTCCTGCTCAGCTTTCGTAGCCACCACCATCGGCTCAATGGGACATTCCCATTACAAGTCAAACAAATCCGTTTGCCGACGGTGACGCTGACTCTGGGTGCGATGATCCTCACTTTGGGGTACATCAAAGAAGTCTCTTTATAGGCAAATCCCGATGTACTGGAATATTCAGTTGAATTCGTTCCCAGCCATCCTGGCCACCTTCCTTTGTGGAAATAAGTGGCGGTCTCCTCAGCCTCTCGCCTCCCGGTCCCATCTACCGCGATGGGGGCCGTGTCCCCGGAGCATCCAAACACCACGACATCCTTGGTGCGGCCTCGATAGGCCAATCCACATCCAAATGCCGCGAGCACTACCAGAATCCGTTCCATCCTTCCTTGGTTCCTGTGATCAGATAACATGAGGTAGCCAGCCTCCCAAGAGTCTCTGGCTTTTGTGAAGGGTGAGCGGGTCCCCTGACCTCGCCTCACGGAAGAAGACATGTGCACTGGATAGATCTTTTAACTGAACCTAATCTAAACTCCCATTATTTATCTTTTACTTATCAAAATTAAACTATAAGGGGGAAAAATTCAGCTGCTTGCGCCTCCCGTTAGCGCCTTAAGAGGGCGCTAATGGGGCGTAAAGCAGCTAACGCCCGGGCGCAGCGCCGCCCATGCCTCCCGAAAAATTTAGTGGGAGGTTAGCGGCGGCGGCAGCCGGTAGCGCCCTGTGGCGCTGCGCCGCCGGCGATGACGTCATCGCCGTGCGCAGCACCCCGCTCGCGCCCCGGCCGTGATCTTCAGTCGCGCCCCCTGATTTACCGCCAGACGCTATGTCCGACGGGTTCAGGGAGGCGTACGTGCGGCCGGGGCGGCGATATTTAAAGGGGAGGTGGCAGGCGGCCATTTTTGTTGCTGGCCGCCTGCCAGCACCTGCCCCCGTTGCTGTCCCCGGCCCCCGTGAAGCCCCCCCACCGTGAAGTGCCGGCTGCGCTCCAAGAGCCCGGCACTTCTCTTGAGTGCCGGGCTCTTTTGCCGGCACTCCCGATCCCTGGGGGCCCAGCTGGGCCCCGGTTCGCGCTGCGCAGGGTCCCTCCCCTTTAAGAAGGGGAGGAAGACCTGCAATACCGCGGCGCGACGTGCCGCAGCGCGTGGCGCTGCGGCACGTAGCGCCAGGATATTCACTCGCAGCGCCCCAAGAGGGATGCGGGGTGCTTCCAGTGGCGCCCCGCTTCCCTCTTGGGGCGCAACCACTGAAGTTCCGGCGCGGGGCCGCTAATTTTTTCGGGGCGCTAAAAGTCGCGCCCCGGCGAGGTTAGCGCCCCAAATGGGGCGCGACTCAATTTTTACCCCTAAAACTTACAAAACTTACAAACTAAAACTTATCACTTATCTTATAAACTGTACAGCGCTGCCCGTTCCCAGGGCGGCCTACTCAAATTCTGTGGCGGCTGCCGCAGGCTTCTCCCAACGGTGGGAGGGCATTGACCCCTCCCTTTGATCTGCCGCAGCCTGTTGCTGCTGCGCTGTGACTGGGCTCTCCCTGGGCTGCCTAAGCCTTGAACCTACGCCTTGGGACACTCTGGGGACTTGACCATATCTTCCTGGGCTGGGGTATCCGACTTGACCTACGGGGGGCTACCAGGGGCAGGAACTCCAGGACCGACGGACCGGGTTTCGAGACTTCCACCGTTGCGACCTGTGGTCCCACCACAGCCGCTGGCTCCGCCTCCCCTGACTCCGCCTCCCTGAACTCGGGATCTGCAGCCTCTGGCACCGCCCTACTTGGCCCAGTAGGCGGCCCTTCACTCGCAGTCCCTACCTCCCTCGAGGGCAAGACTTCCAAGGCGGACGGACTGGGTTCTGAGGCTTCCATTGCCACGTCCTGTGGTCCCACCACAGCCGCTGGCTCCGCCTCCCCTAGCTCCGCCCCCCTGAGTTCGGGACCTGCAGCTTCTGCCTCCACCCTGTGTGGATCTCCATCTGCAGTCCCTATCTTCCCTTTACCTGAATCGGGGGCGACCCTTTCGTCCTCCGATTCCAGCTCCTCTTCGCTTGTGTCACTATCTTGGTCGAGCTCCTCGAACTCTTCCTCATCTGACTCCCAACCCCAATAAAGGATCCTACATTTTGCTAGGATGTCCTCTCCCCTGATGCAGGCTGCTTTGCCTGCCTGTGTGCCCTGTGGCCCTACCCGGGGCTGCGAGTCCCCACTCGCAGGTTTGGCCCCTGTGGTTGGCCCTTGCGCACCCGGCTTATACAGTTTGCACTGATTTACGTGGAACCACTTAGTGCGCCGAGGTACCTTTACGGCGTATACCATGGGACTCGCCTTATCTACAATGCTGTAGGGTCCCATATACAGTGGTTCCAGACTCCCTACTCTGGCATAGTTTCTGACCATGACCTGGTCTCCTACTTCCCACTCCTGTTTCTTGCGGGGTTCCAGCAACAGGCGATTGCCCTGATGCTGCCTTCCCATGTTCCCAGCCGCCTGCTCATAAACCTGCTTCAGGCGCTCCAAGAGGGTCTGGACGAACTTGTCCCTGCTTACCTCTTGGAGCTGACCCTCAGTGAGCACCGGCGCTAGTACATGGGTGGGGGTTCACATGATCCTTCCAGTCATCACCTCATGCGGGGAATACCCCGTACTTTTCGACTGACTGGCCCGGATCCCCATGAGGACTAGAGGCAGAACGTCCGCCCATTTTTGGGGCGAGTTCATAGTCTCTTTCCTCAATTTCTCCTTCAGGGTCCGGTTCATGCGTTCAACAATCCCGGATGACTGGGGATTTTGCGCTACGTGCCACTTCCCTTCAATGCCCAAAAGCATGAGGGTGTTCTGCATCACCTGGCCGGTGAAATGACTCCCTTGGTCTGACTCCACGAAACGGGGGAGTCCCCACCGCGAGAACACTTCCCGGACCAAGATTTTTGCAGTACCCAGCGCCGTAGCTGTTTTACAGGGGAAGGCTTCTACCCATTTGGAAAACACGTCCACCAAGATGAGGCAGTATTTGTAGCCTCCCTGGGTGGTGGGCAGGGGCCCTATATAGTCGATCTGTATCAACTGCCATGGTCCCTCCACCCTCCTGATGTGCCCCATGGGCACTTTCCTTTTCTGGGGGTCTGGGTTGTTTGCAGCGCACATGAGACAGCTAGCACAGAACTCGCGGACCTGCTCCCTGAGTCCCGGCCACCATCCCGCCTGCTCTACCCGTTGCCAGGTAACCTCGGGCCCGGGGTGCCCTGCCCCCGGCCCCTCATGAGCCAACTGGAGGAATTCCCTCCTGTGCTGCTGCGGCACAACCCACTGCTCCTCGCGGAACAGCATGCCTTCTTTAACGGAGAGGGTTGCCGTACTGTACGGACCCTCTACCTGCTTGCCCTCAGCAATGGTTCTGAGAACTGCTTTTAGGGCGGGATCCTGGTTCTGGACGGTCTTAAGGTCTAGGGGCAATGCTACCCTGGTGTTCCCGGGATTCCCGTCCCTGCCTTGGATCGCTGCCACGGGTCCGAGCCCATAGGGGTCCCAGAAAATGCCGTTACGGGCACCTTCCCTGGTTAGCGCATCCGCCTGCTGGTTGCCCTCCCCACGGGGCTCTGTGGAGGAGTGAGCCTTCACCTTATGGATGAAAATCTCCCCTTCCTCCCCTACTGCTGCTAGGATCTTTTCCAGCAAGGGCTTCACCGTTAAAGGTCGCCCATCCGCGGAGGTGTATCCACGGCGGGACCAAATGGCCAGGTATTCCGTACACGAATTGCATGTGAACATACTGTCCGAGCAAATCGTGTATGGGGTTGGGAAAGTTTCTGGGTGGGTAACGACATACGCCACCGCAGACAGCTCAGCTTGCTGCGCGCTCATGGTGCTGGGGAGCTTAATCGCCAGGGCAAGGTTTGCTGCAGGGTCATAAACTCCACACCCTGTGAGTCGTTCGCCAGCGGACACTGTACTGGAACCATCAACATAAATCTCGTGACCTGTGGGATGTATCCCGGCCCGCAAACCTGTGTTGACTTCCCACACCCCTTCCACCGAACACTGGTGGGCTGTACCGGGGTATACCAAATTGGCCGCAAGCCTGGGCTCGCAAAGACCTTTAACTCTAAGATACATCTGGGAAAGGAGAAGGGTCCAGCGCGCAATTCGAGCGCTGCTTACGGTCCCATCCTTAATCCTCCCATCTAGAAGCATCTTAGTTGGTGTGTGATGGGTGAGGAGAGTGATGGGAGAGAGCCCTGTGAAGATCGCTGATCTTTTCACAGCCCAATGCATGGCTAAAAGATGCCTTTCGCAATTGGAGAAACTCCTCTCCACATCCGTTAACACCCTGGACGAATAGACAACCGGCCTCAGCTTGCCGTGGCGCTCTTGGAGCAGCACAGCGCTCAAGCTGTCTCCGCTGGCAGCTACCTCCAGGAAAAACTCCTTCCCCCCATCTATGGCCCCTAAAGCTGGCGCGGTCTGCAAATTCCTTTTTAACTTCTCGAAGGCTGCCTGGCAGCCCTTGTCCCAAGACCACTCCACTCCCTTATGGAGGAGTCGGAGCAGCGGCGCTGCTGTGGCCGCATAGTCTTCGATAAAATCTCTGCAGTAACCGGTCAGTCCCAAAAAGGACCTCACACCCCTTATGGTGTTGGGAATCGGTAACTCTTGCACCGACTCCCTCCTAGCCTTATCTATGGCTCTTTCCCCAGCGCGAATGGTCAGCCCCAGGAATTTTACTTCCTGGTGACCGATACGTGCTTTCTTAGGGTTCACTTTAAAACCCTTTCTCGCTAGCAGCTCCAATAACTCGGCCAGCAGTGGTCCATGCTCCTCCCTTGAGTCCGTAAATAGGAGCAAATCATCCACGTACTGCACTATCTGATTGGGCTGACTAAATTCCTTTAAACTTCCTGCCATACACTGATGGAAAATACTGGGGCTGTTGTGGAAACCCTGTGGCAAACAGTTCCATGTGTACTGTTGTCCTTTGAAAGTAAAGGCAAACTTGTACTGGTCCTCTCGCCGCAGCGGGATGGACCAAAAACCGTTCGAGATATCCAGCACCGTGAACGTGGTCGCGGACGCTGGGATACTCCCTATTAGGTCAGCAACTGCTGCTACCGTGGGCGCGCAGGCGGGGATGTTACTGTTAAGGACTCTGTAGTCCACCGTGGCCCTCCACGAATTATCCGGCTTCCTAACCGGCCATAATGGGGAGTTCACGTGTGTGGCTATCGGCCTCAACACGCCCTGCTGCACCAAGGAGGACATTGCTGTCTCCACATCGGGTTCTGCTTCTTTGGGGAAGTTATACTGCTTTTGGGGCCGGGTCATGGGGTCCCCATCTACGCTGAACTCAAACCCGGTAACCCTCCCACAATCGTGTTTGTGGGTTGCAAACGCGTGCATATTATCTGACACGTACGTCTGCATGTCCGTTGGGACATCCGCGACCATAAGCCCGAGGTTGTAGCCTCCGGATGGCTTCATGGTACACAGGGCCCCTTTACCTTCCTCCCCCGGGATTACCACTACCTTGCCTTTTCCACCCTTGGCTCCCCAGAGACAGTGATTCCTAAGGTCCACGAGGATCCCGTGCTCCGATAGGAGATCTGATCCGAGGATGCCTCTCCCACCCCCCTCTTGCCATTTCATCAGTATGCACTTCCACGTGGTGTGGAGTGCTCCTAAATGAATGGAGAGCGGAATGGAGAACGCGCCAGCCTGCTCTTTTCCCGTGAACCCCGCTAATGTGTATGGGACCTTGGTAGACAGTGGTGAGTCAAAGGGGCTATCCGTATGAATCGCGGTGCATGAAGCTCCCGTGTCCAACAAATAACTACCCTTCTGCTTCTCTACCTCCATCTCCACCAGGGGTCGTTTCCACGCATCATAGCTGAGCAGACACAGGTAGACGGGCTGTGCGGGCTCTAGTCATTGGGTACCGGCGGACGGGGCTGCGGCATCTGCGGGGCCGGTAGCGACTGCCACCCTTCCTTGCGAAATCATAAGGGTCCGCATGGCTCCCAGCATTGATTCTATCGCATTGGGATGGATATGCACACCAGCTCCCTTATCGGGGGCAGGCGCCTGGGCTCGGGCTGCGGGATTTTTATCCCTGGACTCCTTCCAAGGGTTCCTGCAGTTCTTGCGCCAGTGCCCTGTCTTTCTGCATCCGAAACAAGCATTACTGGCTTGTGGGACGCGATTTCCCTCCTGATGCCACTCCTTTTGAGCCGGGGCGGTGGGCCGTGCCTCATGCACCTTTCCCTTAAGGGGACGCGCTCCTGTACTCCTAGTATTACGGTACCCTACCGTGAGTCGATTTAGGACCGACTCCTCTGTTGTGGCGGGGTTAGTGGGATCAAACCACGCTTTTGCCTGCTCCCTGACGGCTGGCAAACTGTTGGCTACTACACACCTGAGCCAATGAGTTAAACCGACGCCGTTCAAATAGGCGTGCTCTGGCGCACCTGGGCAGCTACGCTGGTATACTGGCCACAGCCTGTCGGCGAAAACCTTCGGGGGTTCTCCATCCATCTGCACTGTCTGTCCCAATCTAACGAACGGACCTTCATCGTCCGCCCCCAACCCTTCCAGGACCTCGTCCCTCAATTCCCCATAGGTATGATCTCCCCTTTTGCTCACGTCTGAGAGACACTGTAGGACTGAGCTGTCTAATGAGAACAGCAGCATTTTTGCCTTTTCTCCATCGTCGCAGCCGTTAATGGCTGCGGTTTGCTCTACCTCCCTGAAATGTACGGAAGGGTCGTCTGACTCGGACAGCTTCCGTACGTGACTGATCATAGCCCTCAACTGGTGTGCATTGTGCAGCAACACAAGCTGGCTGAGGAGATTCCCCTCTGCCCCATTGGCTCCCTCCGGGCCCCTCTTGATACCTGTAAGCGGGCACAACGGACCCGGCTTCACTACTACTTCAGGGGGCTGTACTACCTCGGGGACCTCTTCCTCTACTTCTACCACTTCCTCCCTTACCCAGGTTGCCGAATAGCTGGGTGGCGCGGAGGGCACAGTGGCAAATGCCTCCTCTGCTTTGTTTGGTAGGGATTTTTGGAATTCCCCACCCACCGGCGGCTGGTGTGCTGATGGGCTGATAAGGCACACCATGCCGTGCGCTTTATTCAGGGCCTCTTTAAGGTTCCCTATCTCTCTTTGGCAGATGTTGTGATCGGCCCCCTAATGTTTATCCTCGAGGGCCATCTTATATGCCGCCCTAACCCCCTTTAAGCTCTCTTCCTGGGCTTTTATTTGAGCAGCTAGGCGGGCACATCGTTCCCTTATTCTGCCCTCATTTAATTTTGCCTCAGTGACCTGGCACTCGAGGTAATCTATTTTTGCCTCATGGTGGTTGGCGACTAACTGGCATTCCTGATGCAACGCATTTAAGGACGCGATGAGCTGCTGCCCCCCCGCGACCTTTTCCTCCATCTCCACCACCAAACCCGTGATCTGAGCTGCCTGCGCCACGATGACCTGGTCTGAAAGCTGGACTTGCCTTTTATAACACATCAGCCAAACCGCTTTCTCTACCGATTTTCTGTGTTCTTTACTGCCTGTCGACCTGATGGCTGCGTCTAGCGGATGCTTATCCACCAGCGGGTCACTTATCCATCTCTTAGTCAAATTAACTTTTCCAAAAACATAATCTGCTATTCTCTCTTCCATAACATTTCGCCCATTCATACCAGGGTCTAACACATTATTTTCTCGCTGCCAGTGTCCCTTCGTGGTCGCCATTTCCTGTAAGGGGTTCGCATGGCTCTGTGCTTAGCCTGGGTGCTAGTGCGGGGTTAGGCCTTGTTGCCTGTTCTGGTCTCCAGCCAGCCTGGTAGCACTAGAAACCTGTGAGTGGTTCGACCCACTCGCCCTTACGGTTCTGACACTGGACTTAGGTGCGAGAGCAGTAATGCAGAGAAAAACTCAGATAGACCCGGTTGAATACTACGAAATGGAAAATCTTTATTGAATATTGTTCAAGATTATGAAATACATGTCATAAGCACAGATTAATGACAGTACAAGCTTACACACATTTAGGAAACTAGGTTTAGGGAAACGAGGAGTGCACGACACATCGTAAAAGGGGACACACATTATAATTATCCTTAAAACAAAAACCCTCCCCTATCAATACCTGTCCTAATCTAGATCTGTAGGATCAAGACTCATGCTCACCACTCGTGATAACTCGGAGAATTCCTAAACGCTACTCGGATGTTTTCGCCACAGCACCTGACTATTCACGTGTTGATCAGGGGTCGCTGTACCCCACTTGTTTACTCGCTTTGCTCTGGCTAGCAGGCTGGACCGTCTGCTGTCATGAAGATCTGTGTTGACCTCGGAACTCTGATAAAACTCAAAGAAGAGTCTTCCTGTGCCCGACACCAGTTAGCCGGTAGAATTCGTGTGGTAACCTGTAAATGGTCTTTATAGTTCGGGCGCGGTCGGGGTGTACTGACCGCGGCGGCACGTGCAGTCGTCTTCTTCTTCTTCTTGTCTTGTTTTGTCTCGTCGGGCCTTCGGGTCCCTACACCATCTACCGACCCTCGGGATGGTGTACCCGCTTACCGGCCTTCGCAGCCCAGCTCTTCACAGATCTTCGCAGCAAGCCACGAGGTTGACTCCCGGAAGATCAGCGGACCAAGAGCTCGGTGGGCCGCAAACGAGAGCCAGGGGTCGAATCAAGAGAAAGATGGACGTTTGTTTACTACAGTTATAGTACTGTAATTCTTTATCTCCCGCCCAATCTTAATGTTCATCTTTTGTCATGTTTTGGCGCTCAAACTTCTTGTATGGGGTGGTACTTGTCGTTAATGGGTTTCGGTGATACTTGTAACTGTCTGAGTACCCGTTAATATTTCTCCCCTTGTGGAACCGGCTAGGAGTCTCCCTGGAGGGGTTTTGGGGGCCTCCGAATTCTTGCTGAGAGTACCCGCGAATGGCTCTCTCATCGTAGAGCCGTGGGGAATTTGCGTATCAATGTCTTTGGATGGGCCCCTTGATTGCCCAGTACAATAGCTCTCATTTGTGCATGGAAAACCCGATTCCAGCACTTATATTCCTTGCTTGGGTGTTAAAATGCAAAACGATCTCGTCTTGTCTTATCTCAATATGCTGAGTCCTGTCCGATCTTGCTGAAATGTTTATTGAAACGCCATCTTGTCTGCCTACTGAAAGTCTGGAACCTTCTGCCACGAGGCGTGGCGGCCATTTTACAGGCTGCTTGTGTCCGTTTTGAAACCTGACAGCATTTTGCTGAAATAAAACTGTTTTTACGAAACTGTATGTCTCTATCTCGTTATTTCGTAATTGCGATAATTTGCGAATTCTACAATACAATGACTGTACAAACAGTGACATGTCCAACCACAGTGACATGTACAAACAGTGACATGTCCAAATACAATGAAATGCCCAAACACAGTGACATGTCCAAACACAGTGACATGTACCCACACACTGACAAGAGCATACAGTGACATGTACAAACACAGCAACATGTACCAACACAGTGACATGTCCAAACACAGTGACATGTAAAACCAGAGTGAAATGTCCAAGCAGAGTGCCATGTACAAACAGAGGCATGGAGAAACACAGTTACATGTACCAACACAGTGACATGTACACACAGTAACATGTACAAAAACAGTGACATGTGCAAACAAAGTGACATGAGCAAACAGTGACATATCCAAACACAGTGACATGTACCCACACACTGACAAGAGCATACAGTGACATGTACCAACACAGTGACATGTACACACAGTAACATGTACAAACACAGTGACATGTACAAACACAGTAACATGTACAAACACAGTAACATGTACAAACAGTGGCATGTCCAAACACAGTAACATGTTCAAATACAGTGACATGCCCAAACAAAGGGACATGTACCAAAAAAGTGACATGTCCAAACACAATGACATGTCCAAACAGAGTGACATGTCCAAACACAATGACATGTACAAACAGTGAAATGTACAAACACATTCATGTACCAACACAGTGACATGTACAAACAGTGACATGTCCAAACACAGTGACATGTACCAACACAGTGACATGTACAAATGCAATGACATGTCCAAACACAGTAACATGTACAAACAGTAACATTTGCAAACACAGTGACATGTACCATCATAATGACATGTACAAACAAAGTGACATGAACATACATTGACATGTAGAAACATAGGGACATGGTCAAACAGTGACATGTCCAAACACAGGGACATGTACCAACATAGTGACATGTCCAAAAACAATGGCATGTCCAAACACAGTGGCATGTACAAACACAATCATATGTCCACACACAATGACATGCCCAAACACAGTATCATTTCCTAGCACAGCAACATGTCCAAACCTAGTAACATGTCCAAACACAGTGACATGTACAAACAGTGAAATGTCCAAATACAATGAAATGTCCATACACAGTGACATGTCCAAACACAGTGACATGTACCCACACACTGACAAGAGCATACAGTGACATGTACAAACACAGCAACATGTACCAACACAGTGACATGTCCAAACACAGTGACATGTAAAACCAGAGTGAAATGTCCAAGCACAGTGCCATGTACAAACAGAGACATGGAGAAACACAGTGACATGTACCAACACAGTGACATGTACACACAGTAACATGTACAAACACAGTGACATGTACAAACACAGTAACATGTACAAACACAGTAACATGTACAAACAGTGGCATGTCCAAACACAGTAACATGTTCAAATACAGTGACATGTCCAAACAAAGGGACATGTACCAAAAAAGTGACATGTCCAAACACAATGACATGTCCAAACAGAGTGACATGTCCAAACACAATGACATGTACAAACAGTGAAATGTACAAACACATTCATGTACCAACACAGTGACATGTACAAACAGTGACATGTCCAAACACAGTGACATGTACCAACACAGTGACATGTACAAATGCAATGACATGTCCAAACACAGTAACATGTACAAACAGTAACATTTGCAAACACAGTGACATGTACCATCATAATGACATGTACAAACAAAGTGACATGAACATACATTGACATGTAGAAACATAGGGACATGGTCAAACAGTGACATGTCCAAACACAGGGACATGTACCAACATAGTGACATGTCCAAAAACAATGGCATGTCCAAACACAGTGGCATGTACAAACACAATCATATGTCCACACACAATGACATGCCCAAACACAGTATCATTTCCTAGCACAGCAACATGTCCAAACCTAGTAACATGTC
Organism: Squalus acanthias; assembly: GCA_030390025.1. Classification (NCBI taxonomy): domain Eukaryota; kingdom Metazoa; phylum Chordata; class Chondrichthyes; order Squaliformes; family Squalidae; genus Squalus; species Squalus acanthias. The sequence continues at coordinate 478,535 of JASTWF010000296.1, read as the reverse complement.
CAAACACAGTGACATGTACAAACAGTGAAATGTCCAAATACAATGAAATGTCCATACACAGTGACATGTCCAAACACAGTGACATGTACCCACACACTGACAAGAGCATACAGTGACATGTACAAACACAGCAACATGTACCAACACAGTGACATGTCCAAACACAGTGACATGTAAAACCAGAGTGAAATGTCCAAGCACAGTGCCATGTACAAACAGAGACATGGAGAAACACAGTGACATGTACTAACACAGTGACATGTACACACAGTGACATGTACAAAAACAGTGACATGTGCAAACAAAGTGACATGAGCATACAGTGACATATCCAAACACAGTGACATGTACAAACACAGTAACATTTACAAACACAGTAACATGTACAAACAGTGACATGTACAAACACAGTGACATGTCCAAACACCATGACATGTCCAAACACAGTGCCATGTCCAAACACAGTAACATGTTCAAATACAGTGACTGTACAAATAGTGACGTCCAAAACAGTGACATGTCCAAACTCAGTGACATGTCCAAACAATGTGACATGTGCAAACAAAGTGACATAAGCATACAGTGATATGTAGAAACACAGTGACATGTCCAAACAGTGATACGTCCAAACATAGTGACATGTACAAACACAGTGACATGTACAAAAGCAGTGACATGTCCAAACACAGTGCCATGCACAAAGAGTGACATTTACAATCACAGTGACATGTACAAACTCAAAGACATGTACAAATGCAGTGACATGAGCAAACAGTAACATGTACATACACAGTGACATGTCCACACACAATGACATGTCCAAACACAGGGACATGTACCAAAACAGTGACATGTCCAAACACAATGACATGTCCAAACACAGTGACATGTCCACACACAATGACATGTCCAAACACAGTATCATTTCCAAACACAGCGACATGCCCAAACCTAGTAACATGTCCAAATACAGTGACTGTACAAACAGTGACATGTCCAAATACAATGAAATGTCCAAACACAGTGACATGTCCAAACACAGTGACATGTACCCACACAGTGACATGAGCACACAGTGACATGTACAAACACAGTGACATGTATAAACACAGTGACATCTACAAACACAGTGACATGAGCATAGAGTGACAAGTACAAACACAGCGACATGTACCAACACAGTGAGATGTACAAACACAGTGACATGTACAAACAGTGACATGAACAAACACAGAGAAATGTCCAAGCACAGTGCCATGTACAAACAGTGACATGAACAAACAGTGATATCTACCAACACAGTGACATGTCCAAACACAGTGACATGTACAAACACAGTGACATGTACCAACTCAGAGAGATGTACAATCACAGTGACATGTGCAAACAGTGAAATATACCAACATAGTGACATGTCCAAAAACAGTGACATGCCCAAACACAGTGACATGTACAAACACAGTGACATGAACAAACAAGGTGACATGTCCAAACACAGTGAAATGTACAAACACAGTGGCATAAGCATACAGTGAAATGTACAAACACAGTGACATGTACAGACAAAGTGACATTCCCAAACACAATGACATGTCCAAATGCAGTGTCATGTCCAAACACAATGACATGTCCTAACACAGTGACATGCCCAAGCACAGTGACATGTACAAACACAGTGACATATCCAAACACAATGAAATGTCCAAACACAGTAACACGTCCAAATACAGTGACTGTACAAACAGTGATGTCCAAACACAGTGACATGTCCAAAAAACAGTGACATGTACCAAAACAGTGACATGTCCAAACACAATGGCCCAGAAATTAGGCTCCCGGCCTTCCCATGGGTGCAAGGATCGCGCGCGCACCTACCTACCGTGCCTGCCATTGACCTCTGGGCCCACGGGGACTTCAGCTCCTGGGCCTCCGGCAGCTGCCTGCCCGCAGTGCTTGTGTATCCCAGGGGCGTAGTTAGTGCGATGCGTCCCCTGGGATCACGTATGCCATGGAGAGCCAATGGCAGCAGACCATCTTTCATTCATAGATTTGACCTGTCAAATCTATGAATTGAAATTGGCCCCAAAACAACACCTACACTTCAAATATTTTTTTTTTAAAACCATCACATTTTTAAAATAACTATAAGTTAAATAAATTAACTAATTTAAACAAAAATTTTATTTTTTGAAAAAATTAAAATACTTTTTAACAGTGCTCCAAATAAACTTACCTTTCTTTAAAGTATCTAAAAAAGAAAAACCTGTTTAAAATTTTTTTAAATTGTAATTAATTAACCACTTGCCTTGTTAAAAACGGGTTTTGCACCTCCTTTTTAAAAGCGCAGCTTCTTCGGTACTTACCTTCCCGGAGAAACCTGAAAAAAACCTAAGTTCGCTGCGTGCGCGCAGCCTCTCCCGATCACGCGGTTCACCTCTCAACACCTCCCTTCACGAGACAGGAAGTTCCGGTTTCCCGCGCATGCGCAGTGCATGCAGGAAACCGGCACTTCAGGAGGCCTTACGGGTGAATACACAGTGCGTACTCACCCGGCAAGTGCTGAATTTTTGGCCCAATGACATGCACCAACACGGTGACATGCACAAAAGCAGTGACATGTCCAAACACAGTGGGGGAAAAATTCAGTTGGTTGCGCCTCCCATTAGCGCCTTAAGAGGGCGCTAATGGGGCGCAAAGCATCTAGCGCCCGGGTGCGGCGATGTGTGCGCCGCTCGCGAAATTAACTAGACATTTTGCGGTGGCGCTAAACACTACCACCACGATCTCCTGCGCCGGCAGATCGTGACGTCAGTCGAGTGTGCAACGCCCCGGTATCACCCCGAAGCGGATATTGAGTGGCGTCCCCTGCCTTAACGCCTGGTGCTATCAACGACAGGTTGAGGGGAGCGTTTTGCAGTCAGGAAGGGACTGGGGGAGCGCTATTTAAAGGCGACCGCTTCATGCCTTTTATTGTTGGTGACATTTTTGAACCACGCATTCTGAGAGAGAGACTTCTGGAGAGATTCAACGCTGTGTGAAGGAGTTTTGGGTACTGAGCAGCACTTTGCAGGTTCACTTTGATTTGCCCTTCCTTGTATCGATTTAGAAGAGACTGTGGGGGCTGCACTCTGAGCTCTTTCCCTGGTACTCTCCATTGTTCTTTCCAGCAGATTTGATGTGCAGGTCTCTCCAGGCCGAGATTCAAGGCTGCAATGAGCAGGATGTGGATGGAAAGCAAGATAAACCCTCCCCTTTAAGAACTGGCCCACGCCATTGTGTGTGTGTTCCATTGCTGACTGACATATGAGCTTCGCCAGCGCTCTGAGTTAGCGCCTCGCGCCTCGGCCTTTGTGCCTTAAGACAGGTGTGAAGCGCCTGATTTAGCGCTCCAATCACCTCCAGGGTCGATAAAAGTCAAGTTTGCAGTCGGTGGCGATAATTAGCGCCAGGCGCTAATCTTTGCGCCCGGCCGATAATTGCGCCCCAATTGGGGCGATACTGAATTTCTCCCCCAGTGACTTGCACAAACAGTGACATTTACAAACACAGTGACATGTACAAACTCAGAGACATGTACACATGCAGTGACATGAGCATACAGTGACATGTACAAACACAGTGACATGTACACATGCAGTGACATGAGCATACAGTGACATGTACAAACACAGTGACATGTCCAAACAAAGTGACATGCCCAAACACAGTGACATGTACAAACACAGTGACATTCCCAAACACAATGACATGTCCAAACACAGTGCCATGTCCAAACACAATGTCATGTCCAGACACAGTGACATGCCCAAAAACAGTGACATGTGCAAACACAGTGACATAGCCAAACACAATGACATGTCCAAACACAGTGCCATGTCCAAACACAGTGATATGTACCCACACAGTGACATGAGCATACAGTGACATGTACCAACACAGTGACATGACCAAACACAGTGACATGTAAAACCAGAGTGACATGTACCAACACAGTGACATGTACAAACACAGTGAAATGTCCAAGCACAGTGCCATGTACAAACAGTGGGATGGAGAAACACAGTGATATGTACCAACACAGTGACATGTCCAAATACAGTGACATGTACAAACAGAGTGACATGTACAAACAGTGACATGTCCAAACAAAGTGACATGTACAAAGAGTGACATGTCGAAACACAGTGACATGTCCAAACAAAATGACATGTCCAAACACAGTGACATGTCCAAACACAATTATATATATCAACACAGTGACATGTCCAAACACAGTGACATGTACCGACACAGTGACATGTACAAACAGTGACATGTACAAACACAGTGGTGTGTACCAACACAGTGACATGTACAAACACGTTGACATGTACAAACACAGTGACATGTACAAACAGTGACATGTACAAACACAGTGGTGTGTACCAACACAGTGACATGTACAAACACGTTGACATGTACAAACACAGTGACATGTACAAACAGTGACATGTACAAACACAGGGACATGTACCAAAACAGTGACATGTCCAAACACAATGACATGTCCAATCACAGTGACATGTCCACACACAATGACATGTCCAAACACAGTATCATTTCTAAACACAGCGACATGTACATACCTAGTAACATGTCCAAATACAGTGGCTGTACAAACAGTGACTTGTCCAAACACAGTGAAATGTACAAACAGTGACATGTCCAAATACAATGAAATGTCAAAACACAGTGACATGTCCAAACACAGTGACATGTACCCACACAGTGACATGAGCATACAGTGACATGTACAAACACAGTGACATGTATTAACACGGTGACATCTGCAAACACAGTGACATGAGCATAGAGGGACATGTACAAACACAGCGACATGTACCAACACATTAAGATGTACAAACACAGTGACATGTAAAACCAGAGTGACATGTACCAACGCAGTGACATGCACAAACAGTGACATGTACAAACACAGTGACATGTATAAACACGGTGACATCTGCAAACACAGTGACATGAGCTTAGAGTGACATGTACAAACACAGCGACATGTACCAGCACAGTGAGATGTACAAACACAGTGAAATGTACAAAGAGTGACATGTACAAACAGTGGCATGTACCAACACAGTGACATGGCCAAACACAGTGAAATTAAAACCAGAGTGACATGTAACAACACAGAGACATGTACAAACAGTGACATGGAGAAACACAGTGATATGAACAAACAAGGTGACATGTCCAAACACAGTGACATGTACAAACAGAGTGACATGTACAAACAGTGACATTTCCAAACAACGTGACATGTACAAAGTGTGACATGTCCAAACACAGTGACATGTCCAAACACAGTGATATAAACCAACACAGTGACATGTATAATCAAAGTGACATGTACCAACACAGTGACATGTACAAACAGTGACATGTACAAACACAGTTGTATGTAACAACACAGAGACATGTCCAAACACAGTGACATGTAAAAACTGTGACATGTACAAACACAGTGACAAGTACCAACTCAGTGACATGAACAAACAGTGACATGTACAAACACAGTAACATGTCCAAGCACAGTGACATGTACCAACGCAGTGACATGCACAAACAGTGACATGTACAAACACAGTGGTGTGTACCAACACAGTGACATGTACAAACACGTTGACATGTACAAACACAGTGACATTTACAAACAGTGACATGTACAACCACAGGGACATGTACCAAAACAGTGACATGTCCAAACACAATGACATGTCCAAACACAGTGACATGTCCACACACAATGACATGTCCAAACAGAGCATCATTTCCAAACACAGCGACATGTACAAACCTAGTAACATGTTCAAATACAGTGACTGTACAAACAGTGACTTGTCCAAATACAATGAAATGTCCAAACACAGTGACATGTCCAAACACAGTGACATGTACTCACACAGTGACATGAGCATACAGTGACATGTACAAACACAGTGACATGTATAAACACATTGACATTTACAAACACAGTGACATGAGCATAGAGTGACAAGTACAAACACAGCGACATGGACCAACATAGTGAGATATACAAACACAGTGACATGTACAAACAGTGAAATGAACAAACAGTGACATGTACCAACACAGTGACATGTCCAAACAAAGTGACATGTAAAACCAGTGTGATATGTACCAACACAGTGACATGTACCAACTCAGAGAGATGTACAATCACAGTGACATGTGCAAACAGTGAAATATACCAACACAGTGACATGTCCAAAAACAGTGACATGCCCAAACACAGTGACATGTACAAATACAGTGACATGAACAAACAAGGTGACATGTCCAAACACAATGAAATGTACAAACACAGTGGCATAAGCATACAATGAAATGTACAAACACAGTGACATGTACAGACAAAGTGACATTCCCAAACACAATGACATGTCCAAACGCAGTGTCATGTCCAAACACAATGACTTGTCCTAACACAGTGACATTCCCAAGCACAGTGACATGTACAAACAGTGACGTCCAAACACAATGACATGTCCAAACACAGTGACATGCCCAAAAACAGTGACATGTGCAAACACAGTGACATATCCAAACACAATGACATGTCCAAACACAGTGACATGTCCAAACACAGTGACATGTACTCACACAGTGACATGAGCATACAGTGACATGTACAAACACAGTGACATGTATAAACACGGTGACATCTACAGACACAGTGACATGAGCATAGAGTGACATGTACAAACACAGCAACATGTACCAACACAGTGAGATGTACAAACACAGTGACATGTACAAACAGTGACATGTACAAACAGTGACATGTACCAACACAGTGACATGACCAAACACAGTGACATGTAAAACCAGAGTGACATGTACCCACACAGTGACATGAGCATACAGTGACATGTACAATCACAGTGACATGTATAAACACGGTGACATCTGCAAACATAGTGACATGAGCTTAGAGTGACAAGTACAAACACAGCGACATGTACCAACACAGTGAGATGTACAAACACAGTGAAATGTACAAACCTAGTAACATGTCCAAATACAGTGACTTTACAAACAGTGACCTGTCCAAACACAGTGACATGTACACACAGTGACATGTCCAAATACAATGAAATGTCCAAACACAGTGACATGTCCAACCACAGTGACATGTACCCACACAGTGAAATGAGCATACAGTGACATGTACAATCACAGTGACATGTATAAACACGGTGACATCTGCAAACACAGTGACATGAGCTTAGAGTGACATGTACAAACACAGCGACATGTACCAACACAGTGAGATGTACAAACACAGTGAAATGTACAAAGCGTGACATGTACAAACAGTGACATGTACCAACACAGTGACATGTCCAAACACAGTGAAATTAAAACCAGAGTGACATGTAACAACACAGAGACATGTACAAACAGTGACATGGAGAAACACAGTGATATGAACAAACAAGGTGGCATGTCCAAACACAGTGACATGTACAAACAGAGTGACATGTACAAACAGTGACATTTCCAAACAACGTGACATGTACAAAGTGTGACATGTCCAAACACAGTGACATGTCCAAACACAGTGATATATACCAACACAGTGACATGTACAATCAAAGTGACATGTACCAACACAGTGACATGTACAAACAGTGACATGTACAAACACAGTTGTATGTAACAACACAGAGACATGTCCAAACACAGTGACATGTAAAAACTGTGACATGTACAAACACAGTGACAAGTACCAACTCAGTGACATGAACAAACAGTGACATGTACAAACACAGTAACATGTCCAAGCACAGTGACATATATCAACACAGTGACATGTACAAATACAGTGACATGTATCAACACAGTGACATGCACAAACGGAGACATGTACAAACATAGTGGCATGCACCAACACAATGAAATGTACAAACACATTAACATGTCCAAACGCAGTGACATGTCCAATAACAATGACATGTCCAAACAGTGACATGTACCCACACCGTGACATGTCCAAACACAGTGACATGTCCAAACACAGTGCCATGTCCAAACACAGTATCATTTCCAAACACAGCGACATGTCCAAACTTAGTAACATGTCCAAATACAGTGACTGTACAAACAGTGACATGTCCTAATACAATGAAATGTCCAAACACAGTGACATGTCCAAACACAGTGACATGTACCAACACAGTGACATTTATAAACACGGTGATGTCTACAAACACAGTGACATGAGCATAGAGTGACAGGTACAAACACAGCGACATGTACAAACACAGTGACATGTCCAAACACAGTGACATGTAAAACCAGAGTGACATGTACCAACACAGTGACATGTACAAACATAGTGAAATGTCCAAGCACAGTGTCATGTACAAACAGTGACATGGAGAAACACAGTGATATGTAGCAACACAGTGACATGTACAAACAGTGATATGTACAAACACAGTGAAATGAACAAACAAGGTGACATGTACAAACACTGACATGTCCAAACAAAGGGACATGTACAAAGAGTGACATGTCCAAACACAATGACATGTCCAAACACAGTGACATGTCTACACACAATGACATGTCCAAACCCAGTATCATTTCCAAACACAGCAACATGTCCAAACACAGTATCATTTCCGAACACAGTGACATGCCCAAAACTAGTAACATGCCCAAATATAGCGATTGTACAAACAGTGACATGTCCAATCACAGTGACATGTACAAACAGTGACATGTCCAAATACAATGAAATGTCCAAACACAGTGACATGTCCAAACACAGTAACATGTACCTACACAGTGACATGAGCATACAGTGACATGTACAAATACAGTGACATGTATAAACACGGTGACAAGTACCAACACAGTGACATGAACAAACAGTGACATGTACAAACACAGTAACATGTCCAAGCAGCACAGTGACATATACCAACACAGTGACATGTACAAACACAGTGACATGTATCAACACAGTGACATGTACAAACAGAGACATATACAAACACAGTGGCATGCACCAACAGAATGACATGTACAAACACATTAACATGTCCAAACACAGTGACATTACCAAACGCAGTGACATGTCCAATAACAATGACTTGTCCAAACACAGTGACATGTCCAAACACAATGACATATCCAAACACAGTGACATGTCTAAACACAGTGGCCCAGAAATTGGAGTTCGATGGTTGCCGCGGGGGTAAGGATCTCCCGCGATATCGCACTCCGCGCCTACCTTTATGGTTTTGGCCCACACGAACTTCAGTTCCTGGGCTTCTCCCTGGTGCCGGCACGCAGTGTGTGCGTGTCCCAGAGGCGCAGTTAATTCGATGCGACCTCTGGGATCACGTGGGCCAGTTAGAGCCAATGGCAGCACACCATCTTTCATTCATAGTTTTGACAGCAAGGGCTGTCAAAACTATGAATACAACAAGCCCCCAAAAGAACAGCTAAACCTCAATTAAATTTTTTTAAAAAGCCATCACATTAATAAAATAACTATAGTTAAATAAATTAACCACTTTAAACAAAAATTTAAATTTTTGAAAAAATTTAATTTCTTTTTAAAAGTTATAAAAATAAACTTACCTTTCTTTAAAGTCTCTAAAAAAGATAAACCTGTTGAAAAAAATTTAAAATAATACTTAATTAACTACTTACCTTGTTAAAAGGGGGTCTTACGCCTGCTTTCTTTATGTGTAAAATGTTCAACACTTACCTGCGCGTTGAAACATGAAAAAAAAACTAAGTGCGCTGCGTGCGCACAACCTGTAGTGTGCACGCGGTTCACTTAGGAACCGCCCCCTTCGCAATACCCGACTTGCCGGTTTCCCGCGCATGCGCAGTGCATGCAGGAAACCGGCACTTCAGGACCTAATGCACGAGAGTACACAGTGCGTACTCTCCCGCATTAGGTCTAATTTTTGGGCCAGTATCATTTCCAAACACAGCGACATGTCCAAACCTAGTAAAATGTCCAAACACAGTGACATGTAAAACCAGAGTGACATGTACCAACACAGTGAAATGTCCAAGCACAGTGCCATGTACAAACAGTGACATGGAGAAACACAGTGACATGGAGAAACACAGTGACATGTTCAAACAGTGACATGTCCAAATACAATGAAATGTCCAAACACAGTGACATGTAAAAACATGGACCCCATGTGACCCACCTCATTGTCTTAGCTGTACTCTGATGTGTCTTTGATGTAAGGTCTCCCTAACAGATTGTATCTCTGCAGACACATTGTTCTCTGTGTATATATACTGTGTAATCGATTCCGTCACTGTACCTGTACCTGGAGAAGGAGCGGAGCTCCGAAAGCTCGTAATTTTAAATAAAACTGTTGGACTATAACCTGGTGTTGTGCGACTTCTCATTTTTGTCCACCCCAGCCGAACACCGGCATCTCCGCATCATGGAGAAACACAGTGATATGTACCAACACAGTGACATGTACAAACAGACTGACATGTACAAAGAGTGACATGTACAAAGAGTGACATGTCCAAACAAAGGGACATGTACAAAGAGTGACATGTCCAAACACAGTGACATGTCCAAACACAATGACATGTCCAAACACAGTGACATGTCCACACACAATGACATGTCCAAACACAGTATCATTTCCAAACACAGCGACATGCCCAAACCTAGTAACATGTCCAAATACAGTGACTGTACAAACAGTGACATGTCCAAACACAGTGACATGTACAAACAGTGACATGTCTTAATACAATGAAATGTCCAAACACAGTGACATGTCCAAACACAGTGACAGGTACCCACACAGTAACATGAGCATACAGTGACATGTACAAACACGGTGACATCTACAGACACAGTGACATGAGCATAAAGTGACAGATAGAAACACAGCGACATGTACCAACACAATGAGATGTACAAGCACAGTGACATGTACAAACAGTGACATGTACAAACCGTGACATGTACCAACACAGTGACATGTCCAAACACAGTGAAATGTAAAACCAGAGTGACATGTACCAACACAGTGACATGTACAAACACAGTGAAATGTCCAAGCACAGTGCCATGTACAAACAGTGACATGGAGAAACACAGTGATATGTACCAACACAGTGACATGTACAAACAGTGACATGTAGAAACACAGTGACATGAACAAACAAGGTGACATGTCCAAACACAGTGACATGTATAAACACGGTGACATCTGCAAACACAGTGACATGAGCATAGAGGAACATGTGCAAACACAGCGACATGTCCAAACACAGTGAGATGTACAAACACAGTGACATGTACAAACAGTGACATGTACAAACAGTGACATGTACCAACACAGTGACATGTCCAAACACAGTGACATGTAAAACCAGAGTGACATATACCAACACAGTGACATGTACAAACACAGTGACATGTATCAACACAGTGACATGTACAAACAGAGATATGTACAAAAACAGTGGCATGCACCAACACAGTGACATGTCCAAACACAGTAACATGTCCAAACGCAGTGACATGTCCAATAACAATGACATGTCCAAACACAGTGACATGTCCAAACGCAGTGACATGTCCAATAACATTGACATGTCCAAAGACAGTGACATGTCCAAACACAATGACATGTACAAACAAAGTGACATGTCCAAACACAGTGACATGTCCAAACACAGTATCATTTCCAAACACAGCAACATGTCCAAACCTAGTAACATGTCCAAATACAGTGACTGTACAAACAGTGACATGTCCAAACAAAGTGGCATGTACAAAGAGTGACATGTCCAAACACAGTGTTATGTCCAAACACAATGACATGACCAAACACAGTGACATGTACAAACACGGTGACATCTACAGACACAGTGACATGAGCATAGAGTGACATGTACAAACACAGCAACATGTACCAACACACTGAGTTGCACAAAAACAGTGACATGTACAAACAGTGACATGTACAAACAGTGACATGTAACAACACAGTGACATGTCCAAACACAGTGACATGTAAAACCAGAGTGACATGTACCAACACAGTGACATGTACAAACACAGTGAAATGTCCAAGCACATTGCCATGTACAAACAGTGCCATGGAGAAACACAGTGACATGAACAAACAAGGTGACATGTCCAAACACAGTGACATGTACAAACAGAGTGACATGTACAAACAGTGACATGTCCAAACAAATGACATGTACAAAGAGTGACATGTCCAAACACAGTGACATGTCCAAACAAAATGACATGTCCAAACACAGTGACATGTCCAAACACTGTGATATATACCAGCACAGTGACATGTCCAAACACAGTGATATATACCAACACAGTTACATGTACTAACAGTGACGTGTACAAACACAGTGGTGTGTATCAACACAGTGACATGTACAAACACGTTGACATGTACAAACACAGTGACATGTATAAACAGTGACATGTACAAACACAGTGACATGTACAAGCGGTGAAATGTCCAAACACAATGACATGTCCAAACACAGTGACAAGTCCACACACAATGACATGTCCAAACACAGTATCATTTCCAAACACAGCGACATGTACAAACCTAGTAAAATGTCCAAATGCAGTGACTGTACAAACAGTGACATGTCCAAATACAATGAAATGTCCAAACACAGTGACATGAGCATAGAGTGACATGTACAAACACAGCGACATGTACCAACACAGTGAGATGTACAAACACAGTGACATGTCCAAACAAAATGACATGTCCAAACACAGTGATATATACCAACACAGTGACATGTACAAACAGTGACATGTCCAAACAAATGACATGTACAAAGAGTGACATGTCCAAACACAGTGACATGTCCAAACAAAACGACATGTCCAAACACAGTGATATATACCAACACAGTGACATGTACAAACACAGTTACATGTACAAACAGTGACATGTACAAACAGTGACATGTAAAACCAGAGTGACATGTACCTACACAGTGACATGTGCAAACACAGTGAAATGTCCAAGCACAGTGCCACGTACAAACAGTGACATGGAGAAACACAGTGACATGAAAAAACAAGGTGACATGTCCAAACACAGTGACATGTAAAAACAGAGTGACATGTACAAAGATTGACATGTCCAAACACAGTGACATGTCCAAACACAGTGATATATACCTACACAGTGACATGTACAAACTCATTGACATGTACCAACAGAGTGACATGTCCACACAGTGAAATGTAAAACCAAAGTGACATGTACCAACACAGTGAGAAGTCAAACACAGTGAAATGTCCAAGCACATTGCCATGTACATACAGTGACATGGAGAAACACAGTGATATGTACAAACACAGTGACATGTACAAACACGGTGACATGAACAAACAAGGTGACATGTCCAAACACAGTGACATATACAAACAGAGTGACATGTACCAACACAGTGACATGTACAAACACAGTGAAATGTCCAAGCACAGTGCCATGTACAAACAGTGACATGGAGAAACACAGTGACATGAACAAACACAGTGACATGTACAATCAGTGACAGGTACAAACACAGGGATATAAACCAACACAGTGACATGTACAAACACAGTGACATATAGCAACACAGAGAGATGTGCAAACAGTGACATGTACTAACACAGTGACATGTCCAAGCACAGTGACATATACCAACACAGTGCCATGTACCAACACAGTGACATGTACAGAGACATGTACAAACACAGTGGCATGCACCAATACAGTGACATGTACAAACACATTAGCATGTCCAATTACAGTGACATGTCCAAACGCAGTGACATGTCCAAAAACAATGACATGTTCAAACACAGTGACATGCCCACACACAATGACATGTCCAAACAGAGTGTGGCGGATCGCCACCTAAAACGGGCATAATCCACTCTTCCGTCTGTGGACAAATTTCCAGCACCTTCCCCTTTAAGGCACATTACTTTTAAGGCAGAAGTGGGTGGGGCCTCAGTTTTTACCCAGAGAATTCAGGGAGTTTTTGCAGAGAATTCTGGGAGCAGTCTCTCAGCCATTTTGTGTGCCATGCAGTGAATTAAAGTTTTCTTGTTTTCCACATATGGATTCAGCCTCCATTCGTGTTTCGCGGCAGCCTCAACAAGAGTATTGTTTCCAAACATAGGAGACATGTACAAACCTAGTAACATATCCAAATACAGTGACTGTACAAACAGTGACATGTCCAAACACAGTGACATGTACAAACTGTGACATGTCCAAATACAATGAAATGTCCAAACACAGTGACATGAGCATAGAGTGACATGTACAAACACAGTGACATGAGCATAGAGTGACATGTACAAACACAGCGACATGTACCAACACAGTGAGATGTACAAACACTGTGACATGTACAAACAGTGACATATGTTAAACAGTGACATGTACAAACACAGTGACATGTAAAACCAGAGTGACATGTACCTACACAGTGACATGTGCAAACACAGTGAAATGTCCAAGCACAGTGCCATGTACAAACAGTGACATGGAGAAACACAGTGGCATGAAAAAACAAGGTGACATGTCCAAACACAGTGACATGTACAAACAGAGTGACATGTACAAAGAGTGACATGTCCAAACACAGCGACATGTCCAAACACAATGACATGTCCAAACACAATGACTTGTCCAAACACAGTGATATATACCCACACAGTGACATGTACAAACTCATTGACATGTACCAACAGAGTGACATGTCCACACAGTGACATGTAAAACCAGAGTGACATGTACCAACACAGTGACATGTACAAACACAGTGAAATGTCCAAGCACATTGCCATGTGCAAACAGTGACATGGAGAAACACAGTGATATGTATCAACACAGTGACATGTACAAACACAGTGACATGAACAAACAAGGTGACATGTCCAAACACAGTGACATGTACAAACAGAGTGACATGTACAAACAGTGGCATGTCCAAACAAATGACATGTACAAAGAGTGACATGTCAAAACACAGTGACATGTCCAAACAAAATGACATGTCTAAACACAGTGACATGTCCAAACACAGTGATATATACCAGCACAGTGACATGTACAAACTCAGTGACATGTACCAACACAGTGACATGTACAAACAGTGACGTGTACAAACACAGTGGTGTGTACCCACACAGTGACATGTATAAACACGTTGACATGTACAAACACAGTGACATGTACAAACAGTGACATGTACAAACACAGGGACATGTACCAAAACAGTGACATGTCCAAACACAATGACATGTCCAAACACAGTGACATGCACAAGCACAGTGAAATATCCAAGCACAGTGCCATGTACAAACAATGACATGGAGATAGACAGTGACATGTACCAGCACAGTGACATGAACAAACAGTGACATGTACAAACACAATGACATGAACAAACAAGGTGACATGTCCAAACACAGTGAAATGTATAAACAGAGCGACATGTACAAACAGTAACATGTACAAACACAGTGCCATGTGACATGAATCTGTCATTCATGACTTATGAAATAATACTGAGTGGCCTGTGGGTGGCGCTGTCCAGGCAGAGTATAAATACTCGGGCACGGGCCGAGCTTGCGCAGGACATTCTTAACCGGAACTAGGAAGGACACAACTAGACCTCCATGTTGTAAAATAGTTGATTGAAGCTTTGTTTAACGCTTAGAACAAGTGCGTAATAGTTTTCTTACGTCAACATGTACAGTGACATGTCCAAACACAGAGGCATGTCCCAACACAGTGACATGTACAAACAGTGACATGTGCAAACAAAGTGACATGAGCATACAGTGACATGTACAAACGCAGTGACATGTCCAAACACAGTGACATGTACAAACAGTAACATGTGCAAAGACAGTGATTTGTACAAACACAGTGACATGTACAAACAGTGACATGTACAAACACAATGGCATGTACCAACACAGTGACATGTACAAACAGTGACATTTGCAAATACATTGACATGTACAGGCACAGTGACATGTGCAAACAAAGTGACATGAGCATACAGTGACATGTAGAAACACAGAGAAATGCACAAACAGTGACATGTCCAAACACAGTGACATGTACAAACACAGTGACATGTCCAAACACAGTGACATGTCCAAACGCAGTGACATGTCCAAACACAATGACATGCCCAAACACAGTGATATGTCCAAACACAGTGACATGTACAAACAGTGACATGTACAAACACAGTGACTGTACCAACACAGAGACATGTACAAACAGTGACATTTGTAAACACAGTGACATGTACAAGCACAAACAAAGTGACATGAGCATACAGTGACATGTCCAAACACAGTGACATGTACACACACACTGACATGTGCCAACACAGTGACATGTACAAACAGAGTGACAAGCCCAAACACAGTGGCACATACAAACACAGTGAATGTACCAACACAGTGACATCTACAAACCGTGACATGTACTAACACAGTGACATGTACCAACACAGTGCATGCACAAAAGCAGTGACATGTCCAAACACAGTGACATGCACAAACAGTGACATTTATTAACACAGTGACATGTACAATCTCAGAGACATGTCCAAACACAGTGACATGTCCAAACAGAGTGAAATGCCCAAACACAGTGACATGTACAAACACAGTGACAAGTGCAAACAAAGTGACATGAGCATACAGTGACATTTAGAAACACAGTGACATGTACCAACACAGTGACATATCCAAACACAGTGCCATGTCCAAACACAGTGACATGTCCAAACACAAAGATATGTACCAAAACAGTGACATGTCCAAACACAATGAGATGTCCAAACACAGTAATATGTGCAAACAAATTGACAGGAGCATAAAGTGATATGTAGAAACACAGTGTCATGTCCAAACAGTGCCATGTCCAAACACAGTGACATGTCCAAACACAAAGATATGTACCAAAACAGTGACATGTCCAAACACAATGAGATGTCCAAACACAGTATTTTGTGCAAACAAATTGACAGGAGCATAAAGTGATGTGTAGAAACACAGTGTCATGTCCAAACAGTGACATGTCCAAACACAGTGTCACGTACAAACACAGTGACATGTACCAACACAGTGACATGTCCAAACACAATGACATGTAAAAACACAGTGATATGTACCAACACAGTGACATGTACAAACACTGTGACAAGTCCAAACACAGTGACATGTATAAACAGTAACATGTGCAAACACAGTGACATGTACAAACACAGTGACATGATCATACATTGACATGTACAAACACAGTAACATGTACCAACACAGAGAGATGTATAATAACAGTGAGATGTGCAAACAGTGAAATGTACCAACACAGTGACATGTCCAAAAACAATGACATGTCCAAACACAGTGACCTGTACAAACACAGTGACATGTACAAACGCAGTGACATGTACCAACACAGTGTCATGTGCAAACAGTGACATGTACTAACACAGTGACATTTACCAACACGGTGACATGCACAAAAGCAGTGACATGTCCAAACACAGTGACATGTCCAAACACAAAGAGATGTACCAAAACAGTGACATGTCCAAACACAATGACATGTCCAAACACAGTGACATGTACAAACACAGTGACATGTGCAAACAAATTGACATGAGCATGCAGTGACATGTAAAAACAGTGACATGTCCAAACAGTGACATGTCCAAACACAGTGTCATGTACAAACACAGTGACATGTACCAACACAGTGACATGTACAAACACAGTGACAAGTCCAAACACAGTGACATGTACAAACAGTAACATGGGCAAACACAGTGACATGTAGAAACAGTGACATGAGCATACATTGACATGTACAATCACAGTGACATGCGCAAACAGTGATATGTCCAAACACAGTGACATGTCCAAACACAGTGACATGTACAAACAGTGACATGTACTAATGCAGTGACATGTACCAACACGGTGACATACACAAAAGCAGTGACATGTCCAAACACAGTGCCATGTCCAAACACAGTGCCATGCACAAAGAGTGACATTTACAAACACAGCGACATGGAAAAACTCAGAGAAATGTACAAACACAGTGACAAACCCAACACGGTGACATGTACAAACACAGTGAAATATCCAAACACAATGACATGTCCAAACACAGAGCCATTTCCAAACACAGTAACTTGTCCAAATACAGTGACTGTACAAACAGTGACGTCCAAACACAGTGACATGTCCAAACACAAAGACATGTACCAAAACAGTGACATGTCCAAACACAATGACATGTCCAAACACAGTGACATGTACAAACACAGTGACATGTGCAAACAAATTGACATGAGCATACAGTGACATGTAAAAACACAGTGACATGTCCAAACACAGTGTCATGTACAAACACAGTGACATGTACCAACACAGTGACATGTACAAACACAGTGACAAGTCCAAACACAGTGACATGTACAAACAGTAACATGTGCAAACACAATGACATGTAGAAACAGTGACATGAGCATACATTGACATGTACAATCACAGTGACGTGCAAACAGTGATATGTCCAAACACAGTGACATGTCCAAACACCATGACATGTACAAACAGTGACATGTACTAACGCAGTGACATGTACCAACACGGTGACATGCACAAAAGCAGTGACATGTCCAAACACAGTGCCATGCACAAAGACTGACATTTATAAACACAGCGACATGGAAAAACTCAGAGAAATGTACAAACACAGTGACATACCCAAACACGGTGACATGTACAAACACAGTGACATATCCAAACACAATGACATGTCCAAACACAGGGCCATTTCCAAACACAGTAACTTGTCCAAATACAGTGACTGTACAAACAGTGACGTCCAAACACAGTGTCATGTCCAAACACAGTGACATGTCCAAACACAGTGACATGTCCAAACACAGTGACATGTCCAAACACAGTGCCATTTCCAAACACAGTAACATGTTCAAACACAGTGACTGTACTAACAGTGTCATCCAAACACAGTGTAATGTCCAAACACAGTGATATGCCCTAAGAGTGACATGTTCAAACACAGGGACATGTACTAAAAGACGGACATATCCAAACACAATGACATGTCCAAACACAGTGACATGTCCAAACACAATGACATGTCCAAACACGGTGACATGTAAAATCACAGTGACATGTCCAAACACAATGACATGTCCAAACATAGTAACATGTCCAAATACAGTGACTGTACAAACAGTGACATGTCCAAACACAATGACTTGTCCAAACACAGTGTCATGTCTAAACACAATGTCATGTCTAAACACAATGATATGCCCAAACACAGTGACATGTCCAAACACAGTGACATGTCCAAACACAGTGTCATGTCTAAACACAGTGTCATGTCTAAACACAATGATATGCCCAAACACAGTGACATGTCCAAACACAGTGTCATGTCCAAACACAGTGTCATGTCTAAACACAATGATATGCCCAAACACAGTGACATGTCCAAACACAGTGTCATGTCTAAACACAATGATATGCCCAAACACAGTGACATGTCCAAACACAGTGTCATGTCTAAACACAATGATATGCCCAAACACAGTGACATGTCCAAACACAGTGTCATGTACCAACACAGTGATATGTACAAATGCAGTGACATGTACCAACACAGTGACATGTCCAAAAACAATGACATGGCCAAACACAGTGGCATGTAAAAATACAGTGACTGTACAAACAGTGACATGTCCAAATAAAATGAAATGTCCAAACACAGTGACATGTACCCACTCAGTGACATGTCCAAACACAGTGCCATGTTCAAACACAGTGACATGTCCAAACACAGCAACATGTCCAAACACAGTGACTGTACAAACAGTGACATGAGCATACAGTGATATGTCCAAACTCAGTGACATGAGCATACAGTGACATGTCCAAACACAGTGACATGTCCAAACACAAAGACATGTAGCAAAACAGTGACATGTCCAAACACAGTGACATGCCCACACACAATGACATGTCCAAACAGAGTGTGGCGGATCGCCACCTAAAATGGGCATAATCCAATCTTCCGTCTGTGGACAAATTTCCAGCACCTTCCCCTTTAAGGCACATTACCTTTAAGGCAGAAGGGGGTGGGGCCTCAGGTTTTACCCAGAGAATTCAGGGAGTTTTTGCAGAGAATTCTGGGAGCAGTCTCTCAGCCATTTTGTGTGCCATGCAATGAATTAAAGTTTTCTTGTTTTCCACATATGGATTCAGCCTCCATTCGTGTTTCGCGGCAGCCTCAACAAGAGTATTGTTTCCAAACATAGGAGACATGTACAAACCTAGTAACATATCCAAATACAGTGACTGTACAAACAGTGACATGTCCAAACACAGTGACATGTACAAACTGTGACATGTCCAAATACAATGAAATGTCCAAACACAGCGACATGAGCATAGAGTGACATGTACAAACACAGTGACATGAGCATAGAGTGACATGTACAAACACAGCGACATGTACCAACACAGTGAGATGTACAAACACTGTGACATGTACAAACAGTGACATATATAAAACAGTGACATGTACAAACACAGTGACATGTAAAACCAGAGTGACATGTACCTACACAGTGACATGTGCAAACACAGTGAAATGTCCAAGCACAGTGCCATGTACAAACAGTGACATGGAGAAATACAGTGGCATGAAAAAACAAGGTGACATGTCCAAAAACAATGACATGTCCAAACACAGTGACCTGTACAAACACAGTGACATGTACAAACGCAGTGACATGTACCAACACAGTGTCATGTGCAAACAGTGACATGTACTAACACAGTGACATTTACCAACACGGTGACATGCACAAAAGCAGTGACATGTCCAAACACAGTGGCATGTCCAAACACAAAGAGATGTACCAAAACAGTGACATGTCCAAACACAATGACATGTCCAAACACAGTGACATGTACAAACACAGTGACATGTGCAAACAAATTGACATGAGCATGCAGTGACATGTAAAAACAGTGACATGTCCAAACAGTGACATGTCCAAACACAGTGTCATGTACAAACACAGTGACATGTACCAACACAGTGACATGTACAAACACAGTGACAAGTCCAAACACAGTGACATGTACAAACAGTAACATGGGCAAACACAGTGACATGTAGAAACAGTGACATGAGCATACATTGACATGTACAATCACAGTGACATGCGCAAACAGTGATATGTCCAAACACAGTGACATGTCCAAACACAGTGACATGTACAAACAGTGACATGTACTAACGCAGTGACATGTACCAACACGGTGACATACACAAAAGCAGTGACATGTCCAAACACAGTGCCATGTCCAAACACAGTGCCATGCACAAAGAGTGACATTTACAAACACAGCGACATGGAAAAACTCAGAGAAATGTACAAACACAGTGACATACCCAACACGGTGACATATACAAACACAGTGAAATATCCAAACACAATGACTTGTCCAAACACAGAGCCATTTCCAAACACAGTAACTTGTCCAAATACAGTGACTGTACAAACAGTGACGTCCAAACACAGTGACATGTCCAAACACAAAGACATGTACCAAAACAGTGACATGTCCAAACACAATGACATGTCCAAACACAGTGACATGTACAAACACAGTGACATGTCCAAACACAGTGTCATGTACAAACACAGTGAAATGTACCAACACAGTGACATGTACAAACACAGTGACAAGTCCAAACACAGTGACATGTACAAACAGTAACATGTGCAAACACAGTGACATGTAGAAACAGTGACATGAGCATACATTGACATGTACAATCACAGTGACGTGCAAACGGTGATATGTCCAAACACAGTGACATGTCCAAACACCATGACATGTACAAACAGTGACATGTACTAACGCAGTGACATGTACCAACACGGTGACATGCACAAAAGCAGTGACATGTCCAAACACAGTGCCATGCACAAAGACTGACATTTACAAACACAGCGACATGGAAAAACTCAGAGAAATGTACAAACACAGTGACATACCCAAACACGGTGACATGTACAAACACAGTGACATATCCAAACACAATGACATGTCCAAACACAGGGCCATTTCCAAACACAGTAACTTGTCCAAATACAGTGACTGTACAAACAGTGACGTCCAAACACAGTGTCATGTCCAAACACAGTGACATGTCCAAACACAGTGACATGTCCAAACACAGTGACATGTCCAAACACAGTGACATGTCCAAACACAGTGCCATTTCCAAACACAGTAACATGTTCAAATACAGTGACTGTACTAACAGTGTCACCCAAACACAGTGTAATGTCCAAACACAGTGATATGCCCTAAGAGTGACATGTTCAAACACAGGGACATGTACTAAAAGACGGACATATCCAAACACAATGACATGTCCAAACACAGTGACATGTCCAAACACAATGACATGTCCAAACACGGTGACATGTAAAATCACAGTGACATGTCCAAACACAATGACATGTCCAAACATAGTAACATGTCCAAATACAGTGACTGTACAAACAGTGACATGTCCAAACACAATGACTTGTCCAAACACAGTGTCATGTCTAAACACAATGTCATGTCTAAACACAATCATATGCCCAAACACAGTGACATGTCCAAACACAGTGACATGTCCAAACACAGTGTCATGTCTAAACACAATGATATGCCCAAACACAGTGACATGTCCAAACACAGTGTCATGTCCAAACACAGTGTCATGTCTAAACACAATGATATGCCCAAACACAGTGACATGTCCAAACACAGTGTCATGTCTAAACACAATGATATGCCCAAACACAGTGACATGTCCAAACACAGTGTCATGTCTAAACACAATGATATGCCCAAACACAGTGACATGTCCAAACACAGTGTCATGTACCAACACAGTGACATGTACAAATGCAGTGACATGTACCAACACAGTGACATGTCCAAAAACAATGACATGGCCAAACACAGTGGCATGTAAAAATACAGTGACTGTACAAACAGTGACATGTCCAAATAAAATGAAATGTCCAAACACAGTGACATGTACCCACTCAGTGACATGTCCAAACACAGTGCCATGTTCAAACACAGTGACATGTCCAAACACAGCAACATGTCCAAACACAGTGACTGTACAAACAGTGACATGAGCATACAGTGATATGTCCAAACTCAGTGACATGAGCATACAGTGACATGTCCAAACACAGTGACATGTCCAAACACAAAGACATGTAGCAAAACAGTGACATGTCCAAACACAGTGACATGCCCACACACAATGACATGTCCAAACAGAGTGTGGCGGATCGCCACCTAAAACGGGCATAAGCCACTCTTCCATCTGTGGACAAATTTCCAGCACCTTCCCCTTTAAGGCACATTACCTTTAAGGCAGAAGGGGGTGGGGCCTCAGGTTTTACCCAGAGAATTCAGGGAGTTTTTGCAGAGAATTCTGGGAGCAGTCTCTCAGCCATTTTGTGTGCCATGCAATGAATTAAAGTTTTCTTGTTTTCCACATATGGATTCAGCCTCCATTCGTGTTTCGCGGCAGCCTCAACAAGAGTATTGTTTCCAAACATAGGAGACATGTACAAACCTAGTAACATATCCAAATACAGTGACTGTACAAACAGTGACATGTCCAAACACAGTGACATGTACAAACTGTGACATGTCCAAATACAATGAAATGTCCAAACACAGTGACATGAGCATAGAGTGACATGTACAAACACAGTGACATGAGCATAGAGTGACATGTACAAACACAGCGACATGTACCAACACAGTGAGATGTACAAACACTGTGACATGTACAAACAGTGACATATATAAAACAGTGACATGTACAAACACAGTGACATGTAAAACCAGAGTGACATGTACCTACACAGTGACATGTGCAAACACAGTGAAATGTCCAAGCACAGTGCCATGTACAAACAGTGACATGGAGAAATACAGTGGCATGAAAAAACAAGGTGACATGTCCAAACACAGTGACATGTACAAACAGAGTGACATGTACAATCAGTGACATGTCCAAACAAAGTGACATGTACAAAGAGTGACATGTCCAAACACAGCGACATGTCCAAACACAATGACATGTCCAAACACAATGACTTGTCCAAACACAGTAATATATACCCACACAGTGACATGTACAAACTCATTGACATGTACCAACAGAGTGACATGTCCACACAGTGACATGTAAAACCAGAGTGACATGTACCAACACAGTGACATGTACAAACACAGTGAAATGTCCAAGCACATTGCCATGTGCAAACAGTGACATGGAGAAACACAGTGATATGTATCAACACAGTGACATGTACAAACACAGTGACATGAACAAACAAGGTGACATGTCCAAACACAGTGACATGTACAAACAGAGTGACATGTACAAACAGTGGCATGTCCAAACAAATGACATGTACAAAGAGTGACATGTCAAAACACAGTGACATGTCCAAACAAAATGACATGTCTAAACACAGTGACATGTCCAAACACAGTGATATATACCAGCACAGTGACATGTACAAACTCAGTGACATGTACCAACACAGTGACATGTACAAACAGTGACGTGTACAAACACAGTGGTGTGTACCCACACAGTGACATGTATAAACACGTTGACATGTACAAACACAGTGACATGTACAAACAGTGACATGTACAAACACAATGACATGTCCAAACACAGTGACATGCACAAGCACAGTGAAATATCCAAGCACAGTGCCATGTACAAACAATGACATGGAGATAGACAGTGACATGTACCAGCACAGTGACATGAACAAACAGTGACATGTACAAACACAATGACATGAACAAACAAGGTGATATGTCCAAACACAGTGAAATGTATAAACAGAGCGACATGTACAAACAGTAACATGTACAAACACAGTGCCATGTGACATGAATCTGTCATTCATGACTTATGAAATAATACTGAGTGGCCTGTGGGTGGCGCTGTCCAGGCAGAGTATAAATACTCGGGCACGGGCCGAGCTTGCGCAGGACATTCTTAACCGGAACTAGGAAGGACACAACTAGACCTCCATGTTGTAAAATAGTTGATTGAAGCTTTGTTTAACGCTTAGAACAAGTGCGTAATAGTTTTCTTACGTCAACATGTACAGTGACATGTCCAAACACAGAGGCATGTCCCAACACAGTGACATGTACAAACAGTGACATGTGCAAACAAAGTGACATGAGCATACAGTGACATGTACAAACGCAGTGACATGTCCAAACACAGTGACATGTACAAACAGTAACATGTGCAAAGACAGTGATTTGTACAAACACAGTGACATGTACAAACAGTGACATGTACAAACACAATGGCATGTACCAACACAGTGACATGTACAAACAGTGACATTTGCAAATACATTGACATGTACAGGCACAGTGACATGTGCAAACAAAGTGACATGAGCATACAGTGACATGTAGAAACACAGAGAAATGCACAAACAGTGACATGTCCAAACACAGTGACATGTACAAACACAGTGACATGTCCAAACACAGTGACATGTCCAAACGCAGTGACATGCACAAGCACAGTGAAATATCCAAGCACAGTGCCATGTACAAACAATGACATGGAGATAGACAGTGACATGTACCAGCACAGTGACATGAACAAACAGTGACATGTACAAACACAATGACATGAACAAACAAGGTGACATGTCCAAACACAGTGAAATGTATAAACAGAGCGACATGTACAAACAGTAACATGTACAAACACAGTGCCATGTGACATGAATCTGTCATTCATGACTTATGAAATAATACTGAGTGGCCTGTGGGTGGCGCTGTCCAGGCAGAGTATAAATACTCGGGCACGGGCCGAGCTTGCGCAGGACATTCTTAACCGGAACTAGGAAGGACACAACTAGACCTCCATGTTGTAAAATAGTTGATTGAAGCTTTGTTTAACGCTTAGAACAAGTGCGTAATAATTTTCTTACGTCAACATGTACAGTGACATGTCCAAACACAGAGGCATGTCCCAACACAGTGACATGTACAAACAGTGACATGTGCAAACAAAGTGACATGAGCATACAGTGACATGTACAAACGCAGTGACATGTCCAAACACAGTGACATGTACAAACAGTAACATGTGCAAAGACAGTGATTTGTACAAACACAGTGACATGTACAAACAGTGACATGTACAAACACAATGGCATGTACCAACACAGTGACATGTACAAACAGTGACATTTGCAAATACATTGACATGTACAGGCACAGTGACATGTGCAAACAAAGTGACATGAGCATACAGTGACATGTAGAAACACAGAGAAATGCACAAACAGTGACATGTCCAAACACAGTGACATGTACAAACACAGTGACATGTCCAAACACAGTGACATGTCCAAACGCAGTGACATGTCCAAACACAATGACATGCCCAAACACAGTGATATGTCCAAACACAGTGACATGTACAAACAGTGACATGTACAAACACAGTGACTGTACCAACACAGAGACATGTACAAACAGTGACATTTGTAAACACAGTGACATGTACAAGCACAAACAAAGTGACATGAGCATACAGTGACATGTCCAAACACAGTGACATGTACACACACACTGACATGTGCCAACACAGTGACATGTACAAACAGAGTGACAAGCCCAAACACAGTGGCACATACAAACACAGTGAATGTACCAACACAGTGACATCTACAAACCGTGACATGTACTAACACAGTGACATGTACCAACACAGTGCATGCACAAAAGCAGTGACATGTCCAAACACAGTGACATGCACAAACAGTGACATTTATTAACACAGTGACATGTACAATCTCAGAGACATGTCCAAACACAGTGACATGTCCAAACAGAGTGAAATGCCCAAACACAGTGACATGTACAAACACAGTGACAAGTGCAAACAAAGTGACATGAGCATACAGTGACATTTAGAAACACAGTGACATGTACCAACACAGTGACATATCCAAACACAGTGCCATGTCCAAACACAGTGACATGTCCAAACACAAAGATATGTACCAAAACAGTGACATGTCCAAACACAATGAGATGTCCAAACACAGTAATATGTGCAAACAAATTGACAGGAGCATAAAGTGATATGTAGAAACACAGTGTCATGTCCAAACAGTGCCATGTCCAAACACAGTGACATGTCCAAACACAAAGATATGTACCAAAACAGTGACATGTCCAAACACAATGAGATGTCCAAACACAGTAATATGTGCAAACAAATTGACAGGAGCATAAAGTGATGTGTAGAAACACAGTGTCATGTCCAAACAGTGACATGTCCAAACACAGTGTCACGTACAAACACAGTGACATGTACCAACACAGTGACATGTCCAAACACAATGACATGTAAAAACACAGTGATATGTACCAACACAGTGACATGTACAAACACTGTGACAAGTCCAAACACAGTGACATGTATAAACAGTAACATGTGCAAACACAGTGACATGTACAAACACAGTGACATGATCATACATTGACATGTACAAACACAGTAACATGTACCAACACAGAGAGATGTATAATAACAGTGAGATGTGCAAACAGTGAAATGTACCAACACAGTGACATGTCCAAAAACAATGACATGTCCAAACACAGTGACCTGTACAAACACAGTGACATGTACAAACGCAGTGACATGTACCAACACAGTGTCATGTGCAAACAGTGACATGTACTAACACAGTGACATTTACCAACACGGTGACATGCACAAAAGCAGTGACATGTCCAAACACAGTGACATGTCCAAACACAAAGAGATGTACCAAAACAGTGACATGTCCAAACACAATGACATGTCCAAACACAGTGACATGTACAAACACAGTGACATGTGCAAACAAATTGACATGAGCATGCAGTGACATGTAAAAACAGTGACATGTCCAAACAGTGACATGTCCAAACACAGTGTCATGTACAAACACAGTGACATGTACCAACACAGTGACATGTACAAACACAGTGACAAGTCCAAACACAGTGACATGTACAAACAGTAACATGGGCAAACACAGTGACATGTAGAAACAGTGACATGAGCATACATTGACATGTACAATCACAGTGACATGTGCAAACAGTGATATGTCCAAACACAGTGACATGTCCAAACACAGTGACATGTACAAACAGTGACATGTACTAATGCAGTGACATGTACCAACACGGTGACATGCACAAAAGCAGTGACATGTCCAAACACAGTGCCATGTCCAAACACAGTGCCATGCACAAAGAGTGACATTTACAAACACAGCGACATGGAAAAACTCAGAGAAATGTACAAACACAGTGAGATACCCAACACGGTGACATGTACAAACACAGTGAAATATCCAAACACAATGACTTGTCCAAACACAGGGCCATTTCCAAACACAGTAACATGTTCAAATACAGTGACTGTACTAACAGTGTCGTCCAAACACAGTGTAATTTCCAAACACATTGATATGCCCTAAGAGTGACATGTCCAAACACAGTGACATGTCCAAACACAATGATATGCCCAAACACAGTGTCATGTCCAAACACAATGATATGCCCAAACACAGTGACATGTCCAAACACAGTGTCATGTACCAACACAGTGACATGTACAAATGCAGTGACATGTACCAACACAGTGACATGTCCAAAAACAATGACATGGCCAAACACAGTGGCATGTAAAAATACAGTGACTGTACAAACAGTGACATGTCCAAATAAAATGAAATGTCCAAACACAGTGACATGTACCCACTCAGTGACATGTCCAAACACAGTGCCATGTTCAAACACAGTGACATGTCCAAACACAGCAACATGTCCAAACACAGTGACTGTACAAACAGTGACATGAGCATACAGTGATATGTCCAAACTCAGTGACATGAGCATACAGTGACATGTCCAAACACAGTGACATGTCCAAACACAAAGACATGTAGCAAAACAGTGACATGTCCAAAAACAAAGACATGACCAAACACAATGACATGTCAAAACACAGTGACATGAAAAAACAGTGACATGTACAAACACAATGACATGTACCTACACAGTGTCATGTGCAAGCAGTGACATGTCCAAACACAGTGACATGTCCAAACACAGTGACATGTACAAACAGTAACATGGGCAAACACAGTGACATGTAGAAACAGTGACATGAGCATACATTGACATGTACAATCACAGTGACATGTGCAAACAGTGATATGTCCAAACACAGTGACATGTCCAAACACAGTGACATGTAAAAACAGTGACATGTACTAACGCAGTGACATGTACCAACACGGTGACATGCACAAAAGCAGTGACATGTCCAAACACAGTGCCATGTCCAAACACAGTGCCATGCACAAAGAGTGACATTTACAAACACAGCGACATGGAAAAACTCAGAGAAATGTACAAACACAGTGACATACCCAACACGGTGACATGTACAAACACAGTGAAATATCCAAACACAATGACATGTCCAAACACAGAGCCATTTCCAAACACAGTAACTTGTCCAAATACAGTGACTGTACAAACAGTGACGTCCAAACACAGTGACATGTCCAAACACAAAGACATGTACCAAAACAGTGACATGTCCAAACACAATGACATGTCCAAACACAGTGACATGTACAAACACAGTGACATGTGCAAACAAATTGACATGAGCATACAGTGACATGTAAAAACACAGTGACATGTCCAAACACAGTGTCATGTACAAACACAGTGACATGTACCAACACAGTGACATGTACAAACACAGTGACAAGTCCAAACACAGTGACATGTACAAACAGTAACATGTGCAAACACAGTGACATGTAGAAACAGTGACATGAGCATACATTGACATGTACAATCACAGTGACGTGCAAACAGTGATATGTCCAAACACAGTGACATGTCCAAACACCATGACATGTACAAACAGTGACATGTACTAACGCAGTGACATGTACCAACACGGTGACATGCACAAAAGCAGTGACATGTCCAAACACAGTGCCATGCACAAAGACTGACATTTACAAACACAGCGACATGGAAAAACTCAGAGAAATGTACAAACACAGTGACATACCCAAACACGGTGACATGTACAAACACAGTGACATATCCAAACACAATGACATGTCCAAACACAGGGCCATTTCCAAACACAGTAACTTGTCCAAATACAGTGACTGTACAAACAGTGACGTCCAAACACAGTGTCATGTCCAAACACAGTGACATGTCCAAACACAGTGACATGTCCAAACACAGGGACATGTCCAAACAGAGTGACAATTCCAAACACAGTGACATGTCCAAACACAGTGACATGTCCAAACACAGTGACATGTCCAAACACAGTGACATGTCCAAACACAGTGCCATTTCCAAACACAGTAACATGTTCAAATACAGTGACTGTACTAACAGTGTCGTCCAAACACAGTGTAATGTCCAAACACAGTGATATGCCCTAAGAGTGACATGTTCAAACACAGGGACATGTACTAAAAGACGGACATATCCAAACACAATGACATGTCCAAACACAGTGACATGTCCAAACACGATGACATGTCCAAACACGGTGACATGTAAAATCACAGTGACATGTCCAAACACAATGACATGTCCAAACATAGTAACATGTCCAAATACAGTGACTGTACAAACAGTGACATGTCCAAACACAATGACTTGTCCAAACACAGGGCCATTTCCAAACACAGTAACATGTTCAAATACAGTGACTGTACTAACAGTGTCGTCCAAACACAGTGTAATTTCCAAACACATTGATATGCCCTAAGAGTGACATGTCCAAACACAGTGACATGTCCAAACACAATGATATGCCCAAACACAGTGACATGTCCAAACACAGTGTCATGTACCAACACAGTGACATGTACAAATGCAGTGACATGTACCAACACAGTGACATGTCCAAAAACAATGACATGGCCAAACACAGTGGCATGTAAAAATACAGTGACTGTACAAACAGTGACATGTCCAAATAAAATGAAATGTCCAAACACAGTGACATGTACCCACTCAGTGACATGTCCAAACACAGTGCCATGTTCAAACACAGTGACATGTCCAAACACAGCAACATGTCCAAACACAGTGACTGTACAAACAGTGACATGAGCATACAGTGATATGTCCAAACTCAGTGACATGAGCATACAGTGACATGTCCAAACACAGTGACATGTCCAAACACAAAGACATGTAGCAAAACAGTGACATGTCCAAAAACAAAGACATGACCAAACACAATGACATGTCAAAACACAGTGACATGAAAAAACAGTGACATGTACAAACACAATGACATGTACCTACACAGTGTCATGTGCAAGCAGTGACATGTCCAAACACAGTGACATGTCCAAACACAGTGACTTGTCCAAACACAGTGCCATGTACAAACACAGTGCCATGTACAAACACAGTGACATATCCAAACAGTGACATGTCCAAACACAGTGACTTGTCCAAACACAGTGCCTTGTACAAACACAGTGACAGTTCCAAACACAGCGACATGTTCAAACACAGCAACATGTCCAAACACACTGACTGTACAAACAGTGACATGAGCATACAGTGACATGTTGAAATGCAGTGACATGTACAAACATTGACATGTCCCAACACAGTGATATGTACCCACACAGTGACATGTACAAACACAGTGACATGTACCAACAGAGTGACATGTAAAAATACTGTGACATGTATAAACACAGTGACATGTGCATTAAGTGGCATGTACTGTCAGTGACATGTCCAAACAAAGTGACATGCCCAAACACAGTGACATGTACCAACACAATGACATGCTAAAACACAGTGACATGTCCAAACACAGTGACATGTTCAAAAAGTGACATGTACAAACACAGTGACATGTAGAACCACAGTGACATGAGCATACAGTGACATGTAAAAACACAGTGAATTGTCCAATCAGTGACATGTCCAAATACAGTGACATGTACAAGCACAGCGACATGCCCAAACATAGTGACATGTGCATGCAGTGACATGTACAATCACAATGACATGTACAATCAGTGACATGTACAAACAGTGACATGTACAAACACAGTGACATGTACAACACCATATGATATATACATAGAGTGAAATGGCCAAACACAGTCACATGTCCAAACACAGTGACATGCCCTAATAGTGATATGTCCAAACACAGGGACATGTCCAAACACAGTGACATGTCCAAAAACAATGATAAGTCCAAACACAGTGACATGTCAACACAGAGTAACATATGCAAACACATTGACATGTACAAACACAGTGACATGTACCAACAGAGTGACATGTAAAAATACTGTGACATGTATAAAAACAGTGACATTTGCATAAAGTGGCATGTACAATCTCAATGACATGTACAATCAGTGACATGTACAAACAGTGACATGTACAAACACAGTGACATGTACAACACCATGATATGCGCATAGAGTGAAATTTACCAACACAGTGACATGTACAAACAGTGAAATGTACAAACAGTGACATGTACAAGCACAGTGACATAGATAAACACAGTGGCATGTCCAAACACAATGCCATGTCCAAACACAGTGACATGTCCAAACACAGTCACATGTCCAAACACAGTCACATGCCCTAACAGTGACATGTCCAAATACAGGAACATGTACCAACACATTGACATGTACAAACACAGTGACATGTCCAAAAACAATGATAAGTCCAAACACAGTGACATGTAAAAACAGTGACATGTACCAACACAGTGACATGCACTAACAGTGACATGTACAAATACAGTGACATGTACCAACACAGTGACATGAGCGTAGAGTGACATGTAAAAACAGTGACATATGCAATCAGTGGCATATCCAAAAACAATGACATGTCCAAACACAGTGACATCTCCAAACACAATGACATGTCCAAACACAGTGACATCTCCAAACACAATGACATGTCCAAACAGTTACATGTCCAAACACAGTGACATGCACTAACAGTGACATGTACAAACACAGTGACATGTACAACACCATGATATGAGCATAGAGTGAAATGTAGCAACACCGTGACATGTACAAGCACAGTGACAAGATAAACACAGTGACATGTAAAAACAGTGACATATCCAATCAGTGACATGTCCAAAAACAATGACATGTCCAAACACAGTGACATGTCCAAACACAGGGAAATGTCCAAACGCAGTAACATATCCAAACACAGTGACTGTACAAACAATGACATGTCCAAACACAGTGACATGTTCAAACAAAAATAAATGTTCAAACACAGTGACATGTACCCACACAGTGACCTGTACAATCACATTGACATGTACAAACACAAGGGACATGTACAAACACAGTGTCATGAGCATACAGTGACATGTACAATCAGTGACATGTACAAACACAGTGACATGTACAAACAGTGACATGTACCAACACACTGACTTGTACAAACACAGTGACATGTACAAACACAGTGACATGTACAAACAGTGACATGTCCAAACACAGTGACTTGTACAAACACAGTGACATGTACAAACACAGTGACATGTACAACCACAGTGACATGAGCGTACAGTGACATGTAAAATCACAGTGACATGTCCAATCTGTGACTTGTCCAAAAACAATGACATGTACAATCACAGTGACATGTACAAACACAGCAACATGTCCAAACATAGTGACATGTGCATGCAGTGACATGTACAATCACAATGACATGTACAGTGACATGTACAGTGAAATGTACAACACAGTGATATGTGCATACAGTGAAATGTACCAACACTGTGACATGTACAAACAGTGACTTGTACAAACAGTGACAAGTACAAGCACAGTGACATGTACAAACAGTGACATGTCCCAACACAGTGATATGTACCAACACAGTGACATGTACAAACACAGTGACATGTACTAACACAGTGACATGCCCAAAAACAATGACATGTCCAAACACAGTGACATGTCCAAAAACAATGATAAGTCCAAACACAGTGACATGTCCAAACACAGTAACATATCCAAACACAGTGACATGTACAAACACAGTGACATGTACCAACAGAGTGACATGTAAAAATACTGTGACATGTATAAACACAGTGACATGTGCATAAAGTGGCATGTACAATCACAATGACATGTACAATCAGTGACATGTACAAACAGTGACATGTACAAACACAGTGACATGTACAACACCATGATATGCGCATAGAGTGAAATTTACCAACACAGTGACATGTACAAACAGTGAAATGTACAAACAGTGACATGTACAAGCACAGTGACATAGATAAACACAGTGACATGTCCAAACACAATGCCATGTCCAAACACAGTGACATGTCCAAACACAGTCACATGTCCAAACACAGTCACATGCCCTAACAGTGACATGTCCAAACACAGGGACATGTACCAACACATTGACATGTACAAACACAGTGACATGTCCAAAAACAATGATAAGTCCAAACACAGTGACATGTAAAAACAGTGACATGTACAAAGACAGTGACATGTATCAACACAGTGACATGAACTAACAGTGACATGTCCAAACACAGGGACATGTACCAACACATTGACATGTACAAACACAGTGACATGTCCAAAAACAATGATAAGTCCAAACACAGTGACATGTAAAAACAGTGACATGTACAAAGACAGTGACATGTACCAACACAGTGACATGCACTAACAGTGACATGTACAAACACAGTGACATGTACCAACACAGTGACATGAGCGTAGAGTGACATGTACAAACAGTGACATATCCAATCAGTGACATATCCAAAAACATAGAAACATAGAAAATAGGTACAGGAGTAGACCATTCGGTCCTTCGAGCCTGCACCGCCATTCACTGCGTTCATGGCTGAACATGCTACCTCAGTACCCCATTCCTGCTTTCTCGCCATACCCCTTGATCCCCTTAGTTGTGAGTGTTATATCTAACTCCCTTTTGAATATATTTAGCGAACTGGCCTCAACAACCTTCTGTGGAAGAGAATTCCATAGATTCACCACTCTCTGGGTGAAGAAGTTCCTCCTCAGCTCAGTCCTAAATGGCTTCCCCTTAATCCTTAGACTGTGACCCCTGGTTCTAGTTTTCCCTACCATTGGGAACATTCTGCCTGCATCTAATTTGTCTAAACCAGTCAGGATTTTAAATGTCTCTATAAGATCCCCCCTCATTCTTCTGAACTCCAGAGGATACAAGTTCAGTTGACCCAATCTTTCTTGATATGTCAGTCCGGCCATCCCAGGAATCAATCTAGTGAACCTTCGCTGCACTCCCTCAATAGCAAGAATGTCCTTCCTTAAGTTAGGAGACCAAAACTGCGCACAATACTCCAGGTGTGGCCTCACCAAGGCCCTGTACAACTGTAGCATCACCTCCCTACTCCTGTACTCAAATCCCCTTGCTATGAAGGCCATCATTCCGTTTGCTTTCTTGACTGCCTGCTGCACTTGCATTCCCACCTTCAGTGACTGATGTACCATGACGCCCAGGTCTCGTTGCACGTCCCCTTTCCCTAATCTGCCACCATTCAGGTAATAGTCCGCCTCTCTATTTTTACCACCAAAGTGGATAACCTCACATTTATCCACATTGTACTTCATCTGCCATACATTTGCCCATTCACCCAACCTGTCCAAGTCACTCTGTAGCCTCCTAGCATCCTCCTCATTGTTCACACTGCCTCCCAATTTAGTGTCATCCGCAAATTTGGAGATATTACATTTAATCCCTTCGTCCAAATCATTAATATATAATGTAAACAGCTGGGGTCCCAGCACCGAACCCTGCGGTACCCCGCTGGTCACTGCCTGCCATTCTGAAAAGTACCCATTTACTCCTACTCTTTGTTTCCTGTGTGCCAACCAGTTCTCAATCCACGTCAACACATTACCCCCAATCCCATGTGCTTTAACTTTGCTCACCAATCTCCTGTGTGGGACCTTGTCGAAGGCCTTCTGAAAGTCCAAATACACCACATCTACTGGTTCCCCCCTGTCCACCCTATTGGAAACATCCTCAAAAAATTCCAGAAGATTTGTCAAGCATGATTTCCCTTTCACAAATCCATGCTGACTTGGACCTATCATGTCGCCACTTTCCAAATGGTCTGTTATGACATCTTTAATAATTGCTTCCATCATTTTACCCACGACCGATGTCAGGCTGACCGGTCTATAATTCCCTGCTTTCTCCCTCCCTCCTTTTTTAAAAAGAGGGGTTACATTGGCCACCCTCCACTCCATCGGAACTGATCCAGAGTCTAAGGAATGTTGGAAAATGATCGTCAATGCATCCACTATTTCCAAGGCCACCTCCCTAAGTACTCTGGGATGCAGACCATCAGGCCCCGGGGATTTTTCAGCCTTCAGTCCCATCAATTTCTCCAATACCTTTTCCCGACTAATAAGGATTTCCCTCAGCTCCTCCCTCTTACCAGATCCTCTGACCCCTTTTATTTCCGGCAGGTTGTGTGTGTCCTCCACAGTAAACACCGAACCAAAGTACTTGTTCAATTGATCTGCCATTTCCTTGTTCCCCATTACGACTTCCCCTGTTTCCGACTGCAGGGGACCTATGTTTGTTTTTACTAACCTCTTTCTTTTTACATATTTATAGAAGCTTTTGCAGTCCATTTTAATGTTCTCTGCAAGCTTCCTTTCATATTTTATTTTCCCTGCCCTAATCAAACCCTTCGTCCTCCTCTGCTGAGTTTTGAAGTTCTCCCAGTCCCCGGGTTTGCTGCTACTTCTGGCCAATTTGTATGCAACTTCCTTGGTTTTAATACTATCCCTGATTTCCCTTGTTAGCCATGGTTGAGCCACCTTCCCTTTTTTATTTTTACGCCAGACCGGGATGTACAATTGTTGTAGTTCATCCATGCGATCTCTAAATGTCTGCCATTGCCCTTCCACTGATAGCCCCTTAAATATCGCTTGCCAATTTAACCTCGCCAATTCACGCCTCATACCCTCAAAGTTGCCCTTATTTAAGTTCTGGACCATGGTCTCTGACTTAACTGTTTCCTTCTCCATCCTAATGTAGAACTCCACCATACTATGGTCACTCTTCCCCAGGGGGCCTCGTACCACAAGATTGCTGATTAGTCCCTCCTCATTACACAACACCCAGTCCAGGATGGCCTCCCCTCGAGTTGGTTCCTCAACATATTGGTTTAGGAAACCATCCCTTAAACACTCCAGGAAATCCTCCTCCACCGTATTGCTTCCAGTTTGAGTAGCCCAATCTATATGTATATTAAAGTCACCCATGATAACTGCCGTGCCTTTTTTGCACGCACCTCTGATTTCCTGTTTCATACCCTCCCCCACCTCACTACTGCTGTTTGGAGGTCTGTACACAACTCCCACTAACGTTTTCTGCCCTTTGGTGTTCTGCAGCTCAACCCATATTGATTCCACATCCTCCAAGCTGATGTCCTTCCTAGCTATTGCATTAATCTCCTCTTTAACCAGCAATGCTACCCCACCCCCTTTTCCTTTTATTCTATCCTTTCTGAATGTTGAATACCCCTGGATGTTCAGTTCCCAGCCTTGATTGTTCTGGAGCCACGTCTCTGTAATCCCAATCACGTCGTATCCGTTAACATCTATTTGCACAGTCAATTCATCCACCTTATTACGGATACTCCTTGCATTAAGACACAGAGCCTTTAGGCTTGTTTTATTAACATCCTTTGTCCTTTTAGACTTATGATTTAGTATGGCCCTTTGTGTTTCTTGCCTTTGTTTACTCGGCCTTCCCCTATTGTTTCTCACCCTTCTAACATTTGTTTCTGACTGCATATTACTTCCCCCTGTTTCGCTACATAGGTTCCCATTCCCCTGCCATATTAGTTTAAATCCTCCCGAACTGCTTTAGCAAATATTACCCCGAGGACATCGGTTCCAGTCCTGCCCAAGTGCAGACCGTCCCTTTTGTACAGGTCCCACTCCCCCAGAACTGGTTCCAATGCCTCAGGAATTTGAATCCCTCCCTCCTGCACCACTGCTCAAGCCACGTATTCAATCTCACTATCCTGTTCTCTCTATTCTGATTAGCACGTGGCCCTGGTAGCAATCCAGAGATTACTACCTTAGAGGTCCTACTTTTTAATTTAGCTCCTAGCTCCCTAAATTCTGCTTGTAGGACCTCTTCCCGCTTTTTACCTATATCGTTGGTACCTACATGCACCACGACAGCTGGCTGTTCATCCTCCCTCTTCAGAATGTTCTGCAGCCGCTCCGAGACATCCTTGACCCTTGCACCAGGGAGGCAACATACCATCCTGGAATCTCGGTTGTGGCCACAGAAACTCCTGTCTATTCCCCTTACAATTGAGTCCCCTATCACTATAGCCCTACCACTCTTTTTCCCGCCCTGCTGTGCAGCAGAGCCAGCCATGGTGCCATGAACCTGGCTGCTAGTGCCTTCCCCTTGTAGGCCATCTCCCCCAACAGTATCCAAAGCGGCATACCTGTTTTGGAGGGAGATGACCACAGGGGACTCCTGCACTACCTTCCTGATATTGCCCTGCTTCTTGGTCACCCATTCACTGTCTGTCCTAGCCTTTACCTGCGGTGTGGACAACTCACTAAATGAGCGATTCACCGAGTTCTCGGCATCGTGCATGCTCCAGAGTGAGTCCACCCGCAGCTCCAGCACCGCCATGCGGGCTGTCAGGAGCTGCAGCTGGACACACTTCCCGCACACGTAGTTGTCAGGGACACTGGAAGTGTCCCTGGTTTCCCACATGGCACAGGAGGAGCATGAAACGGGTCCGAGACTTCCTGTCATGACTTAACCCTTATGTTACTTTATTACTAAAATTTAAACTTATTTAACTTAGGTCCAGGAGTTAAGTCCCTGAAAACAAAATATAAAATCGAACCTACCTTTTAAATTCCCTCTACCCCTAAACAATGACAGGTCCAAACACAGTGACATCTCCAAACACAATGACATGTCCAAACAGTTACATGTACCTACACAGTGACATGCACTAACAGTGACATGTACAAACACAGTGACATGTATAACACCATGATATGCGCATAGAGTGAAATTTACCAACACAGTGACATGTACAAACAGTGAAATGTACAAACAGTGACATGTACAAGCACAGTGACATAGATAAACACAGTGACATGTCCAAACACAATGCCATGTCCAAACACAGTGACATGTCCAAACACAGTCACATGTCCAAACACAGTCACATGCCCTAACAGTGACATGTCCAAACACAGGGACATGTACCAACACATTGACATGTACAAACACAGTGACATGTCCAAAAACAATGATAAGTCCAAACACAGTGACATGTAAAAACAGTGACATGTACAAAGACAGTGACATGTACCAACAGAGTGACATGCACTAACAGTGACATGTACAAACACAGTGACATGT
Source organism: Squalus acanthias (assembly GCA_030390025.1). Taxonomy (NCBI): domain Eukaryota; kingdom Metazoa; phylum Chordata; class Chondrichthyes; order Squaliformes; family Squalidae; genus Squalus; species Squalus acanthias. The sequence goes on along the minus strand of JASTWF010000296.1, from coordinate 438,682 downwards.
ACCAACACAGTGACATGAGCGTAGATTGACATGTAAAAACAGTGACATATCCAATCAGTGACATATCCAAAAACAATGACATGTCCAAACACAGTGACATCTCCAAACACAATGACATGTCCAAACAGTTACATGTACCTACACAGTGACATGCACTAACAGTGACATGTACAAACACAGTGACATGTACAACACCATGATATGTGCATAGAGTGAAATGTAGCAACACCGTGACATGTACAAGCACAGTGACATAGATAAACACAGTGACATGTAAAAACAGTGACATATCCAATCAGTGACATGTCCAAAAACAATGACATGTCCAAACACAGTGACATGTCCAAACACAGGGAAATGTCCAAACACAGTAACATATCCAAACACAGTGACTGTACAAACAATGACATGTCCAAACACAGTGACATGTTCAAACAAAAATAAATGTTCAAACACAGTGACATGTACCCACACAGTGACCTGTACAATCACATTGACATGTACAAACACAAGGGACATGTACAAACACAGTGTCATGAGCATACAGTGACATGTACAATCAGTGACATGTACAAACACAGTGACATGTACAAACAGTGACATGTACCAACACACTGACTTGTACAAACACAGTGACATGTACAAACACAGTGACATGTACAACCACAGTGACATGAGCGTACAGTGACATGTAAAAACACAGTGACATGTCCAATCTGTGACTTGTCCAAAAACAATGACATGTACAATCACAGTGACATGTACAAACACAGCGACATGTCCAAACATAGTGACATGTGCATGCAGTGACATGTACAATCACAATGTGTACAAACACAGTGACAGGTACCAACACAGTGACATGTACAAACACAGTGACATATACAAAGAGTGACATGTCCAAACACAGTGACAGGTACCAACACAGTGACATGTACAAACACAGTGACATATACAAATAGTGACATGTCCAAAGACAGTGACATGTACAAATACAGTGACATGTACAAACACAGTGACAGGTACCAACACAGTGACATGTACAAACACAGTGACATATACAAAGAGTGACATGTCCAAACACAGTGACATGTACCAACACAGTGACATGTCCAAAAGCAATGACAGGTCCAAACACAGTGACATGTCCAAACACAATGACATATCCAAACACAGTGACACTTCCAAACACAGTGACATGTCCAAACACAGTGACATGTCCAAACACAGCAACATGTCCAAACACAGTGACATGAGCATACAGTGACATGTCCAAATGCAGTGACATGTACAAACAGTGACATGTCCCAACACAGTGATATGTACCAACACAGTGACATGTACAAACACAGTGACATGTACCAACAGAGTGACATTTAAAAATACTGTGACATGTATAAACACAGTGACATGTGCATAAAGTGGCATGTACTGTCAGTGACATGTCCAAACACAGTGACATGCCCAAACACAGCGACATGTACCAACACAATGACATGTATAAACATAGTGACAGGTGTATACAATGACATATACAGTGACATGTACCAACACAGTGACATGCTCAAACACAGTGACATGTCCAAACACAGTGACATGTTCAAAAAGTGACATGTACAAACACAGTGACATGTAGAACCACAGTGACATGAGCGTACAGTGACATGTAAAAACACAGTGAATTGTCCAATCAGTGACATGTCCAAACACAGTGAATTGTCCAATCAGTGACATGTCCAAACACAGTGACATGTCCAAACACAGTGACATGTCCAAGACAGTGACATGTCCAAAAACAATGACATGTACATACACAGTGACATGTCCAAACACAATGACATGTGCATGCAGTGACATGTACAATCACAATGACATTTACAATCAGTGACATGTACAAACAGTGACATGTACAAACACAGCGACATGTACAACACCATGATATGTGCATAGAGTGAAATGTACCAACACAGTGACATGTACAAACAGTGAAATGTACAAACAGTGACATGTACAAGCACAGTGACATAAACACAGTGGCATGTCCAAAAACAATGACATGTCCAAACACAGTGATATGTCCAAACACAATGCCATGTCCAAACATAGTGACATGTCCAAAAACAGTGATATGTAAAAACAGTGACATGTGCAAACATAGACATGTACTTACACAGTGACATGCACTAACAGTGACATGTACAAACACAGTGACATGTACCAACACAGTCAGATGCTCAAACACAGTGACATGTCCAAACACGGTAACATGTACAAACAGTGACATGTCCAAAAACAATGATAAGTCCAAACACAGTGACATGTAAAAACAGTGACATGTACAAACACAGGGACATGTACCTACAAAAAGACATGCTCTAACAGTGACATGTAAAAACACAGTGACATGTACCAACACAGTGACATGCTCAAACACAGTGACATGTCCAAACACAGTGATTGTCCAAACAGTGACATGTACAAACACAGTGACATGTATAACCACAGTGACATGAGGGTAGAGAGACATGTAAAAACACAATGATATATCCAATCAGTGACATGTCCAAACAGAGTGATATGTACAAGCAGTGACATGTCCAAACACAGTGACATGTACCAAACAAATGACATATCCAAAAACAATGACATGTCCAAACACAATGACATGTCCAAACATAGTGACATGTCCAAACACAGTGACATGTCCAAACACGGTAACATGTACAATCACAGTGACATGTACAAACACAATGACATGTGCATGCAGTGACATGTACAATCACAATGATATGTACAAACAGTGACATGTACAGTGACATGTAAAACACAGTGATATGTGCATACAGTGAAAGGTACCAACACCGTGACATGTACAAACAGTGACTTGTACAAACAATGACATGGACAAGCACAGTGACATGGACAAACACAGTGACATGTCCAAACACAGTGACATGTCCAAACACAGTGACATGTCCAAACACAGTGACATGCCCTAACAGTGACATGTCCAAACACAGGGACATGTACCAACACAGTGACATGTCCAAAAGCAATGACAGGTCCAAACACAGTGACATGTCCAAACACAATGACATATCCAAAGACAGTGACATGTCCAAACACAGTGACATGTCCAAACACAGTGACATGTCCAAACACAGCAACATGTCCAAACACAGTGACTGTACAAACAGTGACATGAGCATACAGTGATATGTCCAAACACAGTGACATGTCCAAACACAATGACATGCCCTAACAGTGACATGTACAAGCACAGTGACATAGATAAACACAGTGACATGTCCAAAAAATATGACATGTCCAAACACAGTGATATGTCCAAACACAATGCCATGTCCAAACATAGTGACATGTCCAAAAACAGTGATATGTAAAAACAGTGACATGTGCAAACATAGACATGTACTTACACAGTGACATGCACTAACAGTGACATGTACAAACACAGTGACATGTACCAACACAGTCAGATGCTCAAACACAGTGACATGTCCAAACACGGTAACATGTACAAACAGTGACATGTCCAAAAACAATGATAAGTCCAAACACAGTGACATGTAAAAACAGTGACATGTACAAACACAGGGACATGTACCTACAAAAAGACATGCTCTAACAGTGACATGTAAAAACACAGTGACATGTACCAACACAGTGACATGCTCAAACACAGTGACATGTCCAAACACAGTGATTGTCCAAACAGTGACATGTACAAACACAGTGACATGTATAACCACAGTGACATGAGGGTAGAGAGACATGTAAAAACACAATGATATATCCAATCAGTGACATGTCCAAACAGAGTGATATGTACAAGCAGTGACATGTCCAAACACAGTGACATGTACCAAACAAATGACATATCCAAAAACAATGACATGTCCAAACACAATGACATGTCCAAACATAGTGACATGTCCAAACACAGTGACATGTCCAAACACGGTAACATGTACAAACAGTGACATGTACAAACACAGTGACATGTACAAACAGTGACATGTACAAACACAGTGACATGTACAACCACAGTGACATGAGCATACAGTGACATGTAAAGACACAGTGACATGTCCAATCAGTGATATGTCCAAACACAGTGACATGTACCAACACAGTGACATGTCCAAAAACCATGACATGTACAAACACAGTGACTTGTACAAACACAGCGACATGTCCAAACACAGTGACATGAGCATACAGTGACATGTACCAACAGTGACATGTACAAACACAGTGAAATGTACAAACAGTGACATGTACCAACACAGTGACATGTACAAACACAGTGAAATGTTCAAACAGTGAAATGTCCCCACACAGTGACATGTAACAACAAACTGACTTGTACAAACACAGTGACATGTTCAATCAGTGACATGTCCCCACACAGTGACCTGTACCAACACAGTGACATGTACAACACCATGATATGTGCTTAGAGTGAAATGTGCCAACACAGTGACATGTACAAACAGTGACATGTACAAACAGTGAAATGTACAATCAGTGACATGTACAAGCACAGTGACATAGATAAACACAGTGACATGTCCAAAAACAATGACATGTCCAAACACAGTTACATGTCCAAACACAATGACATGTACAAAAACAGTGACATGTCCAAACACAGTGACTTGTCCAAACAAAATGAAATGTCCAAACACAGTGACATGTACACACACGGGGACATGTACAATCACATTGACATGTACCAACACAGTGACATGTACAAACACAGTGGCATGAGCATACACTGATATGTACAATCACAATGACATGTACAAACACAGTGAAATGTACAAACAGTGACATGTACCAACACAGTGACATGTGCATGCAGTGACATGTACAATCACAATGACATGTAAAATCAGTGACATGTACAAACACTGACATGTACAAACACAGTGACATGTACAACACCATGATATGTGCTTAGAGTGAAATGTGCCAACACAGTGACATGTACAAACAGTGACATGTACAAACAGTGAAATGTACAATCAGTGACATGTACAAGCACAGTGACATAGATAAACACAGTGACATGTCCAAAAAATATGACATGTCCAAACACAGTGATATGTCCAAAAGCAATGTCCAAGCACAGTGACATGTCCAAACACAATCACATGTCCAAACACAGTGACATGCCCTAACAGTGACATGTCCAAACACAGGGACATGCCCAAACACAGTGATATGTCCAAACACAGTTACATGTACCAACACAGTGACATGCCCTAACAGTGACATGTCCAAAAACAATGATAAGTCCAAACACAGTGACGTGGAAAAACAGTGACATGTGCAAACACAGTGACATGTACCTACACAGTGACATGCACTAACAGTGACATGTACAAACACAGTGACATGTACAAACACAGTGACACACTCAAACACAGTGACATGTCCAAACACAGTGACATGTCCAAACAGTGACATGTACAAACACAGTGACATGAACAGGCAAGGTGACATGTCCAAACAGAGTGACATGTGCAAACAGAGTGACATGTACAAACAGTGACATGTCCAAACACAGTGACATGTACCAAAACAATGACATATCCAAAAACAATGACATGTCCAAACACAATGACATGTCCAAACATAGTGACATGTCCAAACACAGTGACATGTCCAAACACGGTAACATGTACAAACAGTGACATGTACAAACACAGTGACATGAACAGGCAAGGTGACATGTCCAAACAGAGCGACATGTGCAAACAGAGTGACATGTACAAACACAGTGACATGTGCATGCAGTGATATGTACAATCACAATGACATGTACAATCAGTGAGATGTACAAACAATGACATGTACAAACACAGTGACATGTACAACACCATGATATGTGCATAGAGTGAAATGTACCAACACCATGACATGTACAAACAGTGACATGTACAAACAGTGACATGTATAAGCACAGTGACATAGACAAACACAGTGACATGTCCAAAAACAATGACATCTCCAAAGACAGTGATATGTCCAAACACAATGCCATGTCCAAAAACAGTCACATGTCCAAACACAGTCACATGTCCAAACACAGTCACATGCCCTAAGAGTGACATGTCCAAACACAGGGACATGTCCAAACACAGTGATATGTCCAAACACAGTGACATGTACCAATACAGTGACATGTACAAACACAGTGACATGTCCAAACAGTGACATGTCCAAACACAGTGACATGTTCTAGCAGAGTGACATGTCCAAAAACAATGATAAGTCCAAACACAGTGACATGTAAAAACATTGACATGTACAAACACAGGGACATGTACCTACAAAAAGACATGCTCTAACAGTGACATGTACAAACACAGTGACATGTACCAACACAGTGACATGTCCAAACACAATCACATGTACAAAAACAGTGACATGTCCAAACACAGTGACTTGTCCAAACAAAATGAAATGTCCAAACACACACGGGGACATGTCGAATCACATTGACATGTACCAACACAGTGACATGTACAAACACAGTGACATGAGCATACACTGACATGTACAATCACAATGACATGTACAATCACAATGACATGTAAACTCAGTGACATGTACAAACAGTGACATGTACAAACACAGTGACATGTACAAACACAGTGACACACTCAAACACAGTGACATGTCCAAACACAGTGACATGTCCAAACAGTGACATGTACAAACACAGTGACATGAACAGGCAAGGTGACATGTCCAAACAGAGTGACATGTGCAAACAGAGTGACATGTACAAACAGTGACATGTCCAAACACAGTGACATGTACCAAAACAATGACATATCCAAAAACAATGTCATGTCCAAACACAATGACATGTCCAAACATAGTGACATGTCCAAACACAGTGACATGTCCAAACACGGTAACATGTACAAACAGTGACATGTACAAACACAGTGACATGAACAGGCAAGGTGACATGTCCAAACAGAGCGACATGTGCAAACAGAGTGACATGTACAAACACAGTGACATGTGCATGCAGTGATATGTACAATCACAATGACATGTACAATCAGTGAGATGTACAAACAATGACATGTACAAACACAGTGACATGTACAACACCATGATATGTGCATAGAGTGAAATGTACCAACACCATGACATGTACAAACAGTGACATGTACAAACAGTGACATGTATAAGCACAGTGACACAGACAAACACAGTGACATGTCCAAAAACAATGACATCTCCAAAGACAGTGATATGTCCAAACACAATGCCATGTCCAAAAACAGTCACATGTCCAAACACAGTCACATGTCCAAACACAGTCACATGCCCTAAGAGTGACATGTCCAAACACAGGGACATGTCCAAACACAGTGATATGTCCAAACACAGTGACATGTACCAATACAGTGACATGTACAAACACAGTGACATGTCCAAACAGTGACATGTCCAAACACAGTGACATGTTCTAGCAGAGTGACATGTCCAAAAACAATGATAAGTCCAAACACAGTGACATGTAAAAACATTGACATGTACAAACACAGGGACATGTACCTACAAAAAGACATGCTCTAACAGTGACATGTACAAACACAGTGACATGTACCAACACAGTGACATGTCCAAACACAATGACATGTACAAAAACAGTGACATGTCCAAACACAGTGACTTGTCCAAACAAAATGAAATGTCCAAACACACACGGGGACATGTCGAATCACATTGACATGTACCAACACAGTGACATGAGCATACACTGACATGTACAATCACAATGACATGTACAATCATAATGACATGTAAACTCAGTGACATGTACAAACAGTGACATGTACAAACACAGTGACATGTACAACACCATGATATGTGCTTAGAGTGAAATGTGCCAACACAGTGACATGTACAAACAGTGACATGTACAAACAGTGAAATGTGCAATCAGTGACATGTACAAGCACAGTGACATAGATAAACACAGTGACATGTCCAAAAACAATGACATATCCAAACACAGTGATATGTCCAATTGCCATGTCCAAGCACAGTGACATGTCCAAACACAGTCACATGTCCAAACACAGTGACATGCCCTAACAGTGACATGTCCAAACACAGGGACATGCCCAAACACAGTGATATGTCCAAACACAGTTACATGTACCAACACAGTGACATGCCCTAACAGTGACATGTCCAAAAACAATGATAAGTCCAAACACAGTGACATGTGCAAACACAGTGACATGTACCTACACAGTGACATGCACTAACAGTGACATGTACAAACACAGGGACATGTACAAACACAGTGACACGCTCAAACACAGTGACATGTCCAAACACAGTGACATGTCCAAACAGTGACATGTACAAACACAGTGACATGTACAAACAGTCACATGTACAAACACAGTGACATGAACAGGCAAGGTGACATGTCCAAACAGAGTGACATGTGCAAACAGAGTGATATGTACAAACAGTGACATGTCCAAACACAGTGACATGTACCAAAACAATGGCATATCCAAAAACAATGACATGTCCAAACACAATGACATGTCCAAACATAGTGACATGTCCAAACACAGTGACATGTCCAAACTTGGTAACATGTACAAACAGTGACATGTACAAACACAGTGACATGAACAGGCAAGGTGACATGTCCAAACAGAGTGACATGTGCAAACAGAGTGACATGTACAAACAGTGACATGTACAAACACAGTGACATGTACAACCACAGTGACATGAGCATACAGTGACATGTAAAGACACAGTGACATGTCCAACCAGTGATATGTCCAAACACAGTGACATGTACCAACACAGTGACATGTCCAAAAACCATGACATGTACAAACACAGTGACTTGTACAAACACAGCGACATGTCCAAACACAGTGACATGAGCATACAGTGACATGTACCAACAGTGACATGTACAAACACAGTGAAATGTTCAAACAGTGAAATGTCCCCACACACATGTAACAACACACTGACTTGTACAAACACAGTGACATGTTCAAACAGTGACATGTCCCCACACAGTGACATGTACCAACACAGTGACATGTACAAACACAGTGACATGTTCAAACAGTGACATGTCCCCACACAGTGACATGTACAAACACAGTGACATGTAAAAACACAGTGACATGTCCAATCAGTGATATGTCCAAACACAGTGACATGTACCAACACAGTGATATGTCCAAAAACCATGACATGTACAAACACAGTGACTTGTACAAACACAGTGACATGTCCAAACACAGTGACATGTGCATGCAGTGATATGTACAATCACAATGACATGTACAATCAGTGAGATGTACAAACAATGACATGTACAAACACAGTGACATGTACAACACCATGATATGTGCATAGAGTGAAATGTACCAACACCATGACATGTACAAACAGTGACATGTACAAACAGTGACATGTATAAGCACAGTGACATAGACAAACACAGTGACATGTCCAAAAACAATGACATCTCCAAAGACAGTGATATGTCCAAACACAATGCCATGTCCAAACACAGTCACAAGTCCAAACACAGTCACATGTCCAAACACAGTCACATGCCCTAAGAGTGACATGTCCAAACACAGGGACATGTCCAAACACAGTGATATGTCCAAACACAGTGACATGTACCAATACAGTGACATGTACAAACACAGTGACATGTTCTAGCAGAGTGACATGTCCAAAAACAATGATAAGTCCAAACACAGTGACATGTAAAAACAGTGACATGTACAAACACAGGGAGATGTACCTACAAAAAGACATGCTCTAACAGTGACATGTACAAACACAGTGACATATACCAACACAGTGACATGCTCAAACACAGTGACATGTCCAAACACAGTGACATGTCCAAACAGTGACATGTACAAACACAGTGACATGTACAGTGAACTATACAAACAGTGACATGGAGAAACACAGTGACATGTACCAACACAGTGACATGTACAAACAGTGTCATGTACAAACACAGTGACATGTACAAACAGTGACATGTCCAAACACAGTGACATGTACCAAAACAATGACATATCCAAAAACAATGACATGTCCAAACACAGTGACATGTCCAAACAAGGTAACATGTACAAACAGTGACATGTACAAACACAGTGACATGTACAACCACAGTGACATGAGCATACAGTGACATGTAAAAACACAGTGACATGTCCAATCAGTGATATTTCCAAACACAGTGACATGTACCAACACAGTGACATGTCCAAAAACCATGACATGTACAAACACAGTGACTTGTACAAACACAGTGACATGTCCAAACACAGTGACATGTGCATGCAGTGATATGTACAATCACAATGACATGTACAATCAGTGAGATGTACAATCAATGACTTGTACAAACACAGTGACATGTACAACACCATGATATGTGCCTAGAGTGAAATGTACCAACACCGTGACATGTACAAACAGTGACATGTATAAGCACAGTGAATTAGAGAAACACAGTGACATGTCCAAAAACAATGACATCTCCAAAGACAGTGATATGTCCAAACACAATGCCATGTCCAAACACTGTGACATGTCCAAACACAGTCACATGTCCAAACACAGTGACATGCCCTAACAGTGACATGTCCAAACAAAGGGACATGTCCAAACACAGTGATATGTCCAAACACAGTGACATGTACCAATACAGTGACATGTCCAAACACAGTGACATTTCCAAACAGTGACATGTCCAAACACAGTGATATGTACAAGCACAGTGACATGTCCAAAAACAATGATAAGTCCAAACACAGTGACATGTAAAAACAGTGACATGTACAAACACAGTGACATGTACCAACACAGTGACATTCTCAAACACAGTTACATGTCCAAACACAGTGACATGTCCAAAAACAATGACATGTCCAAACACAGTGACATGTCCAAAAACAATGACATATCCAAACACAGTGACATGTCCAAACAAAATGACATATCCAAACACAGTGACATGTACCCACACAGGGACATGTACAATCACATTGACATGTACCAACACAGTGACATGTACAAACACAGTGACATGAGCATACAGTGACATGTACCAACAGTGACATGTACAAACACAGTGAAATGTACAAACAGTGACATGTCCCCACACAGCGACATGTACCAACACACTGACTTGTACAAACACAGTGACATGTTCAAACAGTGACATGTCCCCACACAGTGACATGTACCAACACAGTGACATGTACAAACACAGTGACATGAGCATACAGTGACATAGCCAAACACAGTGACATGTACAAACAGTGACAGATACAAACACAGTGACATGTACAAACAGTGACATGTACCAACACAGTGACATGTCCAAACACAGTGACAGTTGCATACAGTGACATGTAACAACACAGTGACATGTGCATACAGTGACATGTCCAAACACAGTGACATGTCCGAACACAGTGACATGTACAAACACAGTGACATGTACAAACACAGCAACATGTCCAAACGCAATGACATGTGCATGCAGTGACATGTACAATCACAATGACATGTACAAACAGTGACATGTACAAACACAGTGACATGTACAACACAGTGATATGTGCATACAGTGAAATGTACCAACACCGTGACATGTACAAACAGTGACATGTACAAACAGTGAAATGTACTAGCACAGTGACATGGACAAACACAGTGACATGTCCAAAAACAATGACATGTCCAAAAACAGTGACATGTCCAAACGCAATGACATGTCCAAACACAGTGACATGTCCAAACAGTGACATGTCCAAACACAGTGACATGCCCTAACAGTGACATGTCCAAACACAGGGACATGTCCAAACACAGTGACATGTACAAACATAGTGACATGTACAAACACAATAACATGTCCAAACACAGTGACATGTCCAAACACAATGACATGTCCAAACACAGTGACATGTCCAAACAAAGTGACCTGTCCAAACACAGCAACATGTCCAAACACAGTGACTGTACAAACAGTGACATTAGCATACAGTGGCGTGTCCAAACTCAGTGACATGAGCATACAGTGACATGTTGAAACACAGTGACATGTACAGTGACATGTCCCAACACAGTGACAAGTCCAAACACAGTGACCTGCTCAAACAGTGACATGTCCCAACACAGTGACATGTACCAACACAGTGACATGTACAAACACAATGACATGTACCAACACAATGACTTGTACAAACACAATGACATGTACCAACACAATGACTTGTACAAACAATGACATGTACAGACACTGTGACATGTGCATACAGTGACATGTACCAACACAGTGACATGTACAAACAGTGACATTTACAAACACAGTGACATGTATAATCCGTGACATGTACAAACACGATGACGTGTACAAATACAAATCCAGAACTACCAAGCTCCTCCCACACCCACAAACTAAATCTCGGCCTCACTGTATTATACCGAAGGGCTTCAACTTGTGCACAGGATTCATGCAAAATAGTTCTTTAAATTCGCGCGTTTGCATTTCACTATTATTAATACCGTTTATAAACGCTGTAATTCCCCTGCATTAAAACATGTCCAGCTCAAAATGTAGCGTCATGCGTTGTCTCGCTCGTATGTCCTGAAAGAAAATGTTCATCAGCGGTTTAAAGTTATGTGTCTGAAACTTAGCTTAAACTTTACGAAAGTGTTGAAAAGTGTTTGACCATAAATGTTTAACAACGCATTGATATTTTCAAGTGATCGAGTTACTCCGCAGTCCTGTATAAATCCGTTCCAGCTATAATCTAACATCTTTTAAAGATTTGCTAACACATTTCAATGTGAGGGATGTTGAAGCGGCTGCGCTTTGTGATCTGACCCAAACATGTACGACAAAGGAAACTGTAAACTGTTACGTGGCCAAGGGGTTACTGTAAACTATTACCTGCTGAAGTCCTAAGGTCAGTCAACAACAAAAAAGCTAAATTCGCTTTCCCAGGCGATGCTATTTTTGCCATTGATCTGTGCTTTTATTGGAATTCAACTGTCACCAATTGTTAAATGCCCACGCGATTTAAATCTGTGTAGTTTCTGATATGTTATTTGTTGAAACTTCCCTCGTCACAAACTTCTGAAAATGGATTTAAATTGGATCAGCAATCCTCGGCGCTACTTTGCTACAGTTTCAGCCCCGTCACCATACAATAATCGGTTAAAACCCAAGGGATATTTCAAGTACAGAGTGTGACTACAATGACCCCGCGTCCAGTTCAAAGTTTTAACAAATCATTTCATGATTACCCAAGTCTAGATTATTTTAAAAGAACATTAATGCGGTCTTCCACCGAAATGATTCCGCAATTTGGCAGTTTCGAATTAAATAATAAGAAACAGATTGCTTTAAATCCGCCACTTAAACAATCGCTTTGCTTTTGTGATTATTTCCTTTCACGGTACAGCGAGGTGGATTAACCATTTTTGCAACTTTTAATTAATTGCGCTGCAAAAACAGGCTTACATAAAATCGCATTATTTATAAAAACACAATTATTGTTTAACTGAGCTAAGCTTGCCGCGGCATGGCCATCTATACCCGTGCCACAGACGGTACTTTCCTGTCTCCGTTTGTATCTTTTTGGTGTTAGAATCGTGCTAATTGCCCAGAAGCTGGTCCCTGGGTGCTAGAGTCCTGCAGTTTGTCCCGCTCCTCTCCGAAAGCTCACTGAGTGAAGCAAGGAGTGGTGGAAAATACAGTCAATGCAAAATATGCCAGTCCTCGGAGCGCCGATCATTGCCAAGCTCAAGGTAGAGCAGAAATGCTGCGCGGCCTAAAACCGAGCAGACCAAAGCTTTCGGTGATTCACACTCACACTCAACTATTCACACTCACACATTCACACACTCACACTCAACTATTCACACACTCACACTCACACACACACTGACACACACTCACATTCACACACACACACTCACACTCAACTATTCACACTCACACACTCAACTAATCACACTCACACACACTCAACTATTCACACTCACACTCAACTATTCACACTCACGCTCACACTCACACACACACTCACACTCATACACTCACACTCAACTATTCACACACTCACACTCACACACACTCACACATCCACACACACACATTCACACACACACACTCACACTCAACTATTCACACACACTCACAAACACACTCCACTATTCACACACACACTCACACACACTCAACTATTCACACACACACTCACACACACACTCAACTATTCACACACACTCACACACACACTCAACTATTCACACACACTCAACTATTCATACTCACACACTCAACTATTCACACTCACACTCAACTATTCACACACACACACTCAACTATTCACACACTCACACAAACACACTCAACTATTCACACACACACTCAACTATTCACACTCACACTCACACACACACTCAACTATTGACACACACTCGCACTCATACATACACTCAACTATTCACACACACACATTCACACACACACAGACTCAACTATTCACACACACACACTCACACACACTCACACTCAACTATTCACACACACACTCACACACACACACTCAACTATTCACACACACACACTCACACACACACTCAACTATTCACACACACACACTCAACTATTCACACACACTCAATTATCCACACTCACACTCAACTATTCATACACACACACTCAACTATTCACACACTCACACAAACACACTCAACTATTCACACACACACTCAACTATTCACACTCACACTCACACACACACTCAACTATTCACACACACTCAATTATTCACACTCACACTCAACTATTCATACACACACACTCAACTATTCACACACTCACACAAACACACTCAACTATTCACACATACACTCAACTATTCACACACACACTCACACTCACACACACACTCAACTATTCACACACACACTCAACTATTCATACTCACACACTCAACTATTCACACAAACACACTCAACTATTCACCCACACACTCAACTATTCACACTCACACTCACACACACACTCAACTATTGACACACACTCACACTCACACACACACTCAACTATTCACACACACACACTCACACTCACACACACTCAACTATTCAGACACACACACTCAACTATTCACACACACACTCTCAACTATTCACACACACACTCAACTATTCACACACACACTCACACACACTCAACTATTCACACTCACACACAACACACACACTCTCAACTATTCACACACACACACACTCAACTATTCACACACACACACTTAACTATTCACACACACTCTCAAGTATTCACTCACACACACACTCAACTATTCACACACTCACACACACACTCAGCTATTCTCACACACACTCACACACACTCACTCAACTATTCTCACACACACACTCAACTATTCACACACACTCACACTCACACACACACTCAACTATTCACACACACTCTCAACTATTCACTCACACACACTCAACTATTCACACACTCACACACACACACTCAACTATTCTCACACACACACTCACCCACACTCACTCAACTATTCACACACACACTCAACTATTCACACACACACACTCACACTCACACTCAACTATTCACTCACACACACACTGAACTATTCACACACTCACACACACAATCAAATATTCACACACACACACTCTCAACTATTCACACACACAGACACTCAACTATTCACACACACATACTCACACTCACACACACGCAACTATTCACACACACACACTCAACTATTCTCACACACACACACTCAACTATTCACACACACACACTCACACTCACACTCAACTATTCACTCACACACACACTCAACTATTCACACACACACACTCACACACAACTATTCACACACACACACTCTCAACTATTCACACACTCACACACACACGCAACTGTTCACACACACACAATCAACTATTCACACACACACACTCAACTATTCACACACACAGTCACACTCATACACACACTGAACCATTCACTCACACACACACTCAACTATTCACTCACACACAGTCACACTCACACACACACTCAACCATTCACACACACACTCAACTATTCACACACACACACTCAACTATTCACTCACACACAGTCACACTCACACACACGCTCAACCATTCACACACACACTCAACCATTCACTCACACACACACTCAACTATTCACACACACACACTCACTCACCTATTCTCACACACACACTCAACTATTCACACACTCACACACTCAACTATTCACACACACACTCACACACACTCATTCAACTATTCACACACACACACTCAACTATTCACACACTCAACTATTCACACACACACTCACACTCACACACTCAACTATTCACACACACACTCAACTATTCAAACACACACGCACACACAACTATTCACTCACTCACACACTCAACTATTCACACACATTCACTCAACTATTCACACACATTCACTCAACTATTCACACACATTCACTCAACTATTCAAACACACACACTCAACTATTCACACACACACACTCAACTATTCACACACATTCACTCAACTATTCACACACATTCACTCAACTATTCACACACATTCACTAAACTATTCAAACACACACACTCAACTATTCACACACACACTCAACTATTCACACACATTCACTCAACTATTCACACACATTCACTCAACTATTCACACACACACACTCAACTATTCACACACACACTCAACTATTCACACACATTCACTCAACTATTCACACACATTCACTCAACTATTCACACACACACACTCAACTGTTCAGTCACACACTCAACTATTCACACACACACACTCAACTATTCACACACATTCACTCAACTATTCAAACACACACTCACACACACTCAACTATTCAAACACACTCACACACACTCAACTATTCACACACACTCTCAACTATTCACACACACTCATTCAAATATTCACACATACATACACACAGGTTCATAGACACTCACTCAAATATTCACACACTGTCATTCACACCTGCATATACTCACATATACACACACGTAATCAGAAACACGCTTACAGACACACTCACATGCGCTCGCTTACACGCACAGGCTTACTAGCGCTCAGTCACACTCAGAAACACACATACACACTCACTGACACATAGTTACACGCTTAAACATTCACTTACACACACACACATCTCGTGCCACAGCAGATCAATCTGCGACGGGCAGAGCACCAGAGGAAGCGGCAAGGCGTCGGGCGGATTTTAACCCTGGCGCCGTTAACGGTTCTTACAAAGGCTCATCCGGCAGAAATTATGTTTTTTTTTTAAAGATTTAATTCAATTCACTTTCAATCAAATAAGCGCTGTTTCACTATATGGAAAAACACTGATTCAGATTCTATTTATTTTCTACAACTGTGAATTATTTGGATTAAATATAAATAACAATAGTTCCTGTTCTATTTATTGCAATTGTCCAACGAAAGCGTGTTTCCATCTTTAGTTTAAAATGACAGATATTCCAACACGTCAATGGCAGATATATTGGTGTTATAACCCGGCCAGGTAACACAACAATGCTTAAGTGGATCAATGGACAATTAAAAGCTTCTAGATTATGCAACGAGTCTGTGCAATCCATTACGTCAGCATAATATTAAACTAGAAAGCACGAAAAATTCAAAGGCAGGGTGATTAATGTGGAATAAAACCCGATTCCACACGAGCCTCTGACCATTCGGTTTGGATATGCCGAAGGGTTTTTTCAGAGCTGCTGTGGTGTAACCTGCACATCCCCAACTCCCCGCAGAGAAAGGTTGGCCCAGGAAACGACAGGACATATCTTTAGTCTTACAATCTGAAATTACTGATTGCCAGCTATTGCTGCGAGTGTATTTCTGCAGTTAGCCCATCGCAAGCCCTGGGTTTCCCCAAATGAAGAGTCTGTCAGCGGAGATGAAGGAGTTGTGTGTATTTGTAGTGGCTGGGGTTAGTTTAGACAATCCCAGCAGACATTCGCAGGGTGCGAGGTACGGATTGCATGATTTATATTTAAAATATAACAGGCGTCACCCAAGGTCAACACGATATTAAAGTTAATCTCTTCTGCCAGTTAGACGTGTCCCACGTGTTCTGTACTCGATCTTAATTAATACAGGCTCTGGAGATCCGTGTCGGTGTGGGACCGAAAGCCCAAAGCCAGCAGCCTCCGTTATATCATCAACTCGCGCGTTTAGCCCATTTTTAAAAAACTCTATTTTATTATTGTAATGCCAGCTCGCGATTACCATCCGTTGCAAGGTTTCAGTGAAGGAGCCACTGTGAATGGGACTCGGATTCTCGGTGTTTGTAATCTAATTTTTTTTTAAACCTCCGTGATCGCTGTCACTGGCAGTGAAATGAATCAGACGGTTCAATATTATATTTTAAGTTTATCGGCAGTCTAGATAGAGTTATGTTAATTCCCAGCACTTCTGCATATTGTAATATAGAACAAAAAATGTTTCGCAAATTAAATTACTCCTGCTCCCGCTTGCGTTTAGATTCATGTGTTAGAACCCGTGTAAAGTTACCGGACACGAAACTGTTCCGATTTATTGGTCCAGGGTTTACATTTAGTAATTGAAGTCTCACACCGTCACAAAGTGAATCTGATTTCGACGAAAATGTGGGCCTGGCCCTCGTGTGAAACTGCTGCCCGCGGTGGTCTCGCACAGGACAAGTGTTGGGATCAGATATACAGCGCCTTTCAGAAAAAAAACATTGGTCGAATCGAAATCTTTCATGTAAATAAAGGAGACGTCAGGGGCACTAGCGATTGATCGGGAACCACTGATTTGCAAATCCAAGCGCCCAGATGTTGAGTGATGGGCGCTATTATTGTACCGATTAAATATTGAACTGACATTACAAAAACTGTGATTGGAACCAAGGGAGAAAACGTTTCATCACCCCCGCCTGAACTCCCCTCCCCCTTACACTCACTCACACTCTCACACACACTCACTCACTCATTCACTCATTCACTCACTCCTCAATATAATTAATTCCAACACCATCTCATTTCTATCAGGCACCATTTTAAATTTGCTTTAAAAGCATGTTTTTTGCTTTCTAAGATTTTACGTTAAACACCGAATTAATTTTCCAAATGATTTAAATCCCAATTTCGCAAGTTCATGAGCCCAAAGTTAAAAATTCCCACTTGCAGTAAGTCGGCGAGCGGCAGAGTGCACGGGCTGCGGTAACATAAGACCCGGAGGCTCCTCACGGTTCAAGAAATGCAACGTTTGTTTTGTAAATCAAAATTGTTTAATGTTAACTTGGTTATAAGCCTTTCTTCCTCCAGAAAAAACTGTACATAGGTTTTGTTAGAAAACAATTCTTCATAAATATTGTTTCAGCGGCAGGTAAATACCGGTGATTAAATTACAAGATGATAAATATGACATTATGAATATGTATATTTACAGAAAATAGTTATTACAAAAAAGGCAACGTTATACTTAACTGTCACGATCCTGTACTAGTGTGAAACTACATCCCAGCCTGTGAAAACCACTCAAACAACAGATTTAACCCAATCGAACGGGAGATACATTCACGAGTATTTTTTAAGTTCAAGACATAACAGGACTTTGGCACTTTTTTAAGACTGTGTGAATTCCACAGTCAATCACCTCCGAGGTGCCATGAGTTCACTATTGAGACATATGGTCTACGCGAGATTCCTGTGCCCCCCCCCCCCCCCCGCCCAAAAAATAATAAAAATACTGCCAAAACAACAAAAAATAATCACCTCTCGAACGCCGATAACAACCCGGTTGTACTCCGGAGCAAAGTGTGCGGCCAGTCCGCCTTGTGGTCAGTGTCGATCAACAAAAACATTGCCCCTTGACCGCAACAATCGGCCGGCGGCTCCTCCGCCGCCGGGTTCTGCCCCAAGTATTTCAACTTTGCGTCTCTTCCTGTAAAGAAAGTTTCAACAGGTCCGAGCTGGCGAGCTCCTGGGATCCTCTGCGAACCTCCTGCTCCTTCCCTTCTCAGACATACCACTCGTTAAAATTCGGCGGCAGCGGCGGGTTGTGGTTGGAATTGTTCTGTGCGACCGGTGCCGAGTTTTTGCTCGGATCATCGCTGTTTGAGGAGAGGAGGGTGGGAGGGGTGGACGACTCGTAGCCGGAGCTCGGGGCCGGGGAAGAATCCGAACCTTGAGATTCGTGTACCTAGAATTGCAAAATACAAATATGTGTCTTTCCTGAGATCTCGCTCAGCCTCTGTAAACGCCCCCAAATAAAACATTTTCAACCGATGTGCAAATATTGAACAAATAATAATTTGTGCCAAAATTGGGAGAGCTGTCCAACAGACTCGTCAAGCAGTGTGTACCATCTACAAGATGCACTGCAGCAACTCGCCAAGGCTTCTTAGACAGCACCTCCCAAACCCGTGGCCTCTACCACCTAGAAGGACAAGGGCAGCAGGCCCATGGGAACAGCACCACCAGCTGCAAGTTCCCCTCCAAGTCACACAGCATCCTGACTTGGAAATATATCACCCTTCCTTCATCGTCGCTGGGTCAAAATCCTGGAACTCCCTCCCTAACAGCACTGTGGGAGTACCTTCACCACACGGACTGCAGCGGTTCAAGAAGGCGGCTCACCACCACCTTCTTGAGGGCAACGAGGGCTGGGCAATAAATGCTGGCCTTGCCAGCGACGCCCACATCCCGAGAATGAATTTAAAAAAATAACTGCCTGAATTATAGAATGAGCAAAGTCTTCAATGTTGTCAAACTGAGAGTGTAGGGTGGGTGTGGGATCGAACGAACGAATGGGCGGTAATCCGGCATGTAAACAAGTGGTTACCTTCATGTGTTTCCGAAGAGAGCTGGGGTGGGTGTAAGACTTGTCACACATTCTGCAGATGTACGGTTTATCCGATGTATGAACATGCATGTGCTTCTTCCGGTCACTGCTGTTGGCAAAGCGCCGATCGCAGCCCTCGAACTCACACTTGAACGGCTTTTCACCTGTGAGAAATCAGCAAAAAATACATCGATATCAAATCTACAACTGTACTGAATTATTTTACTGGTTCAATTATTTTCCCGGCCCCTTTTGCAGTCCTATTTAAACATTAGGGTGAAGATTTTCCTGCTAGCTCTGAATTTAATATATTGCAAACAAGGACAGTCACAATCTAAAATAAATCCAGCAAAGCCTACATAATGAAAACGGAATCTGTCTTTTAGTTATTAAATCTCTTCGTTATACAATTAATTTCTTCGCTGTAATTAGTAAAACAATATAATTATATATAATATATAAACGGAATTCTTATTTAGGTTAAGTTGGTGAAGATGCAGTGAAATGATTGTTGAAGAAGGCGGTTCACGGTAGTACTGGAGATATAAAAGTTTGAAGCCTTCTCTCTCCCTTGTCATAAATGGAGGGGGAAAGACTTCAAAAATTGCACACAATCTCCCTCAATAATTTGTATAATCTTTCGCATCAACAATTTGTTCTCTCCTTGCTCAGAAAAGCACCAAATTATTTAGTGGAAGACACAAAGCTTCCTCGCTGCGCTTTTATTTCATTGCAGACAGAAATACGACTGCGACCGGCCTGAAGCGAAAGGAATCGACATTTCTTTCAACTCCTTTCCAAAATGGAATAAATTGCGGCTTTTATTATTGGGCGATATTTAAAAAAAACTCGGAAAACAGACAAATGCCTCTTTACATTTTTTTTTTAAATAAAAGGCCCTGGCGCTGAGCGGCCGATTGAGAAACTGGGAGGCTGGCACCCGCTGCCGAGCCTGTCCTTTCCACATTGCTCGCTGACAGTGAAAGTGAGTCTTTTCCCGGCAAGTTTTGTAAAGACCTCAAGCGGCGCCTCGCACAACCTCTCCGACAGATTATCACAGAAATGTGACTCGGGATTAAAATCAAATTGTTTCTGTCCGAAATAAATCCGAGGCGATGGTTTTAAGTTTTATCGTCGACCGACGCTACATATTTCTTCAAATTAATTCTGCAAACAACTCGTAAGTAACCTAGAAAGGCTGTTTTAACGGGGATTTTACACTTATTTCTGTTACCTGTATGGGTCCGTTTGTGAATCTTTAGGTTTTCCGACCTCGCGAATATTTTCCCACATCCCGGGAAGGGACAAGGGAAGGGTTTCTCGCCCGTGTGCACTCGGATGTGATTAATGAGTTTGTATTTGGCCTTAAAGGATTTTCCACCCCTTGAGCACTGCTCCCAGTAACAGATGTGATTGGTTTGCTCGGGCCCCCCAACATGTTCCATGGTGAGGTGGCTGACCAGTTCATGCATGCTGCCGAAAGTCCTCTCGCAAGTCTTTTTGTTGCGATTGACCTGAACTTCGTCGATCCACTTGCAGGGCAGTTCCTGTTTAATCGGTTGCCTCATGTACCGAAAAAAGGCCCCCGCTCCGTGATGGCCGCTCATGTTCATCCCCACATTCATGTTCATGGGGCTGTAGTTGTGCAGCTGAGCCGTGGCGTAGGGATCTGTCCTGGGGCTGGCCACCGCTCGGTAAGGGTCCGGTCTCCCAAAGAGGTCGCCGTGCAATCCCAGGCGCATCTGGCCGTTCACGACGTGTCCATTGGGAGATGTGTGACTGGACGCTTGCTCGTGAAGTCCTGGGAATAAAAGATGTCCCGGAGTGTCCGCCATGCCCGGGGGTCCGCCCGGGGAAGGAAAGATGCCATGCTGAGCACCTGTGGCAGCAGAGTCCCCCAGACCGCCGCCCCGGTTGCGGAACAGGAAATCCCGGCTGGAATTGAAAGGTACCCCGCTGTAGGAGCCAACCTGGCTGGCGTGATGACCCAAGGCGGCGGCGTAGCCGGACGCCTGTGGGGTGAAAGCAGATGTCTGGCTGGCGGCGAGGTCGTGAGACGCCGGGCTGAGTTTGAAAGCTCCAGGGTGAGGCGAGTCGCAGAAGGGGCTGAGTCCCAGTGCCGGGTCCCGGTTGGGCATGTCGTGGTGCCGGGGGCTGCCAAAGCCACCAACCCCCAGGGTAGGGAACTGGGGTGCCCCATCCAGCAACATCGCCATCTCCACAAAACGTGAAATCACACGACTCCCGAGAAATCAGGAAGGAGATGGGGAAGGGGGGGTGTAAAGACCCTTAACAACTTTGCAAAATGTATCGCTTTAGTCCCCTTGCATTGAAACGCCTTTTGATGGGCTCGCACTGTTCAAAAAAAAATCTCCAAGAGTGAATTGTGGCTCACAATCAGACTAACCCCTCTTCAATAGGCTGATGTCCTCAGACTGATAGAGTCAATCACTCAACTCCCCGGCACATAACTCAACTCAGGAGGCAACCCGCAACTGGCCAATCAGAGAAAGGCACTATTGTAATCACGTGAGCCTCATGCTGTGCCTTGATTGGAAGAGGCGCGGTTGACTGGCACAAATGGCTATTAAAAATGCAAGAGGCGCACAGTTTCTTGGTTGTGATTGGTTACTTCTGAGGGTTATTTACAGGTATGGCACCTCCATGTTATCGCCCTTGATTAATTGTGCCTAGTTCAGCCTGATTTGCATTTTACTCTTCCATTTCATTTCACAAACAGCAATTGAAATGTGCTGGATATTTGGACTTAATTGAACGCAACCAGTGGCATCGAGTCGAAAAGCAATCTGTTCTTTGTGCACAGTTCTTGTGGTTCAAACATTTGTACGGTTGCGGTTTTTAAAAAAAAATAGAGATTTGTACACTGGAAAGGATCCGGAACAATAAACCACTTTGGTGTCAATCAAATATACAGACAGGATTGCCGTTGGCGATAAGTGAGGGGAAAATCAGTTCAAATTGTTATTGGCCTTCTCTGATATTTAAACTTGAGCCCGTATTTGTTTTTCTTTCTACCCATCTGTTTATTTAAATTGGTCCCGTGAGTTCAGGATGTAAAAAAACACCTTCCTGCCCTTTGAAAAAATGTTTTGGGGCTTCATTGGGTAGTAAAACTGAAATCAATAAAACTGAAAGTCGTCAGGAGTTTTGTACAAACTGATTGTACTGGAAGTTTCAGTCCACGCTAGCTCGCTCTTCAGAAAATAAACCATTATTATTCGCTTTGCACATTTTCTTGACAGTGTAACTAACTATCAGGACTCCCATTCTACTTCTACCCATTATCAAGAAGAAAAACCTGGCAAGACACCTCTACTCTTTATAAGATTGTTGCTGTTTGTTAGTCGGTGCAACCGTCCCCTTTCATTAAAAAAAAAATCCCCAGCGCCAATATTGTGTTTCAGTTATCGGATGTAACAGTATTTAGGGCGCATCGGCTCAAACCTACTCAAAGAAAAGGTGGTAGCTGTGTTTGGAAGCAGAGGCTCAGAAAGCTGTAGGATTGTGATATCCTGAGATTCTCCCAGCCCTCAAAGTCTGGCCATTGAGCTGTTTTCACAGGACTGCCGCCGCCTCGCTGCAGGAAACATAAAATCTGATCAAGTTCAGAGATGCATTGAGACACAGCTCCATGCAGCGCTTTATAACACGGTTCTTTGACGTCCCTTATCCCCAACCAGTACATTGGATAAAACTTCACCTCCTTTTTTAGTTTTGCAAAGAGCCGGGAGTCCAGTGTAGTTGCATTGAGCCTCTCTAGTTCATAAAACGCACACTGTCCAGCAAGTTTGCAAGCAACCGGGAGGTGAGTTCTTCTCGTTTATTCTGACAAAACTAACCGTTGCACTGCACTACTAAACAATAACCTTCCTTTTCCAACATTGCTTTAGAGAAAAAAAGAATGTAACATTTCTCTAACGCGCGCTACCCACGGGGGAGGGGGGAAAGGGCTTCCTCGGTTTTTTTTCAATTCATTCTTCGCAAATGCTTTATTTTGTCAACGATGACAGTTTTACAACTTGAACTATTTTTGTTATAGATGTGTTTGTAGCTGAACAAGAGTAGTGTGGGTTTTAGTGGCCGAGGCCGTGTGAAGAAACGAGAATAACTAGCAATGTGCGCAGGTCGCTCTAATGCGTTAGGTGTTGGCTTCACTTGATATTTGCATTAATCTCTCACCAATGAACCTGGATTTCTCTGCACAGTGGCGGCGAAGTCCATTCACAGGTTTTTTTCAATATCAAACTGTTATGCGCAACTTGCGGGATAATATCAAAGATTTATTGGGAATTTTACTCGTGTTTTAAACTAAAAACGCGGTGTCCCCCTCCCCCCGGTTTGAATTGTTTGGGGGAGTCTCGCAGTTTAAATGTTGATCGGAGGCCCGAGTTGCCAGGATTGTGGAGTTCAGAGTTTCTCGGAGATAATTAATGACAAGACGCACGTGCTCCCTTCTCTCGACAACAGAAAGTCCTAATTCAATTAGGTCATCAACTGGCTGTCCCCTTGTATCGGCTCTCTGATGTCGCCGACTCGGGGCAAGGCAGGCGATTTGACCCCTGACTCGCAGCCGACCACATGTGTAGCCCTGTGCTGCCGTCTTTAAAATCATTTGGGCCAACTGTTATCATCAGAACAAAGCAGAGCGCACATCATCACACCTCCAAAAAAAAAACCAGCTACTGAGCCGGCTACACTTCAATGTCCAACCGACAAACCCAGCCCCGTGGCCCCGCTCAGCGCCCGCCCGGGCTCCAGTCTGAACAGGAAAGTTACAGGACAGAGCTTGTAGTCTTTGCATAGGAAGCTGAATTCTAATAGAAATCTTTAACACATAGTGAACTCCAGGCGGCCTTAAAATTCAATTTGAAATGATTTGCAGATAAACTCGCCGGCCGCTGATTTCCTCCAATCATAATTGTTGATATTCTAATACAAACCGTTTGGACAACATAGAAATAAAAAGATATAATTTGATTAGATTATATTTAATATTTAATGCCTTTCTAGTGTTTTATATAGTCAATAACCACACTTAATATGTATAAATGTGTTTATTTTACTTAGACAATGCAGTTATTTGAAAAGTACACACCATTGCTGTGTTTAATTGTATGATATAATCGCCACTCCCGCTCAAATCACACACACATCCAATATCTACAATAAAGGCTGATGCATTCCGCCGATTTTACAGTTTCAAATACAATTAATAAAAAAATCTACTAGGGCTGTAGTTCCGCTGTTTGTAAACATGCACAATATATTTATTGGCGTTAACTTTTGAAAATGAACCCACTATTGTAGCACATTTCAGTCAATTGTTTTATTTTTTAGACTCCTTCGAAAAACAGAGAGCGGCGATCTGGTGAGATTGCGCTGGATTGAGTCTTTCATTCTGAAATGGGCGAGTGAAGTATTTTTTGTAGAAAGAAGTGTAAATCTGTTGCCAGTGCGTGGATGCATCAATCTAGATTAGCCAAACGATATTGCATTTTTAATTAGCTCTATTTGTCACGTATGGCTTTTTGCAATAAATGATTTGTGCGATTATATTGTGAACTGACAGATTTAGTATTTTCAGAGTGAGTAATGCGTATTAGGAGACTCGAGTGGCGACATGGTTCAATTAAACATCTTTCTAAATAGTTTGAAATAATAAATCCATCTGGCTGTCCTCCCATTTATTTTGTAAAACAGCGGTCAGTGTGTAAATCAAAGCTAAACATTTGTCAATCGGATATACGGCCCGATGTGTCGCAGTCCTCAGAACATGCGGCAAATTGCGGTCTGTAATATTATTAATTGCTTTGGTTTTTGTGGCAGACATTTAACAATATTACAATTATAAACACGATTAGCTACAATCAATTTAGAATATAACTAATTCATTCAAACTATTTTCAAGGGAAGTCCCCTTGCATTTTATGAAGGCGCTGAGGGGCGGTCATCCTTTCTGTAATATAAAGCGAATCCAAACTTTGTTAAAGTGGTTGATTTGTTTTATTTACAACTCTGACGGTTTTTGTGAGCAGTTGTAGAGAGTTTTTCCTTTAAAAAAACCAGATGCAACGTGTCTTGGATTAATCTCTGATAGTCCAACACCATGGAAATAACAGACGGAGGTTTGGGTGAAATTGTTGCATTGCGGCCTGTAACATTGAGAAATATTCTGACCAGATACCCGCCCTGTGTCTCGCCCTGTCTACCGAGAATTCGGTTCACATTGCGAGGCAGGGTCTGTAATGTTTACATATTTATTTATAAGTAACGAGGAGCTCGAGTTTAGAATGAAACAGATGCCGTTCTTACATAATCATAAAACGAACAACAGGATATTTCACAAAGCAACGCCGACTCCGGCGTAAATTCGCCGGATCAACTCTTTGTGATTTACCGCAGTGGGATTTGTTCAGGTGTCGGGATTTAGCTGCAAACAAGAGAGGTTTGAATCGACCCGCTGCATATATCCAGGAGGCTATGATGCAGAGTGTATTCAAAATTAGCAATCCGCGCCCAGGAAACTCTCTAACTTTCAAATCTACTTGAAACTGAGAAAGAGGAAGTGTTGAATTAGCATGTTTGTTCTAAATACAGTTCCTTCGATGGTGCTTTCTCGTGGCTTCTCTAATCACCAGAATAGTCGGAGGACTGTGTCAGATGTGATATGTACAAACCGCTTGAGTGTCACATTTCGCTTCTCTCTCTCCCTCTCTCTCCGCCCAACACACGTTTCTGTCACTAAAACATATCTTTGTGTTTTTTTAAAAGGTTTTATATTTTGACCTTGATGGTTATCCAGGCTGCGCTCGTAGATTTGGAGAAACACTAAACCATTTCATTTAGTTTGTTTTAAAAAGGAGAAACGAGCAATGTTTATTTGATGTTGGCAGAATTGAATGAATTTTGATTTTGTGTTGTTTGAGGGGAATCACACCCGTTAAATACAATGTAAGGAATCGCGTATCCTCAGAGTAGCCGAGATCTATTTTAAGCAGTCTTACCTATCACTTGGTTATTAATATTGGCGCTTTAAATGCAATATATAATGTCAATGTGTAAATTGCTAAATGGCCATGCTAAATTTAAATGAAAACGTTAGACTTTCACCTGCGAAGTGATATTAATAATCAGGAACAGGGAGACGCCAGAATTCTAATGGTAATAATAAAAGAACGTGTCTAAAAGATGAGAGGACACAGCAAACAAATCTTCAATTGTCTGTCGGCTTTCAGAGCCCCAGCAATCGATAACCGATGCACTGTGCTGCCGGGAGTGATTTATGCAAGGCACGTTAGAGAAAATCCTGACAAGAATAATGGTCTTTATTGGCGTTCAGGGGAACCTTAACCAAATACACTTTCAACAACCCTAAAACATGGTAAATCTCACCCTCTGCTGAATAAATCAAACGTGCTGATTCTGTCAATGAAACGGCATCGTCTGGAATTGTATCAGAGGGTCAGACTGAGCGGAGTAAACAAGGCGTTGTTTCTGATGGAGTGCGGCATCATTGTCCGATTACCTTTTGCAGTTGGGAAGAGTTGTAAATATCTCAATCAGTAATGATGTTGACCTGTGACCCGCAGGGTGGTTTTATTGTATGTTGAGCTTTTGTTGTCCGCATACTTTTTATTGACCCCTTTCTGCGTGGCTGGGCCCTGAGAAGCAACGAAAGTGAGGAAGCACTTGAAGGTATTTGTGTGAGTGGCCAGCCGCCTGTCCGGCTTGTCGAGTGAAACCACAATAAGAGTCCTTCATCTGGACTCCCGCCCCGAACTCACCGCTCCTGGAATGGTGCGGAACCCAAACTAAAGAGGGGCAACAACCGCCAAAGGGCAGCTCCCCACTTTACTGTATTTCCTGTTGAAGTGAAATACTCTTTGGTGTAGGGAAATATACATATCATACAAGTTATATCATTCTATCTATCTATCGATCTCTCTATCTATCTATCTCTCTATCTATCTTTCTATCTCTCTAACTATATATATATAGATAGATATACCTCATACAATTACACGATAAATGGTTTGCGGTTTGTGAGCTATCGCTCGGATTTTCCTGTCATGATTAATAGTATTTATGATCTTGAATCGATATATTAGTGTGTTAGCCTATATTTTGGGCCTAAATGGAATTTGCTTCCACTGCCCGTGCTTGACATTTGAAACTGTACTCCCAAATTAAATTGCTCTGAAAATTAAGTTTTAGCGATCTATGTTCCATAAATATAATTTCGCAAGGACTTCTAATTGTTGAGGCCACTAGTTGCACGTAATTGAAATGAGGGTTTCCGTTAATAATATTTCTGATTGATCCTATTTTGTAAAAGTGGACATTATTGGTTTGGGAAATCTTTTGAAAATTACGATAAGCTGCGACAGATGAAATCACAATTGACTGTGCAGCTCTACTCCTGACTCATTACTCACACTTCCCGGAATATTTTGTGCACATGTTGGAATAAATGCTTTTCCCAGTAATACGTGTCTGAAAAGTCAAATAAGCTATATTTTTAATGCACATATTTCGATGTAGAGCGTCTAACGTTGCTTTAGCCAGGCGTTTTAAAATATTTTCTGTAAAGCGGTCTAAACAAGACAAGTCATAACATCGAACACCGTGTTCACCAGACAGAAACACCAGTGAGTCCCATTTAAGGGTCAGAGTTGAACAGCTCGCTAACGTGAGTGTACGGTTAACTAGTAATGCAAATTCCAAACGAAATATGCAGATAGAAGTACGCAAACTATATCAGGCGATCCTCAGGGTCAAATAAAGTAACGGCGTGTAACTGTTGCTGGTGGAAATGAGTGCACGAGTGTTGCACAGTCTGCATTGCATTGCGCCCGGCTTTGAAGCCACTTTTAAAGAGGTTCTGCTGGAAATCATGTGCTGCATAGAAGCTGGGTCGCGCGTTCACTGGAATGATGAAAACGAAAGAAAGATCACAATTAATATTGTGGTAAATCTAATCAGCGTTAATGGATATTACTTAGAAGTAGAAAATTACGATATAACTTCCCATCTCATGTTATTTTTAACGCTAAACTAGACTGGGGGGAAAGGCAACTTTTGCTCAGTATTCTGGGGCTGAACTCCCTCTAAGCTAAACTTTATTCCCAAAGCAGTCACGGTACTAACCGAGGCTCCGAAGACAAAATACTATATTTTTTGCAAAAAGAACGTGCTTTGATATTTCAGTGCCACGGTAAGTAAGTGTAGGCGCTGAATTTAGGCAATGCACGAAATAAGTTCCATCATTAACTCGGGACACTGTGCAGTTGCTGCAGTTTGACCTTCGGGGACAGCTAACTGTAACGTTAATGTTGCCTCAGTTTCCACATTACAGGGAACTCGCAAATAACGGGCAGGTAGGAAATGCGACCAAACTGAGGAACAGGTCAGTTCAGGACCATCATCCGCAACCTCGCGTAAACCTGGAAACAGTGCTCGGAACTCGAGCAAGAACGAACATACGTGTACCGTGAGTTCTCATGAAATCGAACAAGACGTGTGCAGCCTTCCTGTGAACAATTAACATTTGGCATCTTGACCTCCCCGCAAGTTTAAAGCATTAACCCGAGTTGGCGATTATTTTCTTTCGCACTTTGTGAACTAGCCTAATAATTAACTATCTCCTTAGCTCATCAATCAGCACCGTGTACAACATTTGATGGGAGAATGCCCAGAGAGGGCATTTAGTTTTGGTGCAAGTTACTGTATAGAATTCCCAATATGTAATTTTCAACAAAACCGGTTTAGATTTTAAAAAGCATTTTGTTATTGAACTTGTTTACTGCTGTTTTCCCCGCAAATCTCTCTCTTCCTCTCTCGCTCTCACCGTCTCTCTGCCTGTGTATCTGTGCTTGTCCAGACCTGTATGTGAGTATGTGTGTGTGTGTATGTGAGTGTGAGTATGTGAGTGTGTGTTAGGATGTGTGTGTCTGTATACATGTGTGCCAATATGTGTAAGTGTGTGTGGGTCTGTGTTTCTGTGCAGTATGTGTGGTTGTGGTTGTTGGAGGTCAATCATCTCAGTCCCAGGACATCGCTGCAGGAGTTCCTCAGGGCAGTGTCCTAGGCCCAACCATCTTCAGCTGCTTCATCAATGACCTTCCCTCCAACATAAGGTCAGAAGTGGGGATGATCACCGATGACTGCACAGTGTTCAGTTCCATTCGTAACTCCTCAGATAATGAAGCAGTCCATGCCCGCATTCAGCAAGACCTGGATGATGTTCAGGCTTGGACTGATAAATGGCAGGTAACATTCACGCCACTCAAGTGCCAGGCAATGACTATCTCCAACAAGCGAGAGTCTAACCACCTCCCCTTGACATTCAATGGCATTACCATCGCTGAATCCCCCACCATCAACATCCTGGGGGTCACCATTAACCAGAAACTTAACTGGACCAGCCACATAAATACTGTGGCAACAAGAGCCGCTCAGAGGCAGGGAATTCTGCGGCGAGTGTCTCACCTCCTGACTCCCCAAAGCCTTGCTACCATCTACAAGGCACAAGTAAGGAGTGTGCTGGAATACTCTCCACCTGCCTGGATGAGTGTAGCTCCAACAACAGTCAAGAAGCTCGACACCATCCAGGACAAAGCAGCCCACAGGATTGGCACCCCATCCACCACTTTAAACATCCACTCCCTCCACCACCAGCATACTGTGGCTGCAGTGTGTACCATCTGCAAGATGCGCTGCAGCAACTCGCCAAGGCTTCTTCGGCAGCACCTCCCAAACCCGCGACCTCTTCCACCTAGAAGAACAAGGGCAACAGGCGCATAGAAACACCACCACCTCCACATTCTCCTCCAAATTAAAGAACATTCTGACTTGTAAATATATCGCCGGTACTTCATCGTCGCTGGGTCAAAAACCTGGAACTCCCTCACTAACAGCACTGTGGGAGCAGCTTCAACACACGGACTGCAGCGGTTCAAGAAGGCGGCTCACCATCACCTTCTCGAGGGCAATTAGGGATGGGCAATAAATGCTGGGCTTGCCAGCGACGCCCTCATCCCAGGAATAAATAAAAAATGTGTGTGTCAGTGGCTCTGTATGTGTGAGTATGTGTCAGTGTCTCTGTGAGTCAGTGTTTGTGTGTCAGTGTTTGTGTGTCAGTGTTTGTGAGTCAATGTGTGGGAGTCAGTGTGTGGGAGTCAGTGTGTGTGAGTCAGTGTGTGGGAGTCAGTGTGCGTGTGTCAGTGTTTTGTGTGACAGTGTTTGTGAGTCAATGTGTGGGAGTCAGTGTTTGTGAGTCAATGTGTGTGAGTCAGTGTGTGTGAGTCAGTGTGTGGGAGTCAGTGTGTGTGAGTCAGTGTCTCTGTGAGTCAGTATGTGTGTGTCAGTTTGTGCGAGTCAGTGTGAGTGTATCAGTGTCTGTGAGTTAGTGTGTTTGTGTCAGTGTCACTCTGAGTCAGTGTGTGTGAGTCAGTGTGTTTGGGGGTCAGTGTGTGTGAATCAGTGTCTCTGTAAGTCTGTGTGTGTGAGTCAGTGCGTGTGAGTCAGTGTGTGTGTGTCAGTGTCTCTGTGAGTCAGTGTGTGTGTGTCTGTGTGTGTGAGTCAGTGTGTGTGAGTCAGTGTGTGTGTGTCAGTGTCTCTGTGAGTCAGTGTGTGTGAGTCAGTGTGTGTGAGTCAGAGTCTGTGTGTGTGTATGTGAGTCAGTGTGTGTGAGTCAGTGAGTGTGAGTAAGTGTCTCTGTGAGTCAGTGAGTCTGAGTCAGTGTGTGTGAGTCAGCGTGTGTGTGTCAGTGTCTCTGTGAGTCAGTGTTTATGTGTCTGTGTGTGTGAGTCAGTGTGTGTGATTCAGTGTGTGTGTGTCAGTGTGTGTGAGTCAGTGTGTGAGAGTCAGTGTATGTGAGTCAGTGTGTGTGAGTCAGTGTCTGTGAGTCAGTGTGAGTCAGTGTCACTGAATCAGTGTCTGTGTGTCTCCATGTGTGTGAGTCATATTGTGTGAGTCAGTCTGTGTGTGTCAGTGTGTGTGAGTCAGTGTCTGTGAGAAAGTGTCTCTGTGAGTCAGTGTCTCTGTGAGTCAGTGTGTTTGAGACATTGTCTGCGTGTCAGTGTCTCTGAGTCAGTTTGTGTGTGTCAGTGTGTGTGAGCCAGTGTGTGTGAGTCTGTGTGTGTGTGTGTGTCAGTGTGTCAGTGTGTGTGATTCAGTGTGTGTGTGTGTCAGTGTGTGTTTCAGTGTGTGTGTCAGTGTGTGAGAGTCACTGTGTGTGAGTCACTGTGTGTGAGTCAGTGTGTGTGAGTCAGTGTGTGTGTCAGCATGTGTGTGTAAGTGCGTGTGAGCCAGTGTCTGTGAGTCAGTGTCTCTCTGAGTCAGTGTGCGTGAGTCAGTGTGTATGAGTCAGTGTGTGTGAGTCTGCGGGTGTGAGTCAGTGTCACTGAGTCAGTGTGTGTGTGTTAGTGAATCTGTGAGTCAATGTGTGTGTCCGTGTCTGTGAGAGAGTGTGTGTGAGTCAGTGTCTGTGATTTAGTGTGTGTGTGTCAGTGTGTGTGAGTCTGTGTGTGTGAGTCAGTGTGTGTGAGTCTGTGTGTGGGAGTCAGAGTGTGTGAGTCAGTGTGTGTGTGTCAGTCTGTGTGAGTCAGTCTATGTGAGTCAGTGTGTGTGAGTAACAGTGTGTGAGTCAGTGTGTGTGTGTCAGTGTCTGTGTGAGTCTGTGTCTGTGAGTCAGTGTGTGTGTCAGCATCTCTGTGAGTCAGTGGGTGTGAGTCAGTGTGTGTGTGTCAGTGTCTGTGTGAGTCAGTGTGTGTGAGTCAGTGTGTGTGTGTCAGTGTATGTGAGTCAGTGTCTCTGTGACTCAGTGTGTGTGTCAGTGTGTGTGAGCCAGTGAGTGTGTGTCAGTGTCAGTCAGTGTGTGTGAGTGAGTGTGTGTGTGTCAGTGTCTCTGTGAGTCATTGTGTGGGTGCCAGTGTGTGTGTGTCAGTGTATGTGAGTCAGTGTCAGTGTGTCATTGTCTGTGAATCAGTATCCGTGAGTCAGTTTGTGTGTGTGTGTATGTGTCAGTGTGTGTGTGTCAGTATGTTTGAGTCAGTGTGTGTGAGTCAGTGTCTCTGTGAGTCAGAGTCTGTATGTCAGTGTTTGTGAGTCAGTGTGTGTGAGTCAGTGTGTGTGAGTCATTCTGTGTGTCAATGTTGCTGTGAGTCAGTGTGTGTGTGTCAGTGTGTGTGTATCAGTGTCTGTGAGCCAGTGTCTGTGAGTCAGTGTGTTTATGTCAATGTCTGTGTGAGTCAGTGTGTGTGAGTCAGTTTGTATGTGTAGTGTGTGTGAGTCAGTCTGTGTCTGTCAGTGTCTGTAATTCAGTGTGTGTGTGTCAGTGTGTGTGAGTCAGTCTGTATGAGTTAGTGTGTGTGAGTAACTGTGTGTGAGTCAGTGTCTGTGAGTCAGTGTGCAGGAGTCAGTGTGTGTGAGACAGTGTGTGTGAGTCAGTCTGTATGACTTAGTGTTTGTGAGTAACTGTGTGTGATTCAGTGTGCGGGAGTCAGTGTGTGTGAGTCAGTGTGTTTGAGTCAGTTTGCGTGTATCAGTGTGTCTGATTCAGTGCGTGTGTGTGTCAGTGTGTGTGAGTCAGTGTGTGTGAGACAGTGTGTGTGAGTCAGTGTCTGTGAGTCAGTGTGTGTGATTCTGTGTGTGTGTGTCAGAGTCTCTGTGAGTCATTGTGTGTGAGTCAGTGTCTGTGTGTCGGTATGTGTGTGTGTCAGTGTGTGTGAGTCAGAGTGTGTCTGTCAGTGTCTCTGTGAGTCAGTGTGTTTGTGTCAATGTCTGTGTGAGCCAGTGTGTGTGTCAGTGTGTGTGAGTCAGTGTGTGTGTGTCAGTGTCTGTGAATCAGTGTGTGTCAGTGTGTGTATGTTAGTGTCTGTGAGTCAGTGTGTGTGTGTCAGTGCATGGGAGTCAGTGTGTGTGAGTCAGTGTCTGTGTGTCAGTGCATGGGAGTCAGTGTGTGTGAGTCAGTGTTTCTAAGTCAATGTGTGTGTGTCAGTGTCTGTGAGTCAGTCTGTGTGTGTCAGTGTGTGTGAGTCAGTGTGTGTCTGTCAGTGTCTCTGTGAGTCAGTGGCTGTGAGTCAGTGTGTTTGAGTCAGTGTCTGTGAGTCAGTGTCTCTGTGAGTCATTGTGTGTGAGTCAGTGTCTGTGAGTCAGTAAGTGTGTGTGTCAGTGTGTGTGAGTCAGAGTGTGTCTGTCAGTGTCTCTGTGAGTCAGTGTGTGTGTGTCAGTGTCTGTGAATCAGTGTGTGTCAGTGTGTGTATGTTAGTGTCTGTGAGTCAGTGTGTGTGTGTCAGTGTGTGGGAGTCAGTGTGTGTGAGTCAGTGTGAGTGTGTCAGTGTGTGTGAGTCAGTGTTTCTAAGTCAGTGTGTGTGTGTCAGTGTCTGTGAGTCAGTGTCTGTGAGTCAGTGTGTGTGTGTCAGTATGTGTGATTCAGTATGTGTCTGTGTCAGTGTATGTGTCAGTGTGTGTGAGTCACTGTGTGTCAGTCACTGTTTATGAGTCAGTGTGTGTGAGTCAGTGCGTGTGTGTCAGTATGTGTGTGTCAGTGTGTGTGAGCCAGTGTCTGTGAGTCAGTGTCTCTCCGAGTCAGTGAGTGTGAATGAGTGTGTATGAGTCAGTGTGTGTGAGTCTGTGTGTGTGAGTCAGTGTGTATGAGTCAGTGTGTGTGAGTCTGTGTGTGTGAGTCAGTGTGTATGAGTCAGTGTGTGTGAGTCTGTGTGTGTGAGTCTGTGTGTGTGAGTCAGTGTCACTGAGTCAGTGTGAATGTGTTAGTGACTCTGTGAGTCAATGTGTGTGTCAGTGTCTGTGAGAGAGTGTGTGTGAGTCAGTGTCAGTGATTCAGTGTGTGTGAGTCAGTGTGTGTGAGTCAGTGTGTGTGAGTCAGTGTCTGTGAGTCAGTAAGTGTGTGTGTCAGTGTGTGTGAGTCAGAGTGTGTCTGTCAGTGTCTCTGTGAGTCAGTGTGTGTGTGTCAGTGTCTGTGAATCAGTGTGTGTCAGTGTGTGTATGTTAGTGTCTGTGAGTCAGTCTGTGTGTGTCAGTGTGTGGAAGTCAGTGTGTGTGAGTCAGTGTGAGTGTGTCAGTGTGTGTGAGTCAGTGTTTCTAAGTCAGTATGTGTGTGTCAGTGTCTGTGAGTCAGTGTCTGTGAGTCAGTGTGTGTGTGTCAGTATGTGTGATTCAGTATGTGTCTGTGTCAGTGTATGTGTCAGTGTGTGTGAGTCACTGTGTGTCAGTCACAGTTTATGAGTCAGTGTGTGTGAGTCAGTGCGTGTGTGTCAGTATGTGTGTGTCAGTGTGTGTGAGCCAGTGTCTGTGAGTCAGTGTCTCTCTGAGTCAGTGTGTGTGAATGAGTGTGTATGAGTCAGTGTGTGTGAGTCTGTGTGTGTGAGTCAGTGTGTATGAGTCAGTGTGTGTGAGTCTGTGTGTGTGAGTCAGTGTCACTGAGTCAGTGTGAGTGTGTTAGTGACTCTGTGAGTCAATGTGTGTGTCAGTGTCTGTGAGAGAGTGTGTGTG
The DNA here is from genome assembly GCA_030390025.1 of Squalus acanthias. NCBI lineage: Eukaryota > Metazoa > Chordata > Chondrichthyes > Squaliformes > Squalidae > Squalus > Squalus acanthias. The sequence goes on along the minus strand of JASTWF010000296.1, from coordinate 402,118 downwards.
AGTCAGTGTCAGTGATTCAGTGTGTGTGTGTCAGTGTGTGTGAGTCATTCTGTGTGAGTCGGTGTGTGTGAGTCATTCTGTGTGAGTCAGTGTGTGTGAGTCAGTGTGTGTGAGTCAGTGTGTGTGTGTCAATGTGTGGGAGTCAGTGTGTGTGAGTCAGTGTGAGTGTGTCAGTGTGTGTGAGTCAGTGTTTCTAAGTCAGTGTGTGTGTGTCAGTGTCTGTGAGTCAGTGTCTGTGAGTCAGTGTGTGTGTGTCAGTATGTGTGATTCAGTATGTGTCTGTGTCAGTGTATGTGTCAGTGTGTGTGAGTCACTGTGTGTCAGTCACTGCTTATGAGTCAGTGTGTGTGAGTCAGTGCGTGTCAGTGTGTGTGAGCCAGTGTCTGTGAGTCAGTGTCTCTCTGAGTCAGTGTGTGTGAATGAGTGTGTATGAGTCAGTGTGTGTGAGTCTGTGTGTGTGAGTCAGTGTGTATGAGTCAGTGTGTGTGAGTCTGTGTGTGTGAGTCAGTGTGTATGAGTCAGTGTGTGTGAGTCTGTGTGTGTGAGTCTGTGTGTGTGAGTCAGTGTCACTGAGTCAGTGTGAGTGTGTTAGTGACTCTGTGAGTCAATGTGTGTGTCAGTGTCTGTGAGAGAGTGTGTGTGAGTCAGTGTCAGTGATTCAGTGTGTGTGTGTCAGTGTGTGTGAGTCATTCTGTGTGAGTCAGTGTGTGTGAGTCAGTGTGTGTGAGTCAGTGTGTGTGAGTCAGTGTCTGTGAGTCAGTAAGTGTGTGTGTCAGTGTGTGTGAGTCAGAGTGTGTCTGTCAGTGTCTCTGTGAGTCAGTGGCTGTGAGTCAGTGTGTTTGAGTCATTGTCTGTGAGTCAGTGTCTCTGTGAGTCATTGTGTGTGAGTCAGTGTCTGTGAGTCAGTAAGTGTGTGTGTCAGTGCGTGTGAGTCAGAGTGTGTCTGTCAGTGTCTCTGTGAGTCAGTGTGTGTGTGTCAGTGTCTGTGAATCAGTGTGTGTCAGTGTGTGTATGTTAGTGTCTGTGAGTCAGTGTGTGTGTGTCAGTGTGTGGGAGTCAGTGTGTGTGAGTCAGTGTGAGTGTGTCAGTGTGTGTGAGTCAGTGTTTCTAAGTCAGTGTGTGTGTGTCAGTGTCTGTGATTCAGTGTCTGTGAGTCAGTGTGTGTGTGTCAGTATGTGTGATTCAGTATGTGTCTGTGTCAGTGTATGTGTCAGTGTGTGTGAGTCACTGTGTGTCAGTCACTGTTTATGAGTCAGTGTGTGTGAGTCAGTGCGTGTGTGTCAGTATGTGTGTGTCAGTGTGTGTGTGAGCCAGTGTCTGTGAGTCAGTGTCTCTCTGAGTCAGTGAGTGTGAATGAGTGTGTATGATTCAGTGTGTGTGAGTCTGTGTGTGTGAGTCAGTGTGTATGAGTCAGTGTGTGTGAGTCTGTGTGTGTGAGTCAGTGTCACTGAGTCAGTGTGAGTGTGTTAGTGACTCTGTGAGTCTATGTGTGTGTCAGTGTCTGTGAGAGAGTGTGTGTGAGTCAGTGTCAGTGATTCAGTGTGTGTGTGTCAGTGTGTGTGAGTCATTCTGTGTGAGTCAGTGTGTGTGAGTCAGTGTATGTGAGTCAGTGTGTTTGTGTCAGTGTCTGTGAGTCAGTGTGTGTGAGTGAGTGTGTGTGAGTCAGTGTGTATGAGTCAGTGTATTTGTGACAGTGTCTGTGAGACTGTGTGTGTGTGTCAGTGTCTCTGTGAGTCAGTGTTTGTGTGTCAGTGTGTGTGAGTCAGTGTGTGTGAGTCAGTGTGTGTGTCAGTGTCTGTGTGTCAGTATGTGTCTGTCAGTGTGTGTGTGTGTCAGTGTGTGTGTGTCAGTGTGTGTGAGTCAGTGTGTGTGAGTCAGAGTCTGTGAGTCAGTGTCTGTGAGTCAGTGTCTGTGAGTCAGTGTGTGAGTCAGTGTGTGTGGGTCAATGTGTGTGAGTCAGTGTCTGTGAGTTAGTGTCTCTGTGAGTCAATGTTTCTGAGTCAGTGTGTAAGAGACAGTGTGTGTGAATAAGTGTGTTTGTGTCAGTGTCACTGAGTCAGTATGTCTGTGTCAGTGTCTGTGAGTCAGTGTCTGTGAGTCAGTGTGTGTGTGTCAGTATGTGTGATTCAGTATGTGTCTGTGTCAGTGTATGTGTCAGTGTGTGTGAGTCACTGTGTGTCAGTCACAGTTTATGAGTCAGTGTGTGTGAGTCAGTGCGTGTGTGTCAGTATGTGTGTGTCAGTGTGTGTGAGCCAGTGTCTGTGAGTCAGTGTCTCTCTGAGTCAGTGTGTGTGAATGAGTGTGTATGAGTCAGTGTGTGTGAGTCTGTGTGTGTGAGTCAGTGTGTATGAGTCAGTGTGTGTGAGTCTGTGTGTGTGAGTCAGTGTCACTGAGTCAGTGTGAGTGTGTTAGTGACTCTGTGAGTCAATGTGTGTGTCAGTGTCTGTGAGAGAGTGTGTGTGAGTCAGTGTCAGTGATTCAGTGTGTGTGTGTCAGTGTGTGTGAGTCATTCTGTGTGAGTCGGTGTGTGTGAGTCATTCTGTGTGAGTCAGTGTGTGTGAGTCAGTGTGTGTGAGTCAGTGTGTGTGTGTCAATGTGTGGGAGTCAGTGTGTGTGAGTCAGTGTGAGTGTGTCAGTGTGTGTGAGTCAGTGTTTCTAAGTCAGTGTGTGTGTGTCAGTGTCTGTGAGTCAGTGTCTGTGAGTCAGTGTGTGTGTGTCAGTATGTGTGATTCAGTATGTGTCTGTGTCAGTGTATGTGTCAGTGTGTGTGAGTCACTGTGTGTCAGTCACTGCTTATGAGTCAGTGTGTGTGAGTCAGTGCGTGTCAGTGTGTGTGAGCCAGTGTCTGTGAGTCAGTGTCTCTCTGAGTCAGTGTGTGTGAATGAGTGTGTATGAGTCAGTGTGTGTGAGTCTGTGTGTGTGAGTCAGTGTGTATGAGTCAGTGTGTGTGAGTCTGTGTGTGTGAGTCAGTGTGTATGAGTCAGTGTGTGTGAGTCTTTGTGTGTGAGTCTGTGTGTGTGAGTCAGTGTCACTGAGTCAGTGTGAGTGTGTTAGTGACTCTGTGAGTCAATGTGTGTGTCAGTGTCTGTGAGAGAGTGTGTGTGAGTCAGTGTCAGTGATTCAGTGTGTGTGTGTCAGTGTGTGTGAGTCATTCTGTGTGAGTCAGTGTGTGTGAGTCAGTGTGTGTGAGTCAGTGTGTGTGAGTCAGTGTCTGTGAGTCAGTAAGTGTGTGTGTCAGTGTGTGTGAGTCAGAGTGTGTCTGTCAGTGTCTCTGTGAGTCAGTGGCTGTGAGTCAGTGTGTTTGAGTCAGTGTCTGTGAGTCAGTGTCTCTGTGAGTCATTGTGTGTGAGTCAGTGTCTGTGAGTCATTAAGTGTGTGTGTCAGTGCGTTTGAGTCAGAGTGTGTCTGTCAGTGTCTCTGTGAGTCAGTGTGTGTGTGTCAGTGTCTGTGAATCAGTGTGTGTCAGTGTGTGTATGTTAGTGTCTGTGAGTCAGTGTGTGTGTGTCAGTGTGTGGGAGTCAGTGTGTGTGAGTCAGTGTGAGTGTGTCAGTGTGTGTGAGTCAGTGTTTCTAAGTCAGTGTGTGTGTGTCAGTGTCTGTGATTCAGTGTCTGTGAGTCAGTGTGTGTGTGTCAGTATGTGTGATTCAGTATGTGTCTGTGTCAGTGTATGTGTCAGTGTGTGTGAGTCACTGTGTGTCAGTCACTGTTTATGAGTCAGTGTGTGTGAGTCAGTGCGTGTGTGTCAGTATGTGTGTGTCAGTGTGTGTGTGAGCCAGTGTCTGTGAGTCAGTGTCTCTCTGAGTCAGTGAGTGTGAATGAGTGTGTATGATTCAGTGTGTGTGAGTCTGTGTGTGTGAGTCAGTGTGTATGAGTCAGTGTGTGTGAGTCTGTGTGTGTGAGTCAGTGTCACTGAGTCAGTGTGAGTGTGTTAGTGACTCTGTGAGTCAATGTGTGTGTCAGTGTCTGTGAGAGAGTGTGTGTGAGTCAGTGTCAGTGATTCAGTGTGTGTGTGTCAGTGTGTGTGAGTCATTCTGTGTGAGTCAGTGTGTGTGAGTCAGTGTATGTGAGTCAGTGTGTTTGTGTCAGTGTCTGTGAGTCAGTGTGTGTGAGTGAGTGTGAGTCAGTGTGTATGAGTCAGTGTATTTGTGACAGTGTCTGTGAGACTGTGTGTGTGTGTCAGTGTCTCTGTGAGTCAGTGTTTGTGTGTCAGTGTGTGTGAGTCAGTGTGTGTGAGTCAGTGTGTGTGTCAGTGTCTGTGTGTCAGTATGTGTCTGTCAGTGTGTGTGTGTGTCAGTGTGTGTGTGTCAGTGTGTGTGAGTCAGTGTGTGTGAGTCAGAGTCTGTGAGTCAGTGTCTGTGAGTCAGTGTCTGTGAGTCAGTGTGTGAGTCAGTGTGTGTGGGTCAATGTGTGTGAGTCAGTGTCTGTGAGTTAGTGTCTCTGTGAGTCAATGTGTCTGAGTCAGTGTGTAAGAGACAGTGTGTGTGAATAAGTGTGTTTGTGTCAGTGTCACTGAGTCAGTGTGTGTGAGTCAGTGTGTGTGAGTCAGTGTCTGTGAGTCAGTGTGTGTGAGTCAGTCTGTGTGTGTCAGTGTGTGTCAGTCTGTGTCTGTGAGTCAGTGTCTCTGTGAGTCAGTGTCTCTGTGAGTCAGTGTCTCTGTGAGTCAGTGTGTATGAGACTGTGTCTGTATGTCAGTGTCTCTGAGTCAGCGTGTGTGTGTCAGTGTTTGTGAGCCAGTGTGTGTGAGTCTGTGTGTGTGTGTGTCAGTAACTGAGTGTCAGTGTGTGTGATTCAGTATGTGTCTGTGTCAGTGTGTGTGTGAGTCACTGTGTGTGAGTTACTGTGTATGAGTCAGTGTGTGTGAGTCAGTGTGTGCGTGTCAGTATGTGTGTGTCAGTGTGTGTGTGTCAGTGTGTGTGAGTCAGTGTGTGTGAGTCAGAGTCTGTGAGTCAGTGTCTGTGAGTCAGTGTCTGTGAGTCAGTCTGTATGAGTTAGTGTGTGTGAGTAGCTGTGTGTGAGTCAGTGTCTGTGAGTCAGTGTGCGGGAGTCAGTGTGTGTGAGTCAGTGTGTGTGTGTCAGTCTGTGTGAGTCAGTCTGTATGAGTTAGTGTGTGTGAGTAACTGTGTCTGATTCATTGTGTGTGTGTCAGTGTGTGTGAGTCAGTGTGTGTGAGACAGTGTGTGTGAGTCAGTGTCTGTGAGTCAGTGTGTGTGATTCTGTGTGTGTGTGTCAGAGTCTCTGTGAGTCATTGTGTGTGAGTCAGTGTCTGTGAGCACGGTGGCCTAGTGGTTAGCACTGGTGCCTCACAGCGCCAGAGACCCGGGTTCGAATCTGACCTCGGGTGACTGTCTGTGTGGAGTTTGCACATTCTCCCCGTGTCTGCGTGGGTTTCCTCCGGGTGCTCCGGTTAACTCCCACAGTCCAAAAATGTGCGGGTTAGGTTGATTTGGCTATGATAAATTGACCCTTAGTGTTAGGGGGGGATTAAATATGTGGGGTGATGGGATATGTTAGGGGGAATTAAATACGGGGGTAGGGTGGGATATGTGTACTGTGGGGATTAAAGCAGGGACAGGGTACTGGATTTGGATGATCAGCCATGATTGTATTGAATGGTGGAGCAGGCTTGACGGGCCGAATGGCCTACTCCTGCTCCTGGATTCTATGTTTCTATGAGTCAGAGTGTGTGTGTCAGTGTCTCTGTGAGTCAGTGTGTGTGAGTCAGTGTGTGTGTGTGAGTCAGTCTGTATGAGTTAGTGTGTGTGAATACCTGTGTGTGAGTCATTTTCTGTGAGTCTGTGTGTGAGTCAGTGTGTGTGAGTCAGTCTGTATTGGTTAGTGTGTGTGAGTAACTGTGTCTGTGAGTCATTGTGTGTGAGTCAGTGTCTGTGAGTCAGTAAGTGTGTGTGTCAGTGTGTGTGAGTCAGAGTGTGTCTGTCAGTGTCTCTGTGAGTCAGTGTGTTTGTGTTAATGTCTATGTGAGCCAGTGTGTGTGTCAGTTTGTGTGAGTCCATGTGTGTCTGTCAGTGTCGCTGTGAGTCAGTTTGTGGGTGTCAGTGCGTGTCTGTCAGTGTGTGTGAGTCAGTGTCAGTGTGAGTCAGTGTGTGTGAGGTAGTGTGTGTGAGTCAGTCTTTGTCTGTCAGTGTGTGTGTGTCAGTGTGTGTGAGTCAGTCTGTATGAGTTAGTGTGTGTGAGTACCTGTGTGTGAGTCAGTTTCTGTGAGTCAGTGTGCAGGAGTCAGTGTGTGTGTGTCAGTCTGTGTGAGTCAGTCTGTATTGGTTAGTGTGTGTGAGAAACTGTGTGTGATTCAGTGTGTGTGAGTCAGTGTGTGTGATTCAGTGTGTGTGAGTCAGTGTCTGTGAGTCAGTGTGTGTGATTCTGTGTGTGTGTGTCAGAGTGTCTGTGAGTCAGTAAGTGTGTGAGTCAGAGTGTGTCTGTCAGTGTCTCTGTGAGTCAGTGTGTTTGTGTCAATGTCTGTGTGAGCCAGTGTGTGTGTCAGTGTGTGTGAATCAGTGTGTGTGTGTCAGTGTCTGTGAATCAGTGTGTGTCAGTGTGTGTATGATAGTGTCTGTGAGTCAGTGTGTGTGTGTCAGTGCATGGGAGTCAGTGTGTGTGAGTCAGTGTGAGTGTGTCAGTGTGTGTGAGTCAGTGTTTCTAAGTCAATGTGCATGTGTCAGTGTCTGTGAGTCAGTGTCTGTGAGTCAGTGTGTGTGAGTCAGTGTGTGTCTGTCAGTGTCTCTGTGAGTCAGTGGCTGTGAGTCAGTGTGTTTGAGTCAGTGTCTGTGAGTCAGTGTCTCTGTGAGTCATTGTGTGTGAGTCAGTGTCTGTGAGTCAGTAAGTGCGTGTGTCAGTGTGTGTGAGTCAGAGTGTGTCTGACAGTGTCTCTGTGAGTCAGTGTGTTTGTGTCAATGTCTGTGTGAGCCAGTGTGTGTGTCAGTGTGTGTAAGTCAGTGAGTGTGAGTCAGTGTCTGTGAATCAGTGTGTGTCAGTGTGTGTATGTTAGTGTCTGTGAGTCAGTGTGTGTGAGTCAGTGTGAGTGTGTCAGTGTCTGTGAGTCAGTGTCTGTGTGTCAGTGTGTGTGTTTCAGTGTGTGTCTGTCAGTGTCTTTGTGAGTCAGTGGCTGTGAGTCAGTGTGTTTGAGTCAGTGTGAGTGTGTCAGTGTGTGTGAGTCAGTGTTTCGAAGTCAGTGTGTGTGTGTCAGTGTCTGTGAGTCAGTGTCTGTGTGTCAGTGTGTGTGTTTCAGTATGTGTCTGTCAGTGTCTTTGTGAGTCAGTGGCTGTGAGTCAGTGTGTTTGAGTCAGTGTCTGTGCGTCAGTGTCTCTGTGAGTCAGTGTGTGTGTATCAGTGTCTGTGAATCAGTGTCTCTGTGAGTCAGTGTGTGTTTGTCAGTGTGTGTGAGTCAGTGTCTGTGAGTCAGTGTCTCAGAGAGTCAGTGTGTGTGAGTCAGTGTTTATGAGACTGTGTGTGTGAGTCAGTGTGTTTGAGTCAGTTTGTGCGTATCAGCGTGTCTGATTCAATATGTGTGTGTCAGTGTGTGTGAGTCAGTGTGTGTGTGTCTGTGTGTGTGAGTCAGTGTGTGTCTGTCAGTGTCTCTGTGAGTCAGTGTGTGTGTGTCAATGTCTGTGTGAGCCAGTGTGTGTGTCAGTGTGTGTGAGTCAGTGTGAGTGTGTCATTGTGTGCCAGTGTGTGGGAGTCAGTATGTGTGAGTCAGTGTGAGTGTGTGTGAGTCAGTGTGAGTGTGTCAGTGTGTGTGAGTCAGTGTTTCTAAGTCAATGTGCATGTGTCAGTGTCTGTGAGTCAGTGTCTGTGAGTCAGTCTGTGTGTGTCAGTGTGTGTGAGTCAGTGTGTGTCTGTCAGTGTCTCTGTGAGTCAGTGGCTGTGAGTCAGTGTGTTTGAGTCAGTGTCTGTGAGTCAGTGTCTCTGTGAGTCATTGTGTGTGAGTCAGTGTCTGTGAGTCAGTAAGTGTGTGTGTCAGTGTGTGTGAGTCAGAGTGTGTCTGACAGTGTCTCTGTGAGTCAGTGTGTTTGTGTCAATGTCTGTGTGAGCCAGTGTGTGTGTCAGTGTGTGTAAGTCAGTGAGTGTGAGTCAGTGTCTGTGAATCAGTGTGTGTCAGTGTGTGTATGTTAGTGTCTGTGAGTCAGTGTGTGTGAGTCAGTGTGAGTGTGTCAGTGTCTGTGAGTCAGTGTCTGTGTGTCAGTGTGTGTGTTTCAGTGTGTGTCTGTCAGTGTCTTTGTGAGTCAGTGGCTGTGAGTCAGTGTGTTTGAGTCAGTGTGAGTGTGTCAGCGTGTGTGAGTCAGTGTTTCTAAGTCAGTGTGTGTGTGTCAGTGTCTGTGATTCAGTGTCTGTGTGTCAGTGTGTGTGTTTCAGTATGTGTCTGTCAGTGTCTTTGTGAGTCAGTGGCTGTGAGTCAGTGTGTTTGAGTCAGTGTCTGTGCGTCAGTGTCTCTGTGAGTCAGTGTGTGTGAGTCAGTGTGTGTGTGTCAGTGTTTGTGAGTCAGTGTGTGTGTATCAGTGTCTGTGAATCAGTGTCTCTGTGAGTCAGTGTGTGTTTGTCAGTGTGTGTGAGTCAGTGTCTGTGAGTCAGTGTCTCAGAGAGTCAGTGTGTGTGAGTCAGTGTTTATGAGACTGTGTGTGTGAGTCAGTGTGTTTGAGTCAGTTTGTGCGTATCAGCGTGTCTGATTCAATATGTGTGTGTCAGTGTGTGTGAGTCAGTGTGTGTGTGTCTGTGTGTGTGAGTCAGTGTGTGTCTGTCAGTGTCTCTGTGAGTCAGTGTGTGTGTGTCAATGTCTGTGTGAGCCAGTGTGTGTGTCAGTGTGTGTGAGTCAGTGTGAGTGTGTCATTGTGTGCCAGTGTGTGGGAGTCAGTGTGTGTGAGTCAGTGTGATTGTGTGTGAGTCAGTGTTTCTAAGTCAGTGTGTTTGAGTCAGTGTCTCTGTGAGTCAGTGTGTGTGTCAGTGTGTGTGTGTGTCAGTGTTTTTTGAGTCAGTGTGTGTGTATCAGTGTCTGTGAATCAGTGTCTCTGTGAGTCAGTGTGTGTGTTTCAGTGTGTGTGAGACAGTGTCTGTGAGTCAGTGTCTCAGAGAGTCAGTGTGTGTGAGTCAGTGTTTATGAGACAGTGTGTGTGAGTCAGTGTGTTTGAGTTAGTTTGTGTGTATCAGTGTGCCTGATTCAACGTGTGTGTGTCGGTGTGTGTGAGTCAGTGTGTGTGTGTCTGTGTGTGTGAGTCAGTGTGTGTCTGTCAGTGTCTCTGTGATGTCAGTGTGAGTGTGTCAATGTCTATGTGAGCCAGTGTGTGTGTCAGTGTGTGTTTGTGTCAGTGTGTGTGAGTCAGAGTGTGTCTGTCAGTGTTTCTGTGAGTCAGTGTGTGTGTATCAATGTCTGTGTGAGCCAGTGTGTGTGTCAGTGTGTTTGAGCCAGTGTGTGTGTGTCAGTGTGTGCGTGTCATTGTCTGTGAATCAGTGTCTGTGAGACAATTTGTGGGTGTCAGTGTGTGTCTGTCAGTGTGTGCGAGTCAGTGTCAGTGTGAGTCAGTGTGTGTGAGTCAGAGTGTGTGAGTCAGTGTGTATGAGTAGTGTGTGTGAGTCAGTCTGTGTCTGTCAGTGTCTGTAATTCAGTGTGTGTGTGTCAGTGTGTGTGAGTCAGTCTGTATGAGTTAGTGTGTGTGAGTAACTGTGTGTGAGTCTCTGTCTGTGAGTCAGTGTGTGTGTGTCAGTGTGTGTGAGTCAGAGTGTGTCTGTCAGTGTCTCTGTGAGTCAGTGTGTTTATGTCCATGTCTGTGTGAGCCAGAGTGTGTGTCAGTGTCTGTGAATCAGTGTGTGTCAGTGTGTGTATGTCAGTGTCTGTGAGTCAGTGTGCGTGTGTCAGTGTGTGGGAGTCAGTGTGTGTGAGACAGTGTTTGTGAGTCAGTGTCTGTGAGTCAGTGTGTGTGATTCTGTGTGTGTGTGTCAGAGTCTCTGTGAGTCATTGTGTGTGTGTCAGTGTGTGTGAGTCAGAGTGTGTCAGTCAGTGTCTCTGTGAGTCAGTGTGTTTGTGTCAATGTCTGTGAGTCAGTAAGTGTGTGTGTCAGTGTGTGTGAGTCAGAGTGTGTCAGTCAGTGTCTCTGTGAGTCAGTGTGTTTGTGTCAATGTCTGTGTGAGCCAGTGTGTGTGTTAGTGTCCGTGAGTCAGTGTGTGTGTGTCAGTGTGTGGTAATCAGTGTGTGTGAGTCAGTGTGTGTGTGTCAGTGTGTGTGAGTCAGTGTTTCTAAGTCAGTGTGTATGTGTCAGTGTGTGTGTGTCAGTGTTTGTGAGTCAGTGTGTGTCTGTCAGTGTCTCTGTGAGTCAGTTGCTGTGAGTCAGTGTGTTTGAGTCAGTGTCTGTGAGTCAGTGTCTCTGTGAGTCATTGTGTGTGAGTCAGTGTCTGTGAGTCAGTAAGTGTGTGTGTCAGTGTGTGTGAGTCAGAGTGTGTCTGTCAGTGTCTCTGTGAGTCAGTGTGTTTGTGTTAATGTCTGTGTGAGCCAGTGTGTGTGTCAGTGTGTGTGTGTCAGTGTGTGTGAGTCCATGTGTGTCTGTCAGTGTCTCTGTGAGTCAGTGGCTGTGAGTCAGTTTGTTTGAGTCAGTGTGTGTGAGTCAGTGTGTGTGTGTCAGTGAGGTGAGTCAGTGTGGGTGCATCAGTGTATGTGTCAGTGTCTCTGTGATGTCCGTGTGAGTGTGTCAATGTCTGTGTGAGCCAGTCTGTGTGAGTGTGTGTGTGTGTCAGTGTGTGTGAGTCAGTGTGTGTGTGTTATTGTGTGTCAGTGTGTGTGAGTCAGAGTGTGTCTGTCAGTGTCTCTGTGAGTCAGTGTGTGTGTATCAATGTCTGTGTGAGCCAGTGTGTGTGTCAGTGTGTTTGAGCCAGTGTCTGTGTGTCAGTGTGTGTGTGTCATTGTCTGTGAGTCAGTGTCTGTGAGTCAATTTGTGGGTGTCAGTGTGTGTCTGTCAGTGTGTGTGAGTCAGTGTCAGTGTGAGTCAGTGTGTGTGAGTCAGAGTGTGTGAGTCAGTGTGTGTGTGTCAGTGTCTGTGAATCAGTGTGTGTCAGTGTGTGTATGTTAGTGTCCGTGAGTCAGTGTGTGTGTGTCAGTGTGTGGTAATCAGTGTGTGTGAGTCAGTGTGTGTGTGTCAGTGTGTGTGAGTCAGTGTTTCTAAGTCAGTGTGTATGTGTCAGTGTGTGTGTGTCAGTGTTTGTGAGTCAGTGTGTGTCTGTCAGTGTCTCTGTGAGTCAGTGTCTGTGAGTCAGTGTGTTTGAGTCAGTGTCTGTGAGTCAGTGTCTCTGTGAGTCATTGTGTGTGAGTCAGTGTCTGTGAGTCAGTAAGTGTGTGTGTCAGTGTGTGTGAGTCAGAGTGTGTCTGTCAGTGTCTCTGTGAGTCAGTGTGTTTGTGTTAATGTCTGTGTGAGCCAGTGTGTGTGTCAGTGTGTGTGTGTCAGTGTGTGTGAGTCCATGTGTGTCTGTCAGTGTCTCTGTGAGTCAGTGGCTGTGAGTCAGTTTATGGGTGTCAGTGCGTGTCTGTCAGTGTGTGTGAGTCAGTGTCAGTGTGAGTCAGTGTGTGTGAGTCAGAGTGTGTGAGTCAGTGTGTATGAGTAGTGTGTGTGAGTCAGTCTTTGTCTGTCAGTGTCTGTAATTCAGTGTGTGTGTGTCAGTGTGTGTGAGTCAGTCTGTATGAGTTAGTGTGTGTGAGTACCTGTGTGTGAGTCAGTTTCTGTGAGTCAGTGTGCAGGAGTCAGTGTGTGTGAGTCAGTGTGTGTGTGTCAGTCTGTGTGAGTCAGTCTGTATTGGTTAGTGTGTGTGAGTAACTGTGTGTGATTCAGTGTGTGTGAGTCAGTGTGTGTGAGACAGTGTGTGTGAGTCAGTGTCTGTGAGTCAGTGTGTGTGATTCTGTGTGTTTGTGTCAGAGTCTCTGTGAGTCATTGTGTGTGAGTCAGTGTCTGTGAGTTAGTAAGTGTGTGTGTCAGTGTGTGTGAGTCAGAGTGTGTCTGTCAGTGTCTCTGTGAGTCAGTGTGTTTGTGTCAATGTCTGTGTGAGCCAGTGTGTGTGTCAGTGTGTGTGAATCAGTGTGTGTGTGTCAGTGTCTGTGAATCAGTGTGTGTCAGTGTGTGTATGATAGTGTCTGTGAGTCAGTGTGTGTGTGTCAGTGCATGGGAGTCAGTGTGTGTGAGTCAGTGTGAGTGTGTCAGTGTGTGTGAGTCAGTGTTTCTAAGTCAATGTGCATGTGTCAGTGTCTGTGAGTCAGTGTCTGTGAGCCAGTCTGTGTGTGTCAGTGTGTGTGAGTCAGTGTGTGTCTGTCAGTGTCTCTGTGAGTCAGTGGCTGTGAGTCAGTGTGTTTGAGTCAGTGTCTGTGAGTCAGTGTCTCTGTGAGTCATTGTGTGTGAGTCAGTGTCTGTGAGTCAGTAAGTGTGTGTGTCAGTGTGTGTGAGTCAGAGTGTGTCTGACAGTGTCTCTGTGAGTCAGTGTGTTTGTGTCAATGTCTGTGTGAGCCAGTGTGTGTGTCAGTGTGTGTAAGTCAGTGAGTGTGAGTCAGTGTCTGTGAATCAGTGTGTGTCAGTGTGTGTATGTTAGTGTCTGTGAGTCAGTGTGTGTGAGTCAGTGTGAGTGTGTCAGTGTCTGTGAGTCAGTGTCTGTGTGTCAGTGTGTGTGTTTCAGTGTGTGTCTGTCAGTGTCTTTGTGAGTCAGTGGCTGTGAGTCAGTGTGTTTGAGTCAGTGTGAGTGTGTCAGTGTGTGTGAGTCAGTGTTTCTAAGTCAGTGTGTGTGTGTCAGTGTCTGTGAGTCAGTGTCTGTGTGTCAGTGTGTGTGTTTCAGTGTGTGTCTGTCAGTGTCTTTGTGAGTCAGTGGCTGTGAGTCAGTGTGTTTGAGTCAGCGTCTGTGCATCAGTGTCTCTGTGAGTCAGTGTGTGTGAGTCAGTGTGTGTGTGTGTCAGTGTTTGTGAGTCAGTGTGTGTGTATCAGTGTCTGTGAATCAGTGTCTCTGTGAGTCAGTGTGTGTGAGTCAGTGTGTGTGTGTGTCAGTGTTTGTGAGTCAGTGTGTGTGTATCAGTGTCTGTGAATCAGTGTCTCTGTGAGTCAGTGTGTGTGAGTCAGTGTCTGTGAGTCAGTGTCTCAGAGAGTCAGTGTGTGTGAGTCAGTGTTTATGAGACTGTGTGTGTGAGTCAGTGTGTTTGAGTCAGTTTGTGCGTATCAGTGTGTCTGATTCAATATGTGTGTGTCAGTGTGTGTGAGTCAGTGTGTGTGTGTCTGTGTGTGTGAGTCAGTGTGTGTCTGTCAGTGTCTCTGTGAGTCAGTGTGTGTGTGTCAATGTCTGTGTGAGCCAGTGTGTGTGTCAGTGTGTGTGAGTCAGTGTGAGTGTGTCATTGTGTGCCAGTGTGTGGGAGTCAGTGTGTGTGAGTCAGTGTGAGTGTGTGTGAGTCAGTGTTTCTAAGTCAGTGTGTTTGAGTCAGTGTCTCTGTGAGTCAGTGTGTGTGTCAGTGTGTGTGTGTGTCAGTGTTTTTTGAGTCAGTGTGTGTGTATCAGTGTCTGTGAATCAGTGTCTCTGTGAGTCAGTGTGTGTGTGTCAGTGTGTGTGAGACAGTGTCTGTGAGTCAGTGTCTCAGAGAGTCAGTGTGTGTGAGTCAGTGTTTATGAGACAGTGTGTGTGAGTCAGTGTGTTTGAGTTAGTTTGTGTGTATCAGTGTGTCTGATTCAACGTGTGTGTGTCGGTGTGTGTGAGTCAGTGTGTGTGTGTCTGTGTGTGTGAGTCAGTGTGTGTCTGTCAGTGTCTCTGTGATGTCAGTGTTAGTGTGTCAATGTCTATGTGAGCCAGTGTGTGTGTCAGTGTGTGTTTGTGTCAGTGTGTGTGAGTCAGAGTGTGTCTGTCGGTGTTTCTGTGAGTCAGTGTGTGTGTATCAATGTCTGTGTGAGCCAGTGTGTGTGTCAGTGTGTTTGAGCCAGTGTGTGTGTGTCAGTGTGTGTGTGTCATTGTCTGTGAATCAGTGTCTGTGAGACAATTTGTGGGTGTCAGTGTGTGTCTGTCAGTGTGTGCGAGTCAGTGTCAGTGTGAGTCAGTGTGTGTGAGTCAGAGTGTGTGAGTCAGTGTGTATGAGTAGTGTGTGTGAGTCAGTCTGTGTCTGTCAGTGTCTGTAATTCAGTGTGTGTGTGTCAGTGTGTGTGAGTCAGTCTGTATGAGTTAGTGTGTGTGAGTAACTGTGTGTGAGTCTCTGTCTGTGAGTCAGTGTGTGTGTGTCAGTGTGTGTGAGTCAGAGTGTGTCTGTCAGTGTCTCTGTGAGTCAGTGTGTTTATGTCCATGTCTGTGTGAGCCAGAGTGTGTGTCAGTGTCTGTGAATCAGTGTGTGTCAGTGTGTGTATGTCAGTGTCTGTGAGTCAGTGTGCGTGTGTCAGTGTGTGGGAGTCAGTGTGTGTGAGACAGTGTTTGTGAGTCAGTGTCTGTGAGTCAGTGTGTGTGATTCTGTGTGTGTGTGTCAGAGTCTCTGTGAGTCAGTGTGTTTGTGTCAATGTCTGTGAGTCAGTAAGTGTGTGTGTCAGTGTGTGTGAGTCAGAGTGTGTCAGTCAGTGTCTCTGTGAGTCAGTGTGTTTGTGTCAATGTCTGTGTGAGCCAGTGTGTGTGTCAGTGTGTGTGAGTCAGTGTGTGTGTGTCAGTGTCTGTGAATCAGTGTGTGTCAGTGTGTGTATGTTAGTGTCCGTGAGTCAGTGTGTGTGTGTCAGTGTGTGGTAATCAGTGTGTGTGAGTCAGTGTGTGTGTGTCAGTGTGTGTGAGTCAGTGTTTCTAAGTCAGTGTGTATGTGTCAGTGTGTGTGTGTCAGTGTTTGTGAGTCAGTGTGTGTCTGTCAGTGTCTCTGTGAGTCAGTTGCTGTGAGTCAGTGTGTTTGAGTCAGTGTCTGTGAGTCAGTGTCTCTGTGAGTCATTGTGTGTGAGTCAGTGTCTGTGAGTCAGTAAGTGTGTGTGTCAGTGTGTGTGAGTCAGAGTGTGTCTGTCAGTGTCTCTGTGAGTCAGTGTGTTTGTGTTAATGTCTGTGTGAGCCAGTGTGTGTGTCAGTGTGTGTGTGTCAGTGTGTGTGAGTCCATGTGTGTCTGTCAGTGTCTCTGTGAGTCAGTGGCTGTGAGTCAGTTTGTTTGAGTCAGTGTGTGTGAGTCAGTGTGTGTGTGTCAGTGAGGTGAGTCAGTGTGGGTGCATCAGTGTGTGTGGCAGTGTGTCTGTGTCAGTGTGTGAGTCAGTGTGTGTGTGTCAGAGTGTGTGTGTCAGTGTGTGTGAGTCAGAGTGCGTGTGTCAGTGTGTGTGTGTCAGAGTGTGTGAGTCAGTGTGTGTGAGTCAGAGTGTGTGTGTCAGTGTGTGTGTGTCAGTGTGTGTGAGTCAGTGTGTGTGAGTCAGTGTGTGTGTCAGTGTGTGTGTGTCAGTGTGTGTGAGTCAGTGTCTGTGAGTCAGTGTCTCAGAGAGTCAGTGCGTGTGAGTCAGTGTTTATGAGACAGTGTGTGTGAGTCAGTGTGTTTGAGTCAGTTTGTGTGTATCTGTGTGTCTGATTCAATGTGTGTGTGTCAGTGTGTGTGTCAGTGTGTCTGTGTCAGTGTGTGAGTCAGTGTGTGTGTCAGAGTGTGTGTGTCAGTGTGTGTGAGTCAGAGTGTGTGTGTCAGTGTGTGTGTGTCAGAGTGTGTGAGTCAGTGTGTGTGAGTCAGAGTGTGTGTGTCAGTGTGTGTGTGTCAGAGTGTGTGAGTCAGTGTGTGTGAGTCAGAGTGTGTGTGCCAGTGTGTGTGAGTCAGAGTGTGTGTGTCAGAGTTTGTGTGTCAGTTTATGCATGTCAGTGTCTCTGTGAGTCTGTGTGTGTGTATGTGTCAGTGTCTGTGAGTCAGTGTGTGTAAGTTAGTGTCTGTGATGTCAGTGTGAGTGTGTCAATGTCTGTGTGAGCCAGTGTGTGTGTCAGTGTGTGTTTGTGTCAGTGTGTGTGAGTCGAAGTGTGTCTGTCAGTGTCTCTGTGAGTCAGTGTGTGTGTATCAATGTCTGTGTGAGCCAGTGTGTGTGTCAGTGTGTTTGAGCCAGTGTGTGTGTGTCAGTGTGTGTGTGTCATTGTTTGTGAATCAGTGTCTGTGAGACAATTTGTGGGTGTCAGTGTGTGTCTGTCAGTGTGTGCGAGTCAGTGTCAGTGTGAGTCAGTGTGTGTGAGTCAGAGTGTGTGAGTCAGTGTGTATGAGTAGTGTGTGTGAGTCAGTCTGTGTCTGTCAGTGTCTGTAATTCAGTGTGTGTTTGTCAGTGTGTGTGAGTCAGTCTGTATGAGTTAGTGTGTGTGAGTAAGTGTGTATAAGTCTCTGTCTGTGAGTCAGTGTGTGTGTTTCAGTGTGTGTGAGTCAGAGTGTGTCTGTCAGTGTCTCTGTGAGTCGGTGTGTTTATGTCAATGTCTGTGAGTCAGTAAGTGTGTGTGTCAGTGTGTGTGAGTCAGAGTGTGTCAGTCAGTGTCTCTGTGAGTCAGTGTGTTTGTGTCAATATCTGTGTGAGCCAGTGTGTGTGTCAGTGTGTGTGAGTCAGTGTGTGTGTGTCAGTGTCTGTGAATCAGTGTGTGTCAGTGTGTGTATGTTAGTGTCCGTGAGTCAGTGTGTGTGAGTCAGTGTGTATGTGTCAGTGTGTGTGTGTCAGTGTTTGTGAGTCAGTGTGTGTCTGTCAGTGTCTCTGTGAGTCAGTTGCTGTGAGTCAGTGTGTTTGAGTCAGTGTCTGTGAGTCAGTGTCTCTGTGAGTCATTGTGTGTGAGTCAGTGTCTGTGAGTCAGTAAGTGTGTGTGTCAGTGTGTGTGAGTCAGAGTGTGTCTGACAGTGTCTCTGTGAGTCAGTGTGTTTGTGTCAATGTCTGTGTGAGCCAGTGTGTGTGTCATAGTGAGTGAGTCAGTGTGTGTGTGTCAGTGTGTTTGAGTCAGTGTTTGTGAGTCAGTGTGTGTTTGTCAGTGTGTGTGAGTCAGTCTGTATGAGTTAGTGTGTGTGAGTAAGTGTGTATAAGTCTCTGTCTGTGAGTCAGTGTGTGTGTTTCAGTGTGTGTGAGTCAGAGTGTGTCTGTCAGTGTCTCTGTGAGTCGGTGTGTTTATGTCAATGTCTGTGAGTCAGTAAGTGTGTGTGTCAGTGTGTGTGAGTCAGAGTGTGTCAGTCAGTGTCTCTGTGAGTCAGTGTGTTTGTGTCAATATCTGTGTGAGCCAGTGTGTGTGTCAGTGTGTGTGAGTCAGTGTGTGTGTGTCAGTGTCTGTGAATCAGTGTGTGTCAGTGTGTGTATGTTAGTGTCCGTGAGTCAGTGTGTGTGAGTCAGTGTGTATGTGTCAGTGTGTGTGTGTCAGTGTTTGTGAGTCAGTGTGTGTCTTTCAGTGTCTCTGTGAGTCAGTTGCTGTGAGTCAGTGTGTTTGAGTCAGTGTCTGTGAGTCAGTGTCTCTGTGAGTCATTGTGTGTGAGTCAGTGTCTGTGAGTCAGTAAGTGTGTGTGTCAGTGTGTGTCAGTCAGAGTGTGTCTGTCAGTGTCTCTGTGAGTCAGTGTGTTTGTGTTAATGTCTGTGTGAATCAGTGTGTGTGTCAGTGTGTGTGTGTCAGTGTGTGTGAGTCCATGTGTGTCTGTCAGTGTCTCTGTGAGTCAGTGGCTGTGAGTCAGTTTGTTTGAGTCAGTGTGTGTGAGTCAGTGTGTGTGTGTCAGTGAGGTGAGTCAGTGTGGGTGAGTCAGTGTGTGTGTATCAGTGTCTGTGAATCAGTGTCTCTGTGAGTCACTACGTGTATGTCAGTGTTTATGAGACAGTGTGTATCAGTCTATGTAAATCAGTGTCTCTGTGAGTCAGTGTGTGTGTGTCAGTGTTTGTGAGTCAATGTGTGTGTATCAGTGTCTGTGAATCAGTATCTCTGTGAGTCAGTGTGTGTGAGTCAGTGTTTATGAGACAGTGTGTGTGAGTCAGTGTGTTTGAGTCAGTGTGTTTGTATCAGTGTGTCTGATTCAATGTGTGTGTGTGTCAGTGTGTGTGAGTCAGTGTGTGTGTCTGTGTGTTTCAGTCAGTGTGTGTCTGTCAGTGGCTCTGTGAGTCAGTGTGTGTGTGTCAATGTCTGTGTGAGCCAGTGTGTGTGTGAGTGTGTGTGTGTCAGTGTGTGTGAGTCATTGTGTGTCAGTGTGTGTGAGTCAGAGTGGGTCTGTCAGTGTCTCTGTGAGTCAGTGTGTGTGTATCAATGTCTGTGTGAGCCAGTGTGTGTGTGTCAGTGTGTGTGAGCCAGTGCGTGTGTGTCAGTGTGCGTGTGTCATTGGCTGTGAGTCAGTTTCTGTGAGTCAGTTTGTGGGTTTCAGTGTGTGTCTGTCAGTGTGTGCGAGTCAGTGTCAGTGTGAGTCAGTGTGTGTGAGTCAGAGTGTGTGATTCAGTGTGTGCGAGTCAGTGTGTGTGTGTCAGTGTGTGTGAGTCAGTGTGTGTGCATCAGTGTGTGTGTCAGTGTGTCTGTGTCAGTGTGTGAGTCAGTGTGTGTGTGTCAGAGTGTGTGTGTCAGTGTGTCTGAGTCAGAGTGCGTGTGTCAGTGTGTGTGTGTCAGAGTGTGTGAGTCAGTGTGTGTGAGTCAGAGTGTGTGTGTCAGTGTGTGTGTGTCAGAGTGTGTGAGTCAGTGTGTGTGAGTCAGTGTGTGTGTCAGTGTGTGTGAGTCAGAGTGTGTGTGTCAGTGTGTGTGAGTCAGAGTGTGTGTGTCAGAGTTTGTGTGTCAGTTTATGCATGTCAGTGTCTCTGTGAGTCTGTGTGTGTGTATGTGTCAGTGTCTGTGAGTCAGTGTGTGTAAGTTAGTGTCTGTGATTCAGTGTGTGTGAGTCAGTGTCTGTGATTCAGTGTGTATGTGTCAGAGTGTGTGAGTCAGTGTGTGTATGTGATTGTCTGTGAGTCAGTGTGTGTGTATCTGTGTCTGTGTGTGTCAGTGTGTGTGAGTCAGTGTGTGTGTGTGTCAGTCTCTCTGTGAGTCAGTGTAATTGCGTCAGTGTGTGTGTGTCAGTGTCTCTGTGAGTCAGTGTGTGTGAGTCAGGGTCTGTGAGTCAGTGTCTCTGTGAGTCAGTGTCTGTGTGTCAGTGCGTGTGTCAGTATCTGTGAGTCATTGTGTATGTGTCAGTGTCTCTGTGAGTCAGTGTGTGTGTGTCAGTATGTGTGAGTCAGTGTGTGTGAGTCAGTTTCTCTGTGATTCAAAGTCTGTGTGTCAGTGTTTGTGAGTCAGTGTGTGTGAGTCAGTGTGTGTGAGTCAGTGTGTGTGTGTCAGGGTGTGTGTGTCAGATTGTGTGAGTCAGTGTGTGTGTGTGTCAGTGTGTGTGAGTCAGTTTGTGTGTGTCAGTGTCTCTGTGAGTCAGTGTGTGTGTGCCAGTGTGTGTGAGTCAGTGTGATTGTCAGTGTGTGTGTATCAGTGTCTGTGAGTCAGTGTCTGTGAGTCAGTGTGTTTATGTCAATTTGTGTGTGAGTCAGTGTCTGTAATTCAGTGTGTGTGTGTCAGTGTGTGTGGGTCAGTCTGTATGAGTTAGTGTGTGTGAGTAACTGTGTGTGAGTCAGTGTGTGTGAGTCATTGTGTTTGAGTCAGTTTGTGTGTATCAGTGTGTCTGATTCAGTGTGTGTGTGTCAGTGTGTGTGAGTCAGAGTGTGTGAGTCAGTGTGTGTGAGTCAGTGTGTGTGTGTCAGTGTGTGTGATTCTGTGTGTGTGTGTCAGATTCTCTGTGAGTCATTGTGTGTGAGTCAGTGTCTGTGAGTCAGTGTGTGTGTGTCAGTGTGTGTGAGTCAGAGTATGCCTGTCAGTGTCTCTGTGAGTCAGTGTGTTTGAGTCAGTGTGTGTGTATCAGTGTCTCTGTGACTCAGTGTGTGTGAGTCAGTGTGTGTGAGTCAGTGTTTGTGAGTCAGTGTGTGTGTGTCAGTATCTGTGAGTCAGTTTGTATGTGTGTGTGTGTTAGTGTGTGTGTATCAGCATGTGTGAGTCAGTGTGTGTGAGTCAGTGTCCCTGTGAGTCAGAGTCTGTGTGTCAGTGTTTGTGAGTCAGTGTTTGTGAGTCAGTATGTGTGAGTCAGTGTTTGTGTCAATGTCTCTGTAAGTCAGTGTGTGTGTGTCAGTGTGTTTGAGTCAGTGTCTCTGTGAGTCAGTATCCGTGTGTCAGTGTGTGTGTGTGTCAGTTTGTGTGAGTCAGTGTATGTGAGTCAGTGTGTGTGAGTCAGTTTGTGTATTTCAGTGTCTGTGTGAGTCAGTGTGTGAGAGTCACTGTGTGTGAGTCAGTGTGTGTGATTCTGTGTGTGTGTGTCAGAGTCTCTGTGAGTCATTGTGTGTGAGTCAGTGTCTGTGAGTCAGTGTGTGTGTGTCAGTGTGTGAGAGTCAGAGTGTGTCTGTCAGTTTCTCTGTGAGTCAGTGTGTTTGTGTCAATGTCTCTGTGAGCCCGTGTGTGTGTCAGTGTCTGTGAATCTGTTTGTGTCAGTGTGTGTATGTCAGTGTCTGTGAGTCAGTGTGTGTGTGTCAGTGTGTGGGAATCAGTGTGTGTGAGGCAGTGTGTGTGTGTCAGTGTGTGTGAGTCAGTGTTTGTAAGTCAGTGTTTGTGTGTCAGTGTCTGTGAGTCAGTGTCTGTGAGTCAGTTTGTGTGTGTCAGTGTGTGTGAGTCGGTGTGTGTCTCTCAGTGTCTCTGTGAGTCAGTGGCTGTGAGTCAGTGTGTTTGAGTCAGTGTGTGTGAGTCAGTGTGTGTGTGTCAGTGTGGGTGAGTCAGTGTGGGTGAGTCAGTGTGTGTGTATCAGTGTCTGTGAATCAGTGCCTCTGTGATTTAGTGTGTGTATGTCAGTGTTTATGAGACAGTGTGTGTGTATCAGTGTCTGTGAATCAGTATCTCTGTGTGTCAGTGTTTGTGAGTCAGTGTTTGTGAGTCAGTATATGTGAGTCAGTGTTTGTGTCAATGTCTCTGTAAGTCAGTGTGTGTGTGTCAGTTTGTGTGAGTCAGTGTATGTGAGTCAGTGTGTGTGAGTCAGTTTGTGTATTTCAGTGTCTGTGTGAGTCAGTGTGTGAGAGTCACTGTGTGTGAGTCAGTGTGTGTGAGTCAGTGTGTGTGATTCTGTGTGTGTGTGTCAGAGTCTCTGTGAGTCATTGTGTGTGAGTCAGTGTCTGTGAGTCAGTGTGTGTGTGTCAGTGTGTGTGAGTCAGAGTGTGTCTGTCAGTTTCTCTGTGAGTCAGTGTGTTTGTGTCAATGTCTCTGTGAGCCCGTGTGTGTCAGTGTCTGTGAATCTGTTTGTGTCAGTGTGTGTATGTCAGTGTCTGTGAATCTGTTTGTGTCAGTGTGTGTATGTCAGTGTCTGTGAGTCAGTGTGTGTGTGTCAGTGTGTGGGAATCAGTGTGTGTGAGGCAGTGTGTGTGTGTCAGTGTGTGTGAGTCAGTGTTTGTAAGTCAGTGTTTGTGTGTCAGTGTCTGTGAGTCAGTGTCTGTGAGTCAGTTTGTGTGTGTCAGTGTGTGTGAGTCGGTGTGTGTCTCTCAGTGTCTCTGTGAGTCAGTGGCTGTGAGTCAGTGTGTTTGAGTCAGTGTGTGTGAGTCAGTGTGTGTGTGTCAGTGTGGGTGAGTCAGTGTGGGTGAGTCAGTGTGTGTGTATCAGTGTCTGTGAATCAGTGCCTCTGTGAGTTAGTGTGTGTATGTCAGTGTTTATGAGACAGTGTGTGTGTATCAGTGTCTGTGAATCAGTATCTCTGTGAGTCAGTGTGTGCGAGTCAGTGTTAATGACTCAGTGTGTGTGAGTCAGTGTGTTTGAGTCAGTTTGTGTGCATCAGTGTGTCTGATTCAATGCGTGTGCGTGTCAGTATGTGTGTGTCTGTGTGTGTGAGTCAGTGTGTGTATGTCAGTCTTTCTGTGAGTCAGTGTGTGTGTGTCAATGTCTGTGTGAGCCAGTGTTTGTGTCAGTGTATGTGTGTCAGTATGTGTGAGTCAGTGTCTCTGTGAGTCTGTGTGTATGAGTCAGTGTGTGTGAGTCAGTGTGTGTGTGACATTGTCTCTCTGAGTCAGTATGTGTGTGTCATTGTGTGTGAGTCACTGTGTGTGAGTCAGTGTGTGTATGTCAGTGTGTGTGATTCAGTGTGTGTGTGAGGCAGTGCGTGTGTATCAGTAACCATTAGTCAGTGTATTTGTGTCAATGTGTGTGTGTCAGTGTGTGTGTGTCAGTGTGTGCGTGTCAGAGTCTGTGAGTCAGTGTATGTGTGTCAGAGTGTGTGTGTCAGTGTGTGTGAGTCAATGCCACTGAGTCAGTGTCTGTGAATCAGTGTGTGTGTGTCAGAGTGTGTGTGTCAGTGTGTGTGAGTCAGTGTGTGTGAGTCTGAGTGTGTGTGTCATTGTCTGTGAGTCAGTGTGTGTGAGTCAGTGACTGTGTGTCATTGTCTCTCTGAGTCAGTGTGTGTGTGTCAGTGTCTGTGAATCAGTGTGTGTGAGTCAGTGTGTGTGAGTCAGTGTTTGTGTGTCAGTGTGTGTGTCAGTGTGTGTGTATCAGTGTGTGAGTCAGTGTGTGTGAGTCAGTGAGTGTGAGTCAGAGTGTGTGTGTCAGTTAGTGTGTGTCAGAGTGTGTGTGTCAGTGTGTGTGAGTCAGTGTGTGTGTGTCAGTGTGGGTGAGTCAGTGTGGCTGAGTCAGTGTGTGTATCAGTGTCTGTGAATCAGTGCCTCTGTGAGTTAGTGTGTGTATGTCAGTGTTTATGAGACAGTGTGTGTGTATCAGTGTCTGTGAATCAGTATCTCTGTGAGTCAGTGTGTGCGAGTCAGTGTTAATGACTCAGTGTGTGTGAGTCAGTGTGTTTGAGTCAGTTTGTGTGCATCAGTGTGTCTGATTCAATGCGTGTGTGTGTCAGTATGTGTGTGTCTGTGTGTGTGAGTCAGTGTGTGTATGTCAGTCTTTCTGTGAGTCAGTGTGTGTGTGTCAATGTCTGTGTGAGCCAGTGTTTGTGTCAGTGTGTGTGTGTCAGTATGTGTGAGTCATTGTGTGTCAGTGTGTGTGAGTCAGAGTGTGTCTGTCAGTGTCTCTGTGAGTCAGTGTGTGTGTAACAATGTCTCTGTGAGACAGTTTGTGTGTCAGTGTGTGTGAGTCAGTGTGTGTGTGTGTCAGTGTGTGTGAGTCAGTGTTTGTGAGTCAGTGTGTGTGTGTCATTGTCTGTGAGTCAGTATCTGTGAGTCAATTTGTGTGTGTCAGCATGTGTGTGTCAGTGTGTGTGTGTCAGTATGTGTGAGTCAATGTGTGTGAGTCAGTGTCCCTGTGAGTCAGAGTCTGTGTGTCAGTGTTTGTGAGTCAGTGTGTGTGAGTCAGTGTGTGTGTCAATTTCTCTGTGAGTCAGTGTGTGTGTGTCAGTGTGTTTGAGTCAGTGTCTCTGTGAGTCTGTGTCAGTGTGTGTCAGTTTGTTTGAGTCAGTGTGTGTTTCAGTGTGTGTGAATCAGTGTGTGTGAGTCAGTGTATGTGAGTCAGTGTGTGTGAGTCAGTTTGTCTGTGTCAGTGTCTGTGTGAGTCAGTGTGTGAGAGTCAGTGTGTGTATGTCAGTGTGTGTAAGTCAGTGTGTGTGTCAGTGTGTGTGTATCAGTGTCTGTGAGCTAGTGTCTGTGAGTCAGTGTGTTTATGTCAATGTCTGTGTCAGTGAGTGTGTGTGAGTCAGTCTGTATGAGTTAGTGTGTGTGAGTAACTGTGTGTGAGTCTCTGTCTGTGAGTCAGAGTGTGTCTGTCAGTGTCTCTGTGAGTCAGTGTGTTTATGCCCATGTCTGTGTGAGCCAGAGTGTGTATCAGTGTCTGTGAATCAGTGTGTGTCAGTGTGTGTATGTCAGTGTCTGTGAGTCAGTGTGCGTGGGTCAGTGTGTGGGAGTCAGTGTGTGTGTGTCAGTGTGGGTGAGTCAGTGTGGGTGAGTCAGTGTGTGTGTATCAGTGTCTGTGAATCAGTGTCTCTGTGAGTCAGTGTGTGTGTGTATCATAGTGTGTGTGTCAGTGATTGTGATTCAGTGTGTGTGTATCCGTGTCTGTGAATCAGTCTCTCTGTGAGTCAGTGTGTGTGAGTCAGTGTTTATAAGACAGTGTGATTGAGTCAGTTTGTGTGTATCAGTTTGTCTGATTCAAAGTGTGTGTGTCAGTGTGTGTGAGTCAGTGTGTGTGTGTCTGTGTGTGTGAGTCAGTGTGTGTCTGTCAGTGTCTCTGTGAGTCAGTGTGTGTGTGTCAATGTCTGCGCGAGCTAGTGTGTGTGTCAGTTTGTGTGTGTCAGTGTGTGTGAGTCATTGTGTGTCAGTGTGTGTGAGTCAGAGTTTGTCTGTCAGTGTCTCTGTGAGTCAGTGTGTGTGTGTCAATGTCTGTGTGAGCCAGTGTGTGTGTCCGTGTGTTTGTGTCAGTGTGAGTGAGTCATTGTGTGTCAGTGTGTGTGAGTCAGAGTTGGTCTGTCAGTGTCTCTGTGAGTCAGTGTGTGTGTATCAATGTCTGTGTGAGCCAGTGTGTGTGTCATAGTGAGTGAGTCAGTGTGTGTGTGTCAGTGTGTTTGAGTCAGTGTTTGTGAGTCAGTGTGTGTGTGTCAGTGTGTGTGAGTCAGTGTCTCTGTGAGTCAGTGTGTGTGAGTCAGTGTGTGTGTGTCAGTGTGTGTGAGTCAGTGTGTGTGCGTCAGTGTGTGTGAATCAGTGTCTGTGTCAGTCATTGTGTGTGAGTCCGTGTGTGTGAGTCAGAGTGTGTGTGTCAGTGTGTGAGTCAATGTGTGTGAGTCTGTGAGTGTGAGTCAGAGTGTGTGTGTGTCAGTGTGTGTGTGTCAGAGTGTGTGAGTCAGTGTGTGTGAGACAGAGTGTGTGTGTCAGTGTTTGTGTGTCAGAGTGTGTGTGTCAGTGTGTGTGTGTCAGTGATTGTATGTCAGTGTGTGTGTATCAGTGTCTGTGAATCAGTCTCTCTGTGAGTCATTATGTGTGAGTCAGTGTGCTGGAGTCAGTTTGTGTGCATCAGTGTGTCTGATTCAAAGTGTGTGCGTCAGTGTGTGTGAGTCAATGTCTGCGCGAGCTAGTGTGTGTGTCAGTTTGTGTGTGTCAGTGTGTGTGAGTCATTGTGTGTCAGTGTGTGTGAGTCAGAGTTTGTCTGTCAGTGTCTCTGTGAGTCAGTGTGTGTGTGTCAATGTCTGTGTGAGCCAGTGTGTGTGTCCGTGTGTTTGTGTCAGTGTGAGTGAGTCATTGTGTGTCAGTGTGTGTGAGTCAGAGTTGGTCTGTCAGTGTCTCTGTGAGTCAGTGTGTGTGTATCAATGTCTGTGTGAGCCAGTGTGTGTGTCATAGTGAGTGAGTCAGTGTGTGTGTGTCAGTGTGTTTGAGTCAGTGTTTGTGAGTCAGTGTGTGTGTGTCAGTGTGTGTGAGTCAGTGTCTCTGTGAGTCAGTGTGTGTGAGTCAGTGTGTGTGTGTCAGTGTGTGTGAGTCAGTGTGTGTGCGTCAGTGTGTGTGAATCAGTGTCTGTGTCAGTCATTGTGTGTGAGTCCGTGTGTGTGAGTCAGAGTGTGTGTGTCAGTGTGTGAGTCAATGTGTGTGAGTCTGTGAGTGTGAGTCAGAGTGTGTGTGTGTCAGTGTGTGTGTGTCAGAGTGTGTGAGTCAGTGTGTGTGAGACAGAGTGTGTGTGTCAGTGTTTGTGTGTCAGAGTGTGTGTGTCAGTGTGTGTGTCAGTGATTGTATGTCAGTGTGTGTGTATCAGTGTCTGTGAATCAGTCTCTCTGTGAGTCATTATGTGTGAGTCAGTGTGCTGGAGTCAGTTTGTGTGCATCAGTGTGTCTGATTCAAAGTGTGTGCGTCAGTGTGTGTGAGTCAGTGTGTGTCTGTCGGTGTCTCTGTGAGTCAGTGTGTGTGTGTGTCAATGTCTGTGTGAGCCAGTGTGTGTGTCCGTGTGTATGTGTCAGTGTATGTGAGTCACTGTGTGTCATTGTGTGTGAGTCAGAGTTTGTCTGTCAGTGTCTCTGTGAGTCAGTGTGTGTGTATCAATGTCTGTGTGAGCCAGTGTGTGTCTCATAGTGTGTGAGTCATTGTGTGTGTGTCAGTGTGTGTGAGTCAGTGTTTGTGAGTCAGTGTGTGTGTTTGTCATTGTCTGTGAGTCAGTGTCTGTGAGTCAGTTTGTGTGTGTCAGTGTGTGTGTGTCAGTGTGTGTGTGTGTCAGTGTCTGTGTGTCAGAGTGTGTGAGTCATTGTGTGTGAGTCAGAGTGTGTGTGTCAGTTATGTGTGTCAGAGTGTGTGTCAGTGTTTGAGTCAGAGTGCATCTGTCAGTGTGTGTGTGTCAGAGTCTGTGAGTCAATGTGTGTGAGTCAGAGTGTGTGTGTCAGGGTTTGTGTGTCAGAGTGTGTGTGTCAGTGTGTGTGTGTCAGAGTGTGTGAGTCAGTGTGTGTGATTCAGAGTGTGTGTGAGGCAGTGCGTGTGTATCAGTGACTGTTAGTCAGTGTATTTGTGTCAGTGTGTGTGTGTCAGCGTGTGTGTGTCAGTGTGTGCGTGTCAGAGTCTGTGAGTCAGTGTGTGTCCGTATGTGTGAGTCAGTGTCACTGAATCAGTGTCTGTGAATCAGTGTGTGTGTGTCAAAGAGTGTGTGTCAGTGTGTGTGAGTCAGTCTGTGTGAGTCTGAGTGTGTGTGTCAGAGTTTGTGTGTCAGTGTGTGCGTGTCAGTGTGTCTGAGTCAGTGTCACTGAATCAGTGTGTGTGTCTCAGTGTCTCTGTGAGTCTGTGTGTGTGTGTCAGTGTCTGTGAGTCAGTGTGTGCGTGTCAGAGTCTGTGAGTCAGTGTGTGTGTGTCAGAGTGTGTGTGTCAGTGTGTGTGAGTCAGTATCTGTGAGTCAGTGTCTCTATGAGTCAGTGTGTGTGAGTCAGTGTCCCTGAATCAGTGTGTGTGTGTCAGTGCCTGTGAGTCAGTGTGTGTGAGTCAGTGTCTGTGATTCAGTGTGTGTGTGTCAGTGTGTGTGAGTCAGAGTGTGTGAGTCAGTATCTGTGAGTCAGTGGGTGGTTGTCAGTATCTCTGTTAGTCAGTGTATTTGTGTCAGTGTGTGTGTGTCAGTGTGTGCGTGTCAGAGTCTGTGAGTCAGTGTGTGTCCATATGTGTGAGTCAGTGTCACTGAGTCAGTGTCTGTGTGTCAGTGTGTGTGAGTCAGTGTCTCTGTGAGTCTGTGTGTATGAGTCAGTGTGTGTGAGTCAGTGTGTGTGTGACATTGTCTCTCTGAGTCAGTATGTGTGTGTCATTGTGTGTGAGTCACTGTGTGTGAGTCAGTGTGTGTATGTCAGTGTGTGTGATTCAGTGTGTGTGTGAGGCAGTGCGTGTGTATCAGTAACCATTAGTCAGTGTATTTGTGTCAATGTGTGTGTGTCAATGTGTGCGTGTCAGAGTCTGTGAGTCAGTGTATGTGTGTCAGAGTGTGTGTGTCAGTGTGTGTGAGTCAGTGTCACTGAGTCAGTGTCTGTGAATCAGTGTGTGTGTGTCAGAGTGTGTGTGTAAGTGTGTGTGAGTCAGTGTGTGTGAGTCTGAGTGTGTGTGTCATTGTCTGTGAGTCAGTGTGTGTGAGTCAGTGACTGTGTGTCATTGTCTCTCTGAGTCAGTGTGTGTGTGTCAGTGTCTGTGAATCAGTGTGTGTGAGTCAGTGTGTGTGAGTCAGTGTTTGTGTGTCAGTGTGTGTGTCAGTGTGTGTGTATCAGTGTGTGAGTCAGAGTGTGTGTGTCAGTTAGTGTGTGTCAGACTGTGTGTGTCAGTGTGTGTGAGTCAGAGTGTGTGTGTCAGTGTGTGTGTGTCAGAGTGTGTGAGTCAGTGTGTGTGAGTCAGAGTGTGTGTGTCAGTTAGTGTGTGACAGAGTGTGTGTGTCAGTGTGTCTGAGTCAGAGTGTGTGTGTCAGTTTTTGTGTGTCAGAGTGTGTGTGTCAGTGTGTGTGAGTCAGTGTGTGTATGTCAGTATGTGTGTGTCAGAGTGTGTGAGTCAGTGTGTGTGAGTCAGAGTGTGTGTGTCAGTGTGTGTGAGTCAGAGTGTGTGAGTCGGTGTGTGTGAGTCAGTGTGTGTGTGTCAGTGTCTCTGTGAGTCTGTGTGTGTGTGTCAGTGTGTATGTGTCAGTGTGTGTGAGTCAGTGTGTGTGTGTCATTGTCTGTGAGTCTTTGTGTGTGAGTCAGTGTGTGGGTGTCAGTGTGTCTGAGTCAGTATTTGTTAGTCAGTGTCTCTGTGAGTCAGTATGTGTGAGTCAGTGTGTTTGAGTCAGTTTGTGCGTATCAGTGTGTCTGATTCAGTGTGTGTGTGTCAGTATGTGTGAGTCAGTGTGTGTGAGTCAGTGTGTGTGATTCTGTGTGTGTGTGTCAGTGTCTCTGTGATTCATTGTGAGTGAGTCAGTGTCTGTGAGTCAGTGTGTGTGTCAGTGTGTGAGTCAGTGTCTCTGTGTGTCAGTGTGTGTGTCAGTGTGTGTCTGTCAGTGTCTCTGAGAGTCAGTGTGTGTGATTCAATGTCTGTGTGAGTCATTGTGTGTGTCAGTGTCTGTGAATCAGTGTGTGTCAGTGTGTGTATGTCAGTGTCTGTGAGTCAGTGTGTGTGTGTCAGTGTGTGTATGTCAGTGTCTCTGTGAGTCAGTGTTTGTGTGTCAGTGTGTGTGTGTCACTGTCTTTGAGTCAGTGTCTGTAACTCAGTTTGTGTGTGACAGTGTGAGTGAGTCAGTGTCTGTCTGTCAGTGTCTCTGTGAGTCAGTGGCTGTGAGTCAGTGTGTGTGAGTCAGTGTGTGTGTGTCAGTGTGTGTGTCAGTGTGTGTGAGTCAGTGTGTGTGTGTCAGTGTGTGTCAGTGTGTGTGAGTCTGTGTCTGTGAGTCAGTGTCTCTGTGAGTCAGTGTGTGTGAGCCAGTTTCACTGAATCAGTGTGTGTGTGTCAGTGTCTCTGTGATTCAGTGTGTATGTGTCAGTGTGTGTGAGTCAGTGTGTGTGTGTTGTTGTCTGTGAGTCTTTGTGTGTGAGTCAGTGTGTGTGTGTCAGTGTGTCTAAATCAGTGCGTGTGTCTCTGTTATTCAGTGTGTCTGAGTCAGTGTGTATGAGTTAGAGTGTGTGTGTCAGTGTCTGTGAGTCCGTGTGTGTGTCAGAGTGTGTGAGTCAGTATCTCTGAGTCAGTGGGTGGTTGTCAGTATCTCTGTGAATCAGTGTGTTTGAGTCAGTGTGTGTGTGTCAGTGTGTGAGTCAGTGTGTGTGGGTCAGTGTGTGTGTATAAGTGACTGTTAGTCAGCGTGTTTGTGTCAGTGTGTGTGTGTCAGTGTGTGTGTGTCAGTGTGTGCGTGTCAGAGTCTGTGAGTCAGTGTGTGTCCGTATGTGTGAGTCAGTGTCACTGAGTCAGTGTCTGTGAATCAGTGTGTGTGTGTGTCATTGTCTCTGAGTCAGTGTGTGTGAGTCAGTGTCTGTGTGTCATTGTCTCTCAGAGTCAGTGTGTGTGAGTCACTGTGTGTGAGTCAATTTTTGTCTGTGTCAGTGTCTGTGTGTCAGTGTGTGTGAGTCTGTGTGTGTGCCAGTGTGTGTGTCAATGTCTGTGTGTCAGTATGTCTAAATCAGTGTGTGTAAGTCAGTGTCTCTGTGAGTCAGTGTGTGCATGTCAGTGTGGGTGAGACAATGTTTGTGTGTCAGTGCGTGTGAGTCAGTGTGTCTGTGAGTCAGTGTGTCTCAGTCAGTGTGTGTGAGTCAGAGTGTGTGTGTCAGTGTGTATGAGTCAGTGTCACTGAGTCAGTGTGTGTGTGTGTCAGTTCCTCTGTGATTCAGTGTGTGTGTGTCAGTGTCTGTGAGTCAATGTGTGTGAGTCATTGTCTGTGAGTCTGTGTGTGGGAGTCAGTGTGTGTGAGTCAGTGTGTGTGTGTCAGTGTCTCTGTGAGTCAGTGTGTGTGTGTCATTGTCTGTGAATCAGTGTGTGAGGGTCAGTGTGTTTGAGTCAGTTTGTGTATATCAGTGTGTCTGAGTCAGTGTGTGTGAGTCAGTGTGTGTGATTCTGTGTGTGTGTGTCAGTGTCTCTGTGAGTCAGTGTGTGCGAGTCAGTGTCTGTGAGTCAGTGTGTGTGAGTCAGTGTGTTTGTGTCAGTGTCTCTGTGACTCAGTGTGTGTGAGTCAGTGTGTGTGAGTCAGTGTGTTTGTGTCAGTGTCTCTGTGACTCAGTGTGTGTGAGTCAGTGTGTGTGATTCAGTGTGTGTGAATCAGTGTGTGTGAGACAGTGTGTGTGAGTCAGTGTTTTTGTCAGTGTCTTTGTGAGTCAGTGTGTGTGTCAGTGTGTGTGTGTCAGTGTGTGTGCGTCAGTATGTGTGAGTCAGTGTGTGTGTCAGTGTGCGTGTGTCAGTGTGTGTGTGTCTGTGTTTGTGAATCAGTTTCGGTGAGTCAGTGTGTGTGAGTCTGTGTGCGTGTGTCAGTGTGTGTCTATCCGTGTCTCTGTGAGTCAGTGTGTGTGTCTCAGTGTGTGTGAGTCAGAGTGTTTCTGTCAGTGTCTCTGTGAGTCAGTGTGTATGTGTCAATGTCTGTGTGAGTCTGTGTGTGTCAGTGTGTGTATGTCAGTGTCATTGAGTCAGTGTGTATGTGTCAGTGTGTGTGAGTCAGTGTCTGTGAGTCAATGTGCGTGTGTCAGTGTCTGTGAGTCAGTGTGTGTGAGTCAGTGTGTGTGAGTCAGTGTCTGTGAGTCAATGTGCGTGTGTCAGTGTCTGTGAGTCAGTGTGTGTGAGTCAGTGTGTGTGAGTCAGTGTGTTTGTGTCAGTGTGTGTGAGTCAGTGTCTGTGAGTCAGTGTGTGTGAGTCAGTGTGTGTGAGTCAGTGTGTGTGAGTCAGTGTGTGTGAGTCAGTGTGTTTGTGTCAGTGTGTGTGAGTCAGTGTCTGTGAGTCAGTGTGTGTCAGTGTGTGTGAGTCAGTGTCTGTGAGTCAGTGTGTGTGAGTCAGTGTCTGTGAGTCAGTGTGTGTGAGTCAGTGTGTGTGTGTCAGTGTCTGTGAGTCAGTGTCTGTGAGTCAATGTCTGTGTGTCAGTGTCTGTGAGTCAATGTCTGTGTGTCAGTGTCTGTGAGTCAGTGTCTGTGAGTCAGTGTGTGTGAGTCAGTGTGTGTGAGTCAGTGTCTGTGAGTCAATGTCTGTGAGTCAGTGTCTGTGAGTCAATGTCTGTGTGTCAGTGTCTGTGAGTCAATGTGTGTCAGTGTCTGTGAGTCAGTGTCTGTGAGTCAGTGTCTGTGAGTCAGTTTGTGTGAGTCAGTGTGTGTCTGTCAGTGTCTTTGTGTGTCAGTGTCTGTGACCCTGATCTGAAAACTGCAACACAACACCAGAGCAAGAAAGCAGTTCTACAGACGTCTGAAGACCGAGGTCCAACAAAAAACTTGCGACCTAAAGAACATAGATACATAGAAGATGGGAGCAGGTGTAGGCCATTCGGCCCTCGAGCCTGCTCCGCCATTTAATGAGATCATGGCTGATCTTCCAAATTCAGTACCCTGTCCCTGCTTTCTCCCCATATCCCTTGATCCCCTTAGCCTTAAGAAACATATCTAACTCCTTCTTGAATATATTTACTGACTTGGCCTCAACTGCCTTCTGTGGTAGAGAATTCCACAGGTTCACCACTCTTTGGGTGAAGAAATTCCTCCTCATCTCTGTCCTAAATGGCTTCCCCCTTATCCTTAGACTGTGACCTCTTGTTCTGGACTCACCCGCCATCGGGAACATCCTTCCTGCATCCAGTCTGTCTAGCCCTGTTAGAATTTTATAAGTTTCAATGAGATCTCCTCTCATTCTTCTAACCTCCAGTGAGTATAAGCCCAATCGACCCAATCTCTCCTCGTACGTCATTCCTGCCATCCCAGGTATCAGTCTGGTCAATCTTCGCTGCACACCCTCCATGGCAAGAACATCCTTCCTCAGATAAGGCGACCAAAACTGCACACAATACTCAAGGTGTGGTCTCACCAAGGCCCTGTACAGCTGCAGCAAGACATCCTTGTTCCTGTACTCAAACCCTCTCGCTACGAAGGCCACATACCATTTGCCTTCTTATCCGCCTGCTGTACCTACATGCTTACCTTCAGCGACTGGTGCACAAGGACACACAGGTCTCATTGCACTTCCCCTTCTCCCAATCTATTGCCGGTCAGATAATAATCTGTCTTCCTGTTTTTGCCACCAAAGTGGATAACCTCGCATTTATCCATATTATACTGCATCTGCCATGCTTCTGCCCAATCACCTAACCTGTCCAAAACATACTGAAGTTTCTCGGCATCCTCCTCGCAGCACAAACGCCCACCCAGCTTTGTGTCATCTGCAAACTTGGAGATATTACATCTAGTTCCCTCGTCTAGATCATTAATATATAAAGTGAATAGCTGGGGTCCTCGGACCGATCCCTGCGGAACCCCACTAGTCACTGCCTGCCACTCGGAAAAAGACACGTTTATTCCAACTCTTTGCTTCCTGTCTGCCAACCAGTTCTCTATCCAAGTCAATACCTTGCCCCCAATCCCATGTGCTTTAACTTTACATGCTAATCTCTTCTGCGGGACCTTATCGAAAGCTTTCTAAAAGTCCAAATACACCACATCCACTGGTTCTCCCTTATCTATTCTATCAGTTACATCCTCAAAAAATCCAGTAGATTAGTCAAGCACGATTTACCTTTTGTAAATCCATATTGACTTTGTCCAATCCTGTCACTGTTTTCCAAGTGCTCTGCTGTTACATCTTTTATAATGGACTCTAGCATTTTCCCCACAATCAATGTCAGGCTTATAATTCCCCGTTTTTTCTTTACCACCTTTTTTGAACAGTGGGGTACCATTAGCTACCCTCCAATCCATGGGAACTGTTCCAGAGTCTATAGAATTTTGGAAGTTGACCAGCAATGCATCTACTATTTCTAGGGCCACTCCCTGAAATACCCTAGGATGTAGATTATCAGGCCCTGGGGATTTATCGCCCTTTAATGCCATCAATTTCCCTTAACCCCATTTCCCTACAAATACTGATTTCATTCAGTTCCTCCCTCTCATTAGACCCTATGTTCCCCGACATCTCTGGGAGGTTATTTGTGTTCTCCTTTGTGAAGACAGAGCCAAAGTATGTATTTAATTGGGCTGCCATTTCTTTGTTTCCCATTATAAATTCCCCTGATTCTGACTGCAAGGGACCTACACTTGACTTCACCAATCTTTTTCTCTTCACATATTTATAAAAGCTTTTACAGTCAGTGGGTGGAGAAAGCGCAGTAGATCCAGCAGCTAGCTGACAACCACGACGTGCGTGGATTCTTTAGAGCAGTGAAGACCATCTACGGCCGAAGCGCCCAAGGTCCTACCCCACTGCGGGCCAAGAACAGAGAGGTACTCATCAAGGACAGAGAGGCAATCAGTGCCCGCTGGAAGGAGCACTTCGTAGATCTCCTTAACCGAGACTCTGTCTTCGACGTGAGTGTCCTCAACTCCATCCCGCAGCATGCTACCCGCTACCATCTCAGCACAACCCCAGCCCGGCATGAGGTTGAAAAGGCCATCCGACAACTGAAGAAGAACAAGGCCTCAGGAGCAGATGGAATCCCCGCCGAAGCACTAAAGCATGGCGGAGAAGCACTCCTGGCGTGAATTCATGAACACATTTCTCTTATCTGGAAGGAGGTGACATTCCAGGGGATCTCAGAGACGCCGTAATTGTGACCATCTTCAAGAAAGGTGACAAGTCCGATTGCGGTAATTACAGAGGAGTTTCCCTGCTGCCTGCCACAGGGAAACTCATCGCAAGAATCCTCCTCAGTCGGCTTCTCCCAGTGGCCGAAGAGCTTATCCCAGAGTCGCAATGCGGATTCCGCCCACTAAGGGGCACAATGGTCATGATCTTCACCGCACGTCAATTACAAGAGAAATGCAGGGAACAGCACCAACCGCTGTACATGGCCTTCTTTGATCTCACAAAGGCCTTCACCACTGTCAACTGTGAGGGATTATGGAGTGTCCATCTCAAATTCGGCTGCCTCAAAAGTGCAATGCTCCATCTCACCCTCAGTAAGCTCCCCACTGGAGTGGAGCTAATTCACAGATCAAACGGGAAACTGTTCAACCTCTGTCACCTCCAGTCCAGCTCCAAGGTCGTCCCATCCTCTGTAGTCGAATTACAGTATGCAGACGACGCTTGTGTCTGCGCTCACTCGGAGGTTGAACTCCAAACTATCGTCAACACCTTCACCGAAGCGTACGAGAGCATGGGCCTTACACTAAACATCCGTAAGACAAAGGTCCTCTACCAACCTGCCCCCGCCACACAGTACTGCCAACAGATTATCAAAATCCTTGAAAAGGCCTTGGACAACGTGGACCACTTTCCATACCTCGGGAGGTTACTGTCAATAAGGGCAGACGTCGATGACGAAGTCCAACACTGTCTTCAGTGTGCCAGTGCAGCCTTCGGTCGCCTGAGAAAGAGATTGTTTGAAGACCAGGAACTCAAACCCGGCACCAAGCTCATGGTCTACAGAGCAGCAGTGATACCCGCCCTGCTGTATGCCTCAGAGATTTGGACCATGTACAGCAGGCCCCTCAAAGCACTGGAGAGGTACCACCAATGCTGCCGCCACAAGATCCTGCAAATCCATTGGCAGGATAGGCGCACCAACGTCAGTGTTCTCGCTCAGGCCAACATCCCCAGCGTCGAAGCTTTGACTACGCTCGATCAGCTCCAATGGACGGGTCACATCGTCCGCATGCCCGATACGAGACTCCCAAAACAAGTGCTCTACTCGGAGCTCCGACACGGCAAGAGAGCCCCAGGTGGGCAGAGGAAATGCTTCAAAGACACCCACAAAGACTCCTTGAAAAAGTGCAAAATCCCCACTGGCAGCTGGGAATCCCTGGCTCAAGTTCGCAAAAATTGGAGGAGAAGCATCCGGGAAGGCGCCGAACACCTCGAGTCTCTTCGCCGGGAGCAACCGGAAGCCAAGCGCAGGCAGCGCAAGGAGCGCACGTCAACCCAAGCACCCCACCCAGCCGCCCCTTCAACCACCGTCTGCCCCACCTGTGACAGAGACTGCAGGTCCCGCACTGGACACATCAGTCACCTGAGAACTCATTTTTAATGTGGAAGCAAGTCATCCTCGGTTTCGAGGGACTGCCTAAGAAGAGAAGTCAGTGTCTGTGTAAGTCAGTGTGTGGGTCAGTGGCTGTGAGTCAGCGTGTGTGTGTCAGTGTCTCTGTGAGTCAGTGTCTGTGTCAGTGTGTGTGAGTCAGTGTGTGTGTGTCAGTGTCTCTGTGAGTCAGTGTCTGTGTCAGTGTGTGTAAGTCAGTGTGTGTGAGTCAGTGTGTGTGAGTCAGTGTGTGTGTGTCAGTGTCTCTGTGAGTCAGTGTGTGTATGTCAGTGTGTGTGAGTCAGTGTGTGTGGGTCAGTGTGTGTGTGTCAGTGACTGTTAGTCAGCGTGTGTGTGTCAGTGTGTGTGAGTCAGTGTCTCTGTGAGTCAGTGTGTGCATGTCAGTGTGGGTGAGACAGTGTTTGTGATTCAGTGTGAATGTGTCATTGTGTGTGTCAGTGTGTGTGTGTCATTGTCTGTGAGTCTTGGTGTGTGTCTAAGTGTGTGTGTGAGTCAGTGTGTGTGAGTCAGTCTTTGTGAGTCAGTGTGTGTGAGTCAATGTGTGTGAGTCAGTCTGTGTGTGTCAGTGTGTTTGAATCAGTGTTTGTGTGAGTCAGTGTGTGTGAGTCAGTGTGTGTGTCTAAGAGTGTGAGTCAATGTGTGTGAGTCAGTCTGTGTGTGTCAGTGTGTGTGAATCAGTGTCTGTGTGAGTCAGTGTGTGTGAGTCAGTCTTTGTGAGTCAGTGTGTGTGAGTCAATGTGTGTGAGTCAGTCTGTGTGTGTCAGTGTGTGTGAATCAGTGTCTGTGTGAGTCAGTGTGTGTGAGTCAGTGTGTGTGTCTAAGAGTGTGTGAGTCAGTGTGTGTGAGCCAGTGTCTCTGTGAGTCAGTGTGTATGAGTCAGTGTCTGTGTGACTCAGTGTAGTGAGTCAGTGTGTGTGTGTCAGTGTGTGCAAGTCAGTGTCTGTGTGAATCAGTGTGTGTGAGTAAGTGTGTGTGAGTTAGTGTGTCTGAGTCAGTGTGTGTGTCAGTGTCTGTGAGTCAGTTTGTGTGCATGTCAGTGTGTATGAGTCAGTGTCTGTGTGTTAGTATGTGTGTGTCAGTGTGTGTGTGTCAGTGTGTGTGAGTCCGTGTGTGTGCATCAGTGTGTGTGCGTCAGTGTGTGTCAGTCAGTGTGTGTGAGTCAGTGTGTGTGTGTCAGTGTGTGTGAGTCAGTTTGTCTGTGTGTCAGTGTGTATGAGTCAGTGTCTGTGTGAGTCAGTGTGTGTGAGTCAGTGTGTGTGTGTCAGTGCGTGCGAGTCAGTGTCTGTGTGAGTCAGTGTGTGCGTGTCAGTGTGTGTGAGTCAGTGTGTGTGAGAGTGTGTGCGTGTCAGTGTGTGTGAGTCAGATTGTGTGTGTCAGTGTGTGTGAGTCAGTGTGTGTGTGTCAGTGTGTGTGAGTCAGTGTGTGTGCGTCAGTGTGTGTGAGTCAGTGTGTGTGCGTCAGTGTGTGTGCGTCAGTGTGTGTGAGTCAGTGTCTGTGTCAGTCAGTGTCTGTGTGAGTCAGTGTGTGTGAGTCAGTGTGTGTGTGTCAGTGTGTGTGGGTCAGTGTGTGAGTCAGTGTGTGTGAGTCAGTGTGTGTGTGTCAGTGTGGGTGTGTCAGTATGTGTGTCAGCATGTATGTGTCAGTGTGTGAGTCTGTGTGTGTGAGTCAGTGAGTGTGAGGCAGAGTACGTGTGTCAGTTAGTGTGTGTCAGAGTGTGTGTGTCAGCGTGTGTGTGTGTCAGAATGTGTGAGTCAGAGTGTGTATGTGAGTATATGTGTGTCAGAGTGTATGAGTCAGTGTGTGTGAGTCAGTGTGGGTGTGTCAGTGTGTGTATGTCAGAGTGTGTGAGTCAGTGTGTGTGAGTCAGAGTGTGTGTATCAGTGTCTGTGTGTCAGAGAGTGTGAATCAGTGTGTGTGAGTCAGTGTGCGTGTGTCAGTGTCTCTGTGAGTCAGTCTCTGTGTCAGTGTCTGTGATTCAGTGTGTGTGAGTCAGTGTGAGTGTGTCAGTGTCTCCGTGAGTCAGTGTCTGTGTGTAAGTGTGTGTGTGACAGTGTCTGTGTCAGTCAGTGTGTGTGAGTCAGTGTGTGTGAGTCAGTGTGTGTGAGTCAGTGTCTCCGTGAGTCAGTGTGTGTGTGTAAGTGTGTGTGTGACAGTGTCTGTGTCAGTCAGTGTGTGTGAGTCAGTGTGTGTGTCAGTGTGTGTGAGTCAGTGTTTGTGAGTCAGTGTGTGTGTCAGAGTGTGTATGTTAGTGTGTGTGTGTCAGAGTGTGTGTGTCAGTGTGTGTCTGTCAGAGTGCGTGAGTCAGTGTCTGTGTGAGTCAGTGTGTATGTGTCAGAGTGTGTGAGTCAGTGTGTGTGAGTCAGAGTGTGTGTATCAGTGTCTGTGTGTCAGAGTGTGTGAGTCAGTGTGTGTGAGTCAGTGTGTGTTTGTCAGTGTGTGTGTGTAAGTGCGTGTGTGACAGTGTCTGTGTGAGTCAGTGTGTGTGAGTCAGTTTCAGTGTGATTCAGTGTGAGTGAGTCAGTGTGTGAGTCAGTGTGTGTGTGTCAGTGTGTGTGTGTCAGTGTGTGAGTCAGTGTGTGTCAGTCAGTGAGTGTGTGTCAGTGTGTGTGTGTGTCAGTGTGTGTGTGTCAGTGTGTGAGTCAGTGTGTGTCAGTCAGTGAGTGTGTGTCAGTGTGTGTGTGTCAGAGTGTGTGTGTCAGTGTCTGTGTGAGTCAGTGTGTGTGAGTCAGTGTCTGTGTGACTCAGTGTAGTGAGTCAGTGTGTGTGTGTCAGTGTGTGCAAGTCAGTGTCTGTGTGAATCAGTGTGTGTGAGTAAGTGTGTGTGAGTTAGTGTGTCTGAGTCAGTGTGTGTGTCAGTGTCTGTGAGTCAGTTTGTGTGCATGTCAGTGTGTATGAGTCAGTGTCTGTGTGTTAGTATGTGTGTGTCAGTGTGTGTGTGTCAGTGTGTGTGAGTCCGTGTGTGTGCATCAGTGTGTGTGCGTCAGTGTGTGTCAGTCAGTGTGTGTGAGTCAGTGTGTGTGTGTCAGTGTGTGTGAGTCAGTTTGTCTGTGTGTCAGTGTGTATGAGTCAGTGTCTGTGTGAGTCAGTGTGTGTGAGTCAGTGTGTGTGTGTCAGTGCGTGCGAGTCAGTGTCTGTGTGAGTCAGTGTGTGCGTGTCAGTGTGTGTGAGTCAGTGTGTGTGAGAGTGTGTGCGTGTCAGTGTGTGTGAGTCAGATTGTGTGTGTCAGTGTGTGTGAGTCAGTGTGTGTGTGTCAGTGTGTGTGAGTCAGTGTGTGTGCGTCAGTGTGTGTGAGTCAGTGTGTGTGCGTCAGTGTGTGTGCGTCAGTGTGTGTGAGTCAGTGTCTGTGTCAGTCAGTGTCTGTGTGAGTCAGTGTGTGTGAGTCAGTGTGTGTGTGTCAGTGTGTGTGGGTCAGTGTGTGAGTCAGTGTGTGTGAGTCAGTGTGTGTGTGTCAGTGTGGGTGTGTCAGTATGTGTGTCAGCATGTATGTGTCAGTGTGTGAGTCTGTGTGTGTGAGTCAGTGAGTGTGAGGCAGAGTACGTGTGTCAGTTAGTGTGTGTCAGAGTGTGTGTGTCAGCGTGTGTGTGTGTCAGAATGTGTGAGTCAGAGTGTGTATGTGAGTATATGTGTGTCAGAGTGTATGAGTCAGTGTGTGTGAGTCAGTGTGGGTGTGTCAGTGTGTGTATGTCAGAGTGTGTGAGTCAGTGTGTGTGAGTCAGAGTGTGTGTATCAGTGTCTGTGTGTCAGAGAGTGTGAATCAGTGTGTGTGAGTCAGTGTGCGTGTGTCAGTGTCTCTGTGAGTCAGTCTCTGTGTCAGTGTCTGTGATTCAGTGTGTGTGAGTCAGTGTGAGTGTGTCAGTGTCTCCGTGAGTCAGTGTCTGTGTGTAAGTGTGTGTGTGACAGTGTCTGTGTCAGTCAGTGTGTGTGAGTCAGTGTGTGTGAGTCAGTGTGTGTGAGTCAGTGTCTCCGTGAGTCAGTGTGTGTGTGTAAGTGTGTGTGTGACAGTGTCTGTGTCAGTCAGTGTGTGTGAGTCAGTGTGTGTGTCAGTGTGTGTGAGTCAGTGTTTGTGAGTCAGTGTGTGTGTCAGAGTGTGTATGTTAGTGTGTGTGTGTCAGAGTGTGTGTGTCAGTGTGTGTCTGTCAGAGTGCGTGAGTCAGTGTCTGTGTGAGTCAGTGTGTATGTGTCAGAGTGTGTGAGTCAGTGTGTGTGAGTCAGAGTGTGTGTATCAGTGTCTGTGTGTCAGAGTGTGTGAGTCAGTGTGTGTGAGTCAGTGTGTGTTTGTCAGTGTGTGTGTGTAAGTGCGTGTGTGACAGTGTCTGTGTGAGTCAGTTTGTGTGAGTCAGTTTCAGTGTGATTCAGTGTGAGTGAGTCAGTGTGTGAGTCAGTGTGTGTGTGTCAGTGTGTGTGTGTCAGTGTGTGAGTCAGTGTGTGTCAGTCAGTGAGTGTGAGTCAGTGTGTGTGTGTGTCAGTGTGTGTGTGTCAGTGTGTGAGTCAGTGTGTGTCAGTCAGTGAGTGTGTGTCAGTGTGTGTGTGTCAGAGTGTGTGTGTCAGTGTCTGTGTGAGTCAGTGTGTGTGAGTCAGTGTCTGTGTGACTCAGTGTAGTGAGTCAGTGTGTGTGTGTCAGTGTGTGCAAGTCAGTGTCTGTGTGAATCAGTGTGTGTGAGTAAGTGTGTGTGAGTTAGTGTGTCTGAGTCAGTGTGTGTGTCAGTGTCTGTGAGTCAGTTTGTGTGCATGTCAGTGTGTATGAGTCAGTGTCTGTGTGTTAGTATGTGTGTGTCAGTGTGTGTGTGTCAGTGTGTGTGAGTCCGTGTGTGTGCATCAGTGTGTGTGCGTCAGTGTGTGTCAGTCAGTGTGTGTGAGTCAGTGTGTGTGTGTCAGTGTGTGTGAGTCAGTTTGTCTGTGTGTCAGTGTGTATGAGTCAGTGTCTGTGTGAGTCAGTGTGTGTGAGTCAGTGTGTGTGTGTCAGTGCGTGTGAGTCAGTGTCTGTGTGAGTCAGTGTGTGCGTGTCAGTGTGTGTGAGTCAGTGTGTGTGAGAGTGTGTGCGTGTCAGTGTGTGTGAGTCAGATTGTGTGTGTCAGTGTGTGTGAGTCAGTGTGTGTGTGTCAGTGTGTGTGAGTCAGTGTGTGTGCGTCAGTGTGTGTGAGTCAGTGTGTGTGCGTCAGTGTCTGTGAGTCAGTGTCTGTGTCAGTCAGTGTCTGTGTGAGTCAGTGTGTGTGAGTCAGTGTGTGTGTGTCAGTGTGTGTGGGTCAGTGTGTGAGTCAGTGTGTGTGAGTCAGTGTGTGTGTGTCAGTGTGGGTGTGTCAGTGTGTGTGTCAGCATGTGTGTGTCAGTGTGTGAGTCTGTGTGTGTGAGTCAGTGAGTGTGAGGCAGAGTACGTGTGTCAGTTAGTGTGTGTCAGAGTGTGTGTGTCAGCGTGTGTGTGTGTCAGAATGTGTGAGTCAGATGGTGTATGTGAGTATATGTGTGTCAGAGTGTATGAGTCAGTGTGTGTGAGTCAGTGTGGGTGTGTCAGTGTGTGTATGTCAGAGTGTGTGAGTCAGTGTGTGTGAGTCAGAGTGTGTGTATCAGTGTCTGTGTGTCAGAGAGTGTGAATCAGTGTGTGTGAGTCAGTGTGCGTGTGTCAGTGTCTCTGTGAGTCAGTCTCTGTGTCAGTGTCTGTGATTCAGTGTGTGTGAGTCAGTGTGAGTGTGTCAGTGTCTCCGTGAGTCAGTGTCTGTGTGTAAGTGTGTGTGTGACAGTGTCTGTGTCAGTCAGTGTGTGTGAGTCAGTGTGTGTGAGTCAGTGTGTGTGAGTCAGTGTCTCCGTGAGTCAGTGTGTGTGTGTAAGTGTGTGTGTGACAGTGTCTGTGTCAGTCAGTGTGTGTGAGTCAGTGTGTGTGTCAGTGTGTGTGCGTCAGTGTTTGTGAGTCAGTGTGTGTGTGTCAGAGTGTGTATGTTAGTGTGTGTGTGTCAGAGTGTGTGTGTCAGTGTGTGTCTGTCAGAGTGCGTGAGTCAGTGTCTGTGTGAGTCAGTGTGTATGTGTCAGAGTGTGTGAGTCAGTGTGTGTGAGTCAGAGTGTGTGTATCAGTGTCTGTGTGTCAGAGTGTGTGAGTCAGTGTGTGTGAGTCAGTGTGTGTTTGTCAGTGTGTGTGTGTAAGTGCGTGTGTGACAGTGTCTGTGTGAGTCAGTGTGTGTGAGTCAGTTTCAGTGTGATTCAGTGTGAGTGAGTCAGTGTGTGAGTCAGTGTGTGTGTGTCAGTGTGTGTGTGTCAGTGTGTGAGTCAGTGTGTGTCAGTCAGTGAGTGTGAGTCAGTGTGTGTGTGTGTCAGTGTGTGTGTGTCAGTGTGTGAGTCAGTGTGTGTCAGTCAGTGAGTGTGTGTCAGTGTGTGTGTGTCAGAGTGTGTGTGTCAGTGTGTGTGTGTCAGTGTGTGTGTGTCAGTGTGTGTGTGTCAGAGTGTGTATGTTAGTGTGTGAGTGTCAGAGTGTGTTTGTCAGTGTGTGTGTGTCAGAGTGTGTGACTCAGTTTCTGTGTGAGTGTTAGTGTCTGTGTGAGTCAGTATGTGTGAGTCAGTGTGTGTGTGTCAATGTGTGTGTGTCAGAGTGTGTGAGTGAGTGTGTGTGAGTCAGAATGTGTGTAAAAGTGTCTGTATGTCAGAGTTTGTGAGTCAGTGTGTGTGAGTCAGTGTGTTTGAGTCAGTGCGTGTGAGTCAGTTTGTGTGTGTCAGTGTCTCCTTGAGTCAGTGTGTGTGAGTCAGAGTGTGTGTATCAGTGTCTGTGTGTTAGAGTGTGTGAGTCAGTGTGTGTGAGTCAGTGTGTGTGTGTCAGTGTGTGTGAGTCCGTGTGTGTGCATCAGTGTGTGTGCGTCAGTGTGTGTCAGTCAGTGTGTGTGAGTCAGTGTGTGTGTGTCAGTGTGTGTGTCAGTTTGTCTGTGTGTCAGTGTGTATGAGTCAGTGTCTGTGTGAGTCAGTGTGTGTGAGTCAGTGTCTGTGTGAGTCAGTATGTGTGAATCAGTGTGTGTGTCAGTGCGTGCGAGTCAGTGTCTGTGTGAGTCAGTGTGTGCGTGTCAGTGTGTGTGAGTCAGTGTGTGTGAGTCAGTGTGTGCGTGTCAGTGTGCGTGAGTCAGATTGCGTGTGTCAGTGTGTGTGAGTCAGTGTCTGCGTGAGTCAGTGTCTGTGTGAGTCAGTGTGTGTGAGTCAGTGTGTGTGTGTCAGTGTGTGTGTCAGACTGTGTGTGTCAGTGTGTGAGTCAGTGTGTGTGAGTCAGTGTGTGTGTGTCAGTGTGGATGTGTCAGTGTGTGTGTCAGCGTGTGTGTGTCAGTGTGTGAGTCTGTGTGTGTGAGTCAGTGAGTGTGAGGCAGAGTGTGTGTGTCAGTTAGTGTGTGTCAGAGTGTGTGTGTCAGCGTGTGTGTGTGTCAGAATGTGTGTGTCAGTGTGTGCGAGTCAGAGTGTGTATGTCAGTATATGTGTGTCAGAGTGTATGAGTCAGTGTGTGTGAGTCAGTGTGTGTGTATCAGTGTCTGTGTGTCAGTGTGTGTGAGTCAGTGTGCGTGTGTCAGTGTCTCTGTGAGTCAGTGTCTGTGTCAGTGACTGTGATTCAGTGTGTGTGAGTCAGTGTGAGTGTGTCAGTGTGTGTGAGTCAGTGTGTGTGAGTCAGTGTGTGTGAGTCAGTGCGTGTGTGTCAGTGTCTCCGTGAGTCAGTGTGTGTGTGTAAGTGTGTGTGTGACAGTGTCTGTGTCAGTCAGTGTGTGTGAGTCAGTGTGTGTGTCAGTGTGTGTGAGTCAGTGTGTGTGAGTCAGTGTGTGTGTGTCAGAGTGTGTATGTTAGTGTGTGTGTGTCAGAGTGTGTGTGTCAGTGTGTGTCTGTCAGAGTGCGTGAGTCAGTGTCTGTGTGAGTATGTGTCAGAGTGTGTGAGTCAGTGTGTGTGAGTCAGAGTGTGTGTATCAGTGTCTGTGTGTCAGAGTGTGTGAGTCAGTGTGTGTGAGTCAGTGTGTGTTTGTCAGTGTGTGTGTGTAAGTGCGTGTGTGACAGTGTCTGTGTGAGTCAGTGTGTGTGAGTCAGTTTCAGTGTGATTCAGTGTGAGTGAGTCAGTGTGTGTGAGTCAGTGTGTGTGTGTCAGTGTGTGTGTGTCAGTGTGTGAGTCAGTGTGTGTCAGTCAGTGAGTGTGAGTCAGTGTGTGTGTGTGTCAGTGTGTGTGTGTCAGTGTGTGAGTCAGTGTGTGTGTGTCAGTGTGTGTGTGTCAGAGTGTGTATGTTAGTGTGTGTGTGTCAGAGTGTGTGTGTCAGTGTGTGTCTGTCAGAGTGCGTGAGTCAGTGTGTGTGTGAGTCAGTGTGTATGTGTCAGAGTGTGTGAGTCAGTGTGTGTGAGTCAGAGTGTGTGTATCAGTGTCTGTGTGTCAGAGTGTGTGAGTCAGTGTGTGTGAGTCAGTGTGTGTTTGTCAGTGTGTGTGTGTAAGTGCGTGTGTGACAGTGTCTGTGTGAGTCAGTGTGTGTGAGTCAGTTTCAGTGTGATTCAGTGTGAGTGAGTCAGTGTGTGTGAGTCAGCGTGTGTGTTTCAGTGTGTGTGTCAGTGTGTGAGTCAGTGTGTGTCAGTCAGTGAGTGTGAGTCAGTGTGTGTGTGTCTGTCAGTGTGTGTGTGTCAGTGTGTGAGTCAGTGTGTGTCAGTCAGTGGGTGTGTGTCAGAGTGTGTGTGTCCATGTGTGTGTGTCAGTGTGTGTGTGTCAGAGTGTGTGTGTCAGTGTGTGTGTGTCAGAGTGTGTGACTCAGTGTCTGTGTGAGTCAGTATGTGTGAGTCAGTGTGTGTGTGTCAATGTGTGTGTGTCAGAGTGTGTGAGTGAGTGTGTGTGAGTCAGAATGTGTGTATCAGTGTCTGTATGTCAGAGTTTGTGAGTCAGTGTGTGTGAGTCAGTGTGTTTGAGTCAGTGCGTGTGAGTCAGTTTGTGTGTGTCAGTGTCTCCTTGAGTCAGTGTGTGTGAGTCAGAGTGTGTGTATCAGTGTCTGTGTGTTAGAGTGTGTGAGTCAGTGTGTGTGAGTCAGTGTGTGTCTGTCAGTGTGTGTGTAAGTGCGTGTGTGACAGTGTCTGTGTGAGTCAGTGTGTGTGAGTCAGTGTGTGTGAGTCAGTGTGTGTGAGTCAGTGTGTTTGAGTCAGTGCGTGTGAGTCAGTTTGTGTGTGTCAGTGTCTCCTCGAGTCAGTGTGTGTGAGTCAGAGTGTGTGTATCAGTGTCTGTGTGTTAGAGTGTGTGAGTCAGTGTGTGTGAGTCAGTGTGTGTGTGTCAGTGTGTGTGAGTCCATGTGTGTGCATCAGTGTGTGTGCGTCAGTGTGTGTCAGTCAGTGTGTGTGAGTCAGTGTGTGTGTCAGTGTGTGTGAGTCAGTTTGTCTGTCTGTCAGTGTGTATGAGTCAGTGTCTGTGTGAGTCAGTGTGTGTGAGTCAGTGGCTGTGTGAGTCAGTATGTGTGAATCAGTGTGTGTGTGTCAGTGCGTGCGAGTTAGTGTCTGTGTGAGTCAGTGTGTGCGTGTCAGTGTGTGTGAGTCAGTGTGTGTGAGTCAGTGTGTGCGTGTCAGTGTGTGTGAGTCAGATTGTGTGTGTCAGTGTGTGTGAGTCAGTGTGTGTGCGTCAGTGTGTGTGCGTCAGTGTGTGTGAGTCAGTGTCTGTGTGAGTCAGTGTCTGTGTGAGTCAGTGTGTCTGAGTCAGTGTGTGTGTGTCAGTGTGTGTGTGTCAGTGTGTGAGTCAGTGTGTGTGTGTCAGTCTGTGTGTGTCAGTGTGTGAGTCAGTGTGTGTGTGTCAGTGTGTGTGTCAGTCTGTGTGTGTCAGTGTTTGAGTCAGTGTGTGTGAGTCATTGTGTGTGTGTCAGTGTGAGTCTGTGTGTGTGAGTCAGTGAGTGCGAGTCAGAGTGTGTATGTCAGTATATGTGTGTCAGAGTGTATGAGTCAGTGTGTGTGAGTCAGAGTGTGTGTATCAGTGTCTGTGTG
The DNA here is from genome assembly GCA_030390025.1 of Squalus acanthias. Lineage (NCBI taxonomy): Eukaryota > Metazoa > Chordata > Chondrichthyes > Squaliformes > Squalidae > Squalus > Squalus acanthias. Next base: position 357,202 of record JASTWF010000296.1, on the reverse strand, counting down.
TCAGAGTGTGTGAGTCAGTGTGTGTGAGTCAGTGTGCGTGTGTCAGTGTCTCTGTGAGTCAGTGTGTGTGTCAGTGTCTGTGAGTCAGTTTGTGTGCATGTCAGTGTGTATGAGTCAGTGTCTGTGTGTTAGTATGTGTGTGTCAGTGTGTGTGTGTCAGTGTGTGTGAGTCAGTGTGTGTGCGTCAGTGTGTGTGAGTCAGTTTGTGTGTGTGTCAGTGTGTGTGAGTCAGTGTGTGTGTGTCAGTGTGTGCGAGTCAGTGTCTGTGTGAGACAGTGTGTGCGTGTCAGTGTGTGTGAGTCAGTGTGTGTGAGTCAGTGTGTGCGTGTCAGTGTGTGTGAGTCAGATTGCGTGTGTCAGTGTGTGTGAGTCAGTGTCTGCGTGAGTCAGTGTCTGTGTGAGTCAGTGTGTGTAACTCAGTGTGTGTGTGTCAGTGTGTGTGAGTTAGTGTGTGTGTGTCAGTGCGTGTGAGTCAGTTTGTGTGTGTCAGTGTGTTTCATTGTGTGTGAGTCAGTGTCTGTGTGAGTCAGTGTCTATGTGAATCAGTGTTGTGAGTCAGTGCGTGTGAGTTAGTGTGTGAGTGTCAGTGTGTGTGTGTCAGTGTGTGAGTCAGTGTCTGTGTGAGTGTCAGTGTCTGTGTGACTGTCAGTGTCTGTGTGAGTCAGTATGTGTGAGTCAGTGTGTATGTGTCAGTGTGTGCGTGTCAGTTTCTCTGTGAGTCAGTGTGTATGAGTCAGTGTCTGTGTGACTCAGTGTAGTGAGTCAGTGTGTGTGTGTCAGTGTGTGCAAGTCAGTGTCTGTGTGAATCAGTGTGTGTGAGTAAGTGTGTGTGAGTTAGTGTGTCTGAGTCAGTGTGTGTGTCAGTGTCTGTGAGTCAGTTTGTGTGCATGTCAGTGTGTATGAGTCAGTGTCTGTGTGTTAGTATGTGTGTGTCAGTGTGTGTGTCAGTGTGTGTGAGTCCGTGTGTGTGCATCAGTGTGTGTGCGTCAGTGTGTGTCAGTCAGTGTGTGTGAGTCAGTGTGTGTGTGTCAGTGTGTGTGAGTCAGTTTGTCTGTGTGTCAGTGTGTATGAGTCAGTGTCTGTGTGAGTCAGTGTGTGTGAGTCAGTGTGTGTGTGTCAGTGCGTGCGAGTCAGTGTCTGTGTGAGTCAGTGTGTGCGTGTCAGTGTGTGTGAGTCAGTGTGTGTGAGAGTGTGTGCGTGTCAGTGTGTGTGAGTCAGATTGTGTGTGTCAGTGTGTGTGAGTCAGTGTGTGTGTGTCAGTGTGTGTGAGTCAGTGTGTGTGCGTCAGTGTGTGTGAGTCAGTGTGTGTGCGTCAGTGTGTGTGCGTCAGTGTGTGTGAGTCAGTGTCTGTGTCAGTCAGTGTCTGTGTGAGTCAGTGTGTGTGAGTCAGTGTGTGTGTGTCAGTGTGTGTGGGTCAGTGTGTGAGTCAGTGTGTGTGAGTCAGTGTGTGTGTGTCAGTGTGGGTGTGTCAGTGTGTGTGTCAGCATGTGTGTGTCAGTGTGTGAGTCTGTGTGTGTGAGTCAGTGAGTGTGAGGCAGAGTACGTGTGTCAGTTAGTGTGTGTCAGAGTGTGTGTGTCAGCGTGTGTGTGTGTCAGAATGTGTGAGTCAGAGTGTGTATGTGAGTATATGTGTGTCAGAGTGTATGAGTCAGTGTGTGTGAGTCAGTGTGGGTGTGTCAGTGTGTGTATGTCAGAGTGTGTGAGTCAGTGTGTGTGAGTCAGAGTGTGTGTCTCAGTGTCTGTGTGTCAGAGAGTGTGAATCAGTGTGTGTGAGTCAGTGTGCGTGTGTCAGTGTCTCTGTGAGTCAGTCTCTGTGTCAGTGTCTGTGATTCAGTGTGTGTGAGTCAGTGTGAGTGTGTCAGTGTCTCCGTGAGTCAGTGTCTGTGTGTAAGTGTGTGTGTGACAGTGTCTGTGTCAGTCAGTGTGTGTGAGTCAGTGTGTGTGAGTCAGTGTGTGTGAGTCAGTGTCTCCGTGAGTCAGTGTGTGTGTGTAAGTGTGTGTGTGACAGTGTCTGTGTCAGTCAGTGTGTGTGAGTCAGTGTGTGTGTCAGTGTGTGTGAGTCAGTGTTTGTGAGTCAGTGTGTGTGTGTCAGAGTGTGTATGTTAGTGTGTGTGTGTCAGAGTGTGTGTGTCAGTGTGTGTCTGTCAGAGTGCATGAGTCAGTGTCTGTGTGAGTCAGTGTGTATGTGTCAGAGTGTGTGAGTCAATGTGTGTGAGTCAGAGTGTGTGTATCAGTGTCTGTGTGTCAGAGTGTGTGAGTCAGTGTGTGTGAGTCAGTGTGTGTTTGTCAGTGTGTGGGTGTAAGTGCGTGTGTGACAGTGTCTGTGTGAGTCAGTGTGTGTGAGTCAGTTTCAGTGTGATTCAGTGTGAGTGAGTCAGTGTGTGAGTCAGTGTGTGTGTGTCAGTGTGTGTGTGTCAGTGTGTGAGTCAGTGTGTGTCAGTCAGTGAGTGTGAGTCAGTGTGTGTGTGTGTCAGTGTGTGTGTGTCACTGTGTGAGTCAGTGTGTGTCAGTCAGTGAGTGTGTGTCAGTGTGTGTGTGTCAGAGTGTTTGTGTCAGTGTCTGTGTGAGTCAGTGTGTGTGAGTCAGTGTCTGTGTGACTCAGTGTAGTGAGTCAGTGTGTGTGTGTCAGTGTGTGCAAGTCAGTGTCTGTGTGAATCAGTGTGTGTGAGTAAGTGTGTGTGAGTTAGTGTGTCTGAGTCAGTGTGTGTGTCAGTGTCTGTGAGTCAGTTTGTGTGCATGTCAGTGTGTATGAGTCAGTGTCTGTGTGTTAGTATGTGTGTGTCAGTGTGTGTGTGTCAGTGTGTGTGAGTCCGTGTGTGTGCATCAGTGTGTGTGCGTCAGTGTGTGTCAGTCAGTGTGTGTGAGTCAGTGTGTGTGTGTCAGTGTGTGTGAGTCAGTTTGTCTGTGTGTCAGTGTGTATGAGTCAGTGTCTGTGTGAGTCAGTGTGTGTGAGTCAGTGTGTGTGCATCAGTGCGTGCGAGTCAGTGTCTGTGTGAGTCAGTGTGTGCGTGTCAGTGTGTGTGAGTCAGTGTGTGTGAGAGTGTGTGCGTGTCAGTGTGTGTGAGTCAGATTGTGTGTGTCAGTGTGTGTGAGTCAGTGTGTGTGTGTCAGTGTGTGTGAGTCAGTGTGTGTGCGTCAGTGTGTGTGAGTCAGTGTGTGTGCGTCAGTGTGTGTGCGTCAGTGTGTGTGAGTCAGTGTCTGTGTCAGTCAGTGTCTGTGTGAGTCAGTGTGTGTGAGTCAGTGTGTGTGTGTCAGTGTGTGTGGGTCAGTGTGTGAGTCAGTGTGTGTGAGTCAGTGTGTGTGTGTCAGTGTGGGTGTGTCAGTGTGTGTGTCAGCATGTGTGTGTCAGTGTGTGAGTCTGTGTGTGTGAGTCAGTGAGTGTGAGGCAGAGTACGTGTGTCAGTTAGTGTGTGTCAGAGTGTGTGTGTCAGCGTGTGTGTGTGTCAGAATGTGTGAGTCAGAGTGTGTATGTGAGTATATGTGTGTCAGAGTGTATGAGTCAGTGTGTGTGAGTCAGTGTGGGTGTGTCAGTGTGTGTATGTCAGAGTGTGTGAGTCAGTGTGTGTGAGTCAGAGTGTGTGTCTCAGTGTCTGTGTGTCAGAGAGTGTGAATCAGTGTGTGTGAGTCAGTGTGCGTGTGTCAGTGTCTCTGTGAGTCAGTCTCTGTGTCAGTGTCTGTGATTCAGTGTGTGTGAGTCAGTGTGAGTGTGTCAGTGTCTCCGTGAGTCAGTGTCTGTGTGTAAGTGTGTGTGTGACAGTGTCTGTGTCAGTCAGTGTGTGTGAGTCAGTGTGTGTGAGTCAGTGTGTGTGAGTCAGTGTCTCCGTGAGTCAGTGTGTGTGTGTAAGTGTGTGTGTGACAGTGTCTGTGTCAGTCAGTGTGTGTGAGTCAGTGTGTGTGTCAGTGTGTGTGAGTCAGTGTTTGTGAGTCAGTGTGTGTGTGTCAGAGTGTGTATGTTAGTGTGTGTGTGTCAGAGTGTGTGTGTCAGTGTGTGTCTGTCAGAGTGCATGAGTCAGTGTCTGTGTGAGTCAGTGTGTATGTGTCAGAGTGTGTGAGTCAATGTGTGTGAGTCAGAGTGTGTGTATCAGTGTCTGTGTGTCAGAGTGTGTGAGTCAGTGTGTGTGAGTCAGTGTGTGTTTGTCAGTGTGTGGGTGTAAGTGCGTGTGTGACAGTGTCTGTGTGAGTCAGTGTGTGTGAGTCAGTTTCAGTGTGATTCAGTGTGAGTGAGTCAGTGTGTGAGTCAGTGTGTGTGTGTCAGTGTGTGTGTGTCAGTGTGTGAGTCAGTGTGTGTCAGTCAGTGAGTGTGAGTCAGTGTGTGTGTGTGTCAGTGTGTGTGTGTCACTGTGTGAGTCAGTGTGTGTCAGTCAGTGAGTGTGTGTCAGTGTGTGTGTGTCAGAGTGTTTGTGTCAGTGTCTGTGTGAGTCAGTGTGTGTGAGTCAGTGTCTGTGTGACTCAGTGTAGTGAGTCAGTGTGTGTGTGTCAGTGTGTGCAAGTCAGTGTCTGTGTGAATCAGTGTGTGTGAGTAAGTGTGTGTGAGTTAGTGTGTCTGAGTCAGTGTGTGTGTCAGTGTCTGTGAGTCAGTTTGTGTGCATGTCAGTGTGTATGAGTCAGTGTCTGTGTGTTAGTATGTGTGTGTCAGTGTGTGTGTGTCAGTGTGTGTGAGTCCGTGTGTGTGCATCAGTGTGTGTGCGTCAGTGTGTGTCAGTCAGTGTGTGTGAGTCAGTGTGTGTGTGTCAGTGTGTGTGAGTCAGTTTGTCTGTGTGTCAGTGTGTATGAGTCAGTGTCTGTGTGAGTCAGTGTGTGTGAGTCAGTGTGTGTGTGTCAGTGCGTGCGAGTCAGTGTCTGTGTGAGTCAGTGTGTGCGTGTCAGTGTGTGTGAGTCAGTGTGTGTGAGAGTGTGTGCGTGTCAGTGTGTGTGAGTCAGATTGTGTGTGTCAGTGTGTGTGAGTCAGTGTGTGTGTGTCAGTGTGTGTGAGTCAGTGTGTGTGCGTCAGTGTGTGTGAGTCAGTGTGTGTGCGTCAGTGTGTGTGAGTCAGTGTCTGTGTCAGTCAGTGTCTGTGTGAGTCAGTGTGTGTGAGTCAGTGTGTGTGTGTCAGTGTGTGTGGGTCAGTGTGTGAGTCAGTGTGTGTGAGTCAGTGTGTGTGTGTCAGTGTGGGTGTGTCAGTGTGTGTGTCAGCATGTGTGTGTCAGTGTGTGAGTCTGTGTGTGTGAGTCAGTGAGTGTGAGGCAGAGTACGTGTGTCAGTTAGTGTGTGTCAGAGTGTGTGTGTCAGCGTGTGTGTGTGTCAGAATGTGTGAGTCAGATGGTGTATGTGAGTATATGTGTGTCAGAGTGTATGAGTCAGTGTGTGTGAGTCAGTGTGGGTGTGTCAGTGTGTGTATGTCAGAGTGTGTGAGTCAGTGTGTGTGAGTCAGAGTGTGTGTATCAGTGTCTGTGTGTCAGAGAGTGTGAATCAGTGTGTGTGAGTCAGTGTGCGTGTGTCAGTGTCTCTGTGAGTCAGTCTCTGTGTCAGTGTCTGTGATTCAGTGTGTGTGAGTCAGTGTGAGTGTGTCAGTGTCTCCGTGAGTCAGTGTCTGTGTGTAAGTGTGTGTGTGACAGTGTCTGTGTCAGTCAGTGTGTGTGAGTCAGTGTGTGTGAGTCAGTGTGTGTGAGTCAGTGTCTCCGTGAGTCAGTGTGTGTGTGTAAGTGTGTGTGTGACAGTGTCTGTGTCAGTCAGTGTGTGTGAGTCAGTGTGTGTGTCAGTGTGTGTGAGTCAGTGTTTGTGAGTCAGTGTGTGTGTGTCAGAGTGTGTATGTTAGTGTGTGTGTGTCAGAGTGTGTGTGTCAGTGTGTGTCTGTCAGAGTGCGTGAGTCAGTGTCTGTGTGAGTCAGTGTGTATGTGTCAGAGTGTGTGAGTCAGTGTGTGTGAGTCAGAGTGTGTGTATCAGTGTCTGTGTGTCAGAGTGTGTGAGTCAGTGTGTGTGAGTCAGTGTGTGTTTCTCAGTGTGTGTGTGTAAGTGCGTGTGTGACAGTGTCTGTGTGAGTCAGTGTGTGTGAGTCAGTTTCAGTGTGATTCAGTGTGAGTGAGTCAGTGTGTGAGTCAGTGTGTGTGTGTCAGTGTGTGTGTGTCAGTGTGTGAGTCAGTGTGTGTCAGTCAGTGAGTGTGAGTCAGTGTGTGTGTGTCAGAGTGTGTGTGTCAGTGTGTGTGTGTCAGTGTGTGTGTGTCAGTGTGTGTGTGTCAGAGTGTGTATGTTAGTGTGTGAGTGTCAGAGTGTGTTTGTCAGTGTGTGTGTGTCAGAGTGTGTGACTCAGTTTCTGTGTGAGTGTTAGTGTCTGTGTGAGTCAGTATGTGTGAGTCAGTGTGTGTGTGTCAATGTGTGTGTGTCAGAGTGTGTGAGTGAGTGTGTGTGAGTCAGAATGTGTGTAAAAGTGTCTGTATGTCAGAGTTTGTGAGTCAGTGTGTGTGAGTCAGTGTGTTTGAGTCAGTGCGTGTGAGTCAGTTTGTGTGTGTCAGTGTCTCCTTGAGTCAGTGTGTGTGAGTCAGAGTGTGTGTATCAGTGTCTGTGTGTTAGAGTGTGTGAGTCAGTGTGTGTGAGTCAGTGTGTGTGTGTCAGTGTGTGTGAGTCCGTGTGTGTGCATCAGTGTGTGTGCGTCAGTGTGTGTCAGTCAGTGTGTGTGAGTCAGTGTGTGTGTGTCAGTGTGTGTGTCAGTTTGTCTGTGTGTCAGTGTGTATGAGTCAGTGTCTGTGTGAGTCAGTGTGTGTGAGTCAGTGTCTGTGTGAGTCAGTATGTGTGAATCAGTGTGTGTGTGTCAGTGCGTGCGAGTCAGTGTCTGTGTGAGTCAGTGTGTGCTTGTCAGTGTGTGTGAGTCAGTGTGTGTGAGTCAGTGTGTGCGTGTCAGTGTGCGTGAGTCAGATTGCGTGTGTCAGTGTGTGTGAGTCAGTGTCTGCGTGAGTCAGTGTCTGTGTGAGTCAGTGTGTGTGAGTCAGTGTGTGTGTGTCAGTGTGTGTGTCAGACTGTGTGTGTCAGTGTGTGAGTCAGTGTGTGTGAGTCAGTGTGTGTGTGTCAGTGTGGATGTGTCAGTGTGTGTGTCAGCGTGTGTGTGTCAGTGTGTGAGTCTGTGTGTGTGAGTCAGTGAGTGTGAGGCAGAGTGTGTGTGTCAGTTAGTGTGTGTCAGAGTGTGTGTGTCAGCGTGTGTGTGTGTCAGAATGTGTGTGTCAGTGTGTGCGAGTCAGAGTGTGTATGTCAGTATATGTGTGTCAGAGTGTATGAGTCAGTGTGTGTGAGTCAGTGTGTGTGTATCAGTGTCTGTGTGTCAGTGTGTGTGAGTCAGTGTGCGTGTGTCAGTGTCTCTGTGAGTCAGTGTCTGTGTCAGTGACTGTGATTCAGTGTGTGTGAGTCAGTGTGAGTGTGTCAGTGTGTGTGAGTCAGTGTGTGTGAGTCAGTGTGTGTGAGTCAGTGCGTGTGTGTCAGTGTCTCCGTGAGTCAGTGTGTGTGTGTAAGTGTGTGTGTGACAGTGTCTGTGTCAGTCAGTGTGTGTGAGTCAGTGTGTGTGTCAGTGTGTGTGAGTCAGTGTGTGTGAGTCAGTGTGTGTGTGTCAGAGTGTGTATGTTAGTGTGTGTGTGTCAGAGTGTGTGTGTCAGTGTGTGTCTGTCAGAGTGCGTGAGTCAGTGTCTGTGTGAGTATGTGTCAGAGTGTGTGAGTCAGTGTGTGTGAGTCAGAGTGTGTGTATCAGTGTCTGTGTGTCAGAGTGTGTGAGTCAGTGTGTGTGAGTCAGTGTGTGTTTGTCAGTGTGTGTGTGTAAGTGCGTGTGTGACAGTGTCTGTGTGAGTCAGTGTGTGTGAGTCAGTTTCAGTGTGATTCAGTGTGAGTGAGTCAGTGTGTGAGTCAGTGTGTGTGTGTCAGTGTGTGTGTGTCAGTGTGTGAGTCAGTGTGTGTCAGTCAGTGAGTGTGAGTCAGTGTGTGTGTGTGTCAGTGTGTGTGTGTCAGTGTGTGAGTCAGTGTGTGTCAGTCAGTGAGTGTGTGTCAGTGTGTGTGTGTCAGAGTGTGTGTGTCAGTGTGTGTGTGTCAGTGTGTGTGTGTCAGTGTGTGTGTGTCAGAGTGTGTATGTTAGTGTGTGAGTGTCAGAGTGTGTTTGTCAGTGTGTGTGTGTCAGAGTGTGTGACTCAGTTTCTGTGTGAGTGTTAGTGTCTGTGTGAGTCAGTATGTGTGAGTCAGTGTGTGTGTGTCAATGTGTGTGTGTCAGAGTGTGTGAGTGAGTGTGTGTGAGTCAGAATGTGTGTAAAAGTGTCTGTATGTCAGAGTTTGTGAGTCAGTGTGTGTGAGTCAGTGTGTTTGAGTCAGTGCGTGTGAGTCAGTTTGTGTGTGTCAGTGTCTCCTTGAGTCAGTGTGTGTGAGTCAGTGTGTGAGTCAGTGTGTGTCAGTCAGTGAGTGTGAGTCAGTGTGTGTGTGTGTCAGTGTGTGTGTGTCAGTGTGTGAGTCAGTGTGTGTGTGTCAGTGTGTGTGTGTCAGAGTGTGTATGTTAGTGTGTGTGTGTCAGAGTGTGTGTGTCAGTGTGTGTCTGTCAGAGTGCGTGAGTCAGTGTCTGTGTGAGTCAGTGTGTATGTGTCAGAGTGTGTGAGTCAGTGTGTGTGAGTCAGAGTGTGTGTATCAGTGTCTGTGTGTCAGAGTGTGTGAGTCAGTGTGTGTGAGTCAGTGTGTGTTTGTCAGTGTGTGTGTGTAAGTGCGTGTGTGACAGTGTCTGTGTGAGTCAGTGTGTGTGAGTCAGTTTCAGTGTGATTCAGTGTGAGTGAGTCAGTGTGTGTGAGTCAGCGTGTGTGTTTCAGTGTGTGTGTCAGTGTGTGAGTCAGTGTGTGTCAGTCAGTGAGTGTGAGTCAGTGTGTGTGTGTCAGTGTGTGTGTGTCAGTGTGTGAGTCAGTGTGTGTCAGTCAGTGGGTGTGTGTCAGAGTGTGTGTGTCCGTGTGTGTGTGTCAGTGTGTGTGTGTCAGAGTGTGTGTGTCAGTGTGTGTGTGTCAGAGTGTGTGACTCAGTGTCTGTGTGAGTCAGTATGTGTGAGTCAGTGTGTGTGTGTCAATGTGTGTGTGTCAGAGTGTGTGAGTGAGTGTGTGTGAGTCAGAATGTGTGTATCAGTGTCTGTATGTCAGAGTTTGTGAGTCAGTGTGTGTGAGTCAGTGTGTTTGAGTCAGTGCGTGTGAGTCAGTTTGTGTGTGTCAGTGTCTCCTTGAGTCAGTGTGTGTGAGTCAGAGTGTGTGTATCAGTGTCTGTGTGTTAGAGTGTGTGAGTCAGTGTGTGTGAGTCAGTGTGTGTCTGTCAGTGTGTGTGTAAGTGCGTGTGTGACAGTGTCTGTGTGAGTCAGTGTGTGTGAGTCAGTGTGTGTGAGTCAGTGTGTTTGAGTCAGTGCGTGTGAGTCAGTTTGTGTGTGTCAGTGTCTCCTCGAGTCAGTGTGTGTGAGTCAGAGTGTGTGTATCAGTGTCTGTGTGTTAGAGTGTGTGAGTCAGTGTGTGTGAGTCAGTGTGTGTGTGTCAGTGTGTGAGAGTCCATGTGTGTGCATCAGTGTGTGTGCGTCAGTGTGTGTCAGTCAGTGTGTGTGAGTCAGTGTGTGTGTCAGTGTGTGTGAGTCAGTTTGTCTGTCTGTCAGTGTGTATGAGTCAGTGTCTGTGTGAGTCAGTGTGTGTGAGTCAGTGGCTGTGTGAGTCAGTATGTGTGAATCAGTGTGTGTGTGTCAGTGCGTGCGAGTTAGTGTCTGTGTGAGTCAGTGTGTGCGTGTCAGTGTGTGTGAGTCAGTGTGTGTGAGTCAGTGTGTGCGTGTCAGTGTGTGTGAGTCAGATTGTGTGTGTCAGTGTGTGTGAGTCAGTGTGTGTGCGTCAGTGTGTGTGCGTCAGTGTGTGTGAGTCAGTGTCTGTGTGAGTCAGTGTCTGTGTGAGTCAGTGTGTGTGAGTCAGTGTGTGTGTGTCAGTGTGTGTGTGTCAGTGTGTGAGTCAGTGTGTGTGTGTCAGTCTGTGTGTGTCAGTGTGTGAGTCAGTGTGTGTGTGTCAGTGTGTGTGTCAGTCTGTGTGTGTCAGTGTTTGAGTCAGTGTGTGTGAGTCATTGTGTGTGTGTCAGTGTGGGTGTGTCAGTGTGTGTGTCAGCATGTGTGTGTCAGTGTGTGAGTCTGTGTGTGTGAGTCAGTGAGTGCGAGTCAGAGTGTGTATGTCAGTATATGTGTGTCAGAGTGTATGAGTCAGTGTGTGTGAGTCAGAGTGTGTGTATCAGTGTCTGTGTGTCAGAGTGTGTGAGTCAGTGTGTGTGAGTCAGTGTGCGTGTGTCAGTGTCTCTGTGAGTCAGTGTGTGTGTCAGTGTCTGTGAGTCAGTTTGTGTGCATGTCAGTGTGTATGAGTCAGTGTCTGTGTGTTAGTATGTGTGTGTCAGTGTGTGTGTGTCAGTGTGTGTGAGTCAGTGTGTGTGCGTCAGTGTGTGTGAGTCAGTGTGTGTGTGTCAGTGTGTGCGAGTCAGTGTCTGTGTGAGACAGTGTGTGCGTGTCAGTGTGTGTGAGTCAGTGTGTGTGAGTCAGTGTGTGCGTGTCAGTGTGTGTGAGTCAGATTGCATGTGTCAGTGTGTGTGAGTCAGTGTCTGCGTGAGTCAGTGTCTGTGTGAGTCAGTGTGTGTAAGTCAGTGTGTGTGTGTCAGTGTGTGTGAGTTAGTGTGTGTGTGTCAGTGCGTGTGAGTCAGTTTGTGTGTGTCAGTGTGTTTCATTGTGTGTGAGTCAGTGTCTGTGTGAGTCAGTGTCTATGTGAGTCAGTGTTGTGAGTCAGTGCGTGTGAGTTAGTGTGTGAGTGTCAGTGTGTGTGTGTCAGTGTGTGAGTCAGTGTCTGTGTGAGTGTCAGTGTCTGTGTGACTGTCAGTGTCTGTGTGAGTCAGTATGTGTGAGTCAGTGTGTATGTGTCAGTGTGTGCGTGTCAGTTTCTGTGTGAGTCAGTGTGTGTGAGTCAGCGTCTGTAATTCAGTGTGTGTGCGGCAGTGTGTGTCCGTGTGTGTGAGTCAGTGTCTGTGTGATTCAGTGTATATGTGAGTCAGTGTGTGTGAGTCAGTGCGTGTGAGTCAGTTAGTGTGTGTCAGAGTGTGTGTGTCAGTGTGTGTGTGTGTCAGTGTGTGAGTCAGTGTGTGTGAGTCAGAGTGTGTAGGTCAGTATATGTGTGTCAGACTTTGTGAGTCAGTGTGTGTGAGTCAGTGTGTGTAGGTCAGTGTGTGTGTGTCAGTGTGTGTGAGTTAGTGTGTGTGTGTCAGTGCGTGTGAGTCAGTTTGTGTGTGTCAGTGTGTTTCATTGTGTGTGAGTCAGTGTCTGTGTGAGTCAGTGTCTATGTGAGTCAGTGTTGTGAGTCAGTGCGTGTGAGTTAGTGTGTGAGTGTCAGTGTGTGTGTGTCAGTGTGTGAGTCTGTGTGAGTGAGTCAGTGTCTATGTGAGTCAGTGTGTGTGAGTCAGTGCGTTTGAGTCAGTTAGTGTGTGTCAGAGTGTGTGTGTGTCAGTGTGTGTGTGTGTCAGAATGTGTGTGTCAGTGTGTGTGATTCAGTGTGTGTGAGTCAATGTGTGTGTGTCAGTGTGTGTGAGTCAGTGTGTGTGACTCAGTGCGTGTGAGTCAGTGTGTGGGTGTCAGTGTCTCCATGAGACAGTGTGTGTGTGTAAGTGTGTGTGTGACAGTGTCTGTGTGAGTCAGTGTGTGTGAGTCAGTGTGTGTGAGTCAGTGTGTGTGAGTCTGTGTGTGTGTCAGTGTGTGTGAGTCAGTTTCAGTGCGATTCAGTGTGAGTGAGTCAGTATGTGTGAGTCAGTGTGTGTGTCAGTTTATGTGTGTCAGTGAGTGAGTCAGTGTGTGTCAGTTAGTGTGTGTCATGGTGTGTGTGTCAGTGTGTGTGTGTGTCAGAATGTGTGTGTCAGTGTGTGTTAGTCAGAGTGTGTATGTCAGTATATGTCTGGCAGAATGTGTCAGTCAGTGTGTGTGAATCAGAGTGTGTGTGTCAGTCTGTGTGTGTCAGAGTGTGTGTGTCAGAGTTTGTGTGTCAGTGTGTGTGTGTCAGTGTGTGTGAGTCAGTGTGTGTGTGTCAGAGTGTGTATGTTAGTGTGTGTGTGTCAGAGTGTGTGTGTCAGTGTGTGTGTGTCATAGTGTTTGAGTCAGTGTCTGTGTGAGTGTCAGTGTCTGTGTGAGTCAGTATGTGTGAGTCAGTGTGTGTGTCAGTGTGTGCGTGTCAGTTTCTGTGTGAGTCAGTGTGTGTAAGTCATGTGTGCGTGTGTCAGTGCGTGTGAGTCAGTTTGTGTGTGTCAGTGTGTCATTGTGTGTGAGTCAGCGTCTGCGTGAGTCAGTGTCTATGTGAGTCAGTGTGTGTGAGTCAGTGTGTGTGAGTCAGTGTGTGTGTGTCAGTGTGTGTGTATCAGTGTGTGAGTCTGTGTGTGTAAGTCCGTGCGTGTGAGTCAGAGTGTGTGTGTCAGTGTGTGTGTGTCAGAGTGTGTGCATCAGTGTGTGTGAGTCAGAATGTGTGTCAGTTAGTGTGTGTCAGAGTGTGTGTCTCAGAGGGTGTGTGTGTCAGAATTTGTGTGTCAGTGTGTGTTAGTCAGAGTGTGTATGTCAGTATATGTCTGTCAGAATGTATCAGTCAGTGTGTGTGAATCAGTGTGTGTGTGTCAGTCTGTGTGTGTCAGAGTGTGTGTGTCAGAGTTTGTGTGTCAGTGTGTGTGTGTCAGTGTGTGTGAGTCAGTGAGTGTGTGTCCGAGTGTGTATGTTAGTGTGTGTGTCAGAGTGTATGTCAGTGTGTGTGTGTCATAGTGTGTGAGTCAGTGTCTGTGTGACTGTCAGTGTCTGTATGAATCAGTATGTGTGAGTCAGTGTGTGTGTGTCAGTGTGTGCGTGTCAGTTTCTGTGTGAGTCAGTGTGTGTGAGTCAGCGTGTGTAAGTCAGTGTGTGTGTGTCAGTGTTTGTGAGTTAGTATGTGTGTGTCAGTGTGTGTGAGTCAGTTTGTGTGCGGCAGTGTGTGTCCGTGTGTGTGAGTCAGTGTCTGTGTGAGTCAGTGTATATGTGAGTCAGTGTGTGTGAGTCAGTGCGTGTGAGTCAGTGTTTGTGTGTCAGTGTGTGTGAGTCAGTTTGTGCGCGGCAGTGTGTGTCCGTGTGTGTGAGTCAGTGTCTGTGTGAGTCAGTGTATATGTGAGTCAGTGTGTGTGAGTCAGTATGTGTGAGTCAGTGTGTGTGTGTGTCAGTGTGTGAGTCAGTGTGTGTGAGTGAGAGAGTGTAGGTCAATATATGTGTGTCAGATTGTGTGAATCAGTGTGTGTGAGTCAGAGTGTGTGTGTCAGAGTCTGTGAGTCAGTGTGTGTGAGTCAGAGTGTGTGTGTCAGAGTTTGTGTGTCAGTGTGTGTTTGTCAGAATGTGTGTGTCAGTTTGTCTGAGTCAGAGTGTGAGTGTCAGTGTTTGTTTGTCAGAGAGTGTGTGTCAGTCTGTGTGTTTCAGAGTGTGTGTGTCAGTGTGTGTGAGTCAGAGTGTGTAGGTCAGTGAGTCTGAGTCAGCGTGTGAGTGTCAGTGTGTGTTTGTCAGAGAATGTCTGTCAGAGACTGTGTTTCAGAGTGTGTGTGTCAGTGTGTGTGAGTCAGAGTGTGTGTGTCAGTGTGAGTGAGTCAGAGTGTGTGTGTCAGTTAGTGTGTGTCAGAGTGTGTGTGTCAGTGTGTGTTTGTCAGTGTGTGTGTCAGTGTGTGTGATTCAGTGTGTGTGCGTCAGTGTGTGTGAGTCAGTGTGTGTAAGTCATGTGTGTGTGTGTCAGTGCGTGTGAGTCAGTTTGTGTGTGTCAGTGTGTCATTGTGTGTGAGTCAGCGTCTGCGTGAGTCAGTGTCTATGTGAGTCAGTGTGTGTGAGTCAGTGTGTGTGAGTCAGTGTGTGTGTGTCAGTGTGTGTGTATCAGTGTGTGAGTCTGTGTGTGTAAGTCCGTGCGTGTGAGTCAGAGTGTGTGTGTCAGTGTGTGTGTGTCAGAGTGTGTGCGTCAGTGTGTGTGAGTCAGAATGTGTGTCAGTTAGTGTGTGTCAGAGTGTGTGTCTCAGAGGGTGTGTGTGTCAGAATTTGTGTGTCAGTGTGTGTTAGTCAGAGTGTGTATGTCAGTATATGTCTGTCAGAATGTATCAGTCAGTGTGTGTGAATCAGTGTGTGTGTGTCAGTCTGTGTGTGTCAGAGTGTGTGTGTCAGAGTTTGTGTGTCAGTGTGTGTGTGTCAGTGTGTGTGAGTCAGTGAGTGTGTGTCCGAGTGTGTATGTTAGTGTGTGTGTCAGAGTGTATGTCAGTGTGTGTGTGTCATAGTGTGTGAGTCAGTGTCTGTGTGACTGTCAGTGTCTGTATGAATCAGTATGTGTGAGTCAGTGTGTGTGTGTCAGTGTGTGCGTGTCAGTTTCTGTGTGAGTCAGTGTGTGTGAGTCAGCATGTGTAAGTCAGTGTGTGTGTGTCAGTGTTTGTGAGTTAGTATGTGTGTGTCAGTGTGTGTGAGTCAGTTTGTGTGCGGCAGTGTGTGTCCGTGTGTGTGAGTCAGTGTCTGTGTGAGTCAGTGTATATGTGAGTCAGTGTGTGTGAGTCAGTGCGTGTGAGTCAGTGTTTGTGTGTCAGTGTGTGTGAGTCAGTTTGTGCGCGGCAGTGTGTGTCCGTGTGTGTGAGTCAGTGTCTGTGTGAGTCAGTGTATATGTGAGTCAGTGTGTGTGAGTCAGTATGTGTGAGTCAGTGTGTGTGTGTGTCAGTGTGTGAGTCAGTGTGTGTGAGTGAGAGAGTGTAGGTCAATATATGTGTGTCAGATTGTGTGAATCAGTGTGTGTGAGTCAGAGTGTGTGTGTCAGAGTCTGTGAGTCAGTGTGTGTGAGTCAGAGTGTGTGTGTCAGAGTTTGTGTGTCAGTGTGTGTTTGTCAGAATGTGTGTGTCAGTTTGTCTGAGTCAGAGTGTGAGTGTCAGTGTTTGTTTGTCAGAGAGTGTGTGTCAGTCTGTGTGTTTCAGAGTGTGTGTGTCAGTGTGTGTGAGTCAGAGTGTGTAGGTCAGTGAGTCTGAGTCAGCGTGTGAGTGTCAGTGTGTGTTTGTCAGAGAATGTCTGTCAGAGACTGTGTTTCAGAGTGTGTGTGTCAGTGTGTGTGAGTCAGAGTGTGTGTGTCAGTGTGTGTGAGTCAGAGTGTGTGTGTCAGTTAGTGTGTGTCAGAGTGTGTGTGTCAGTGTGTGTTTGTCAGTGTGTGTGTCAGTGTGTGTGATTCAGTGTGTGTGCGTCAGTGTGTGTGAGTCAGTGCGTGTGAGTCAGTGTGTGTGTGTCAGTGTCACCGTGAGACAGTGTGTGTGTGTAAGTGTGTATGTGAGTCAGTGTGTGTGAGTCTGTGTGTGTGTCAGTGTGTGTGTCAGTTTCTGTGCGATTCAGTGTGAGTGAGTCAATGTGTGAGACAGTGTGTGTGTGTCAGTGTGTGTTTGTCAGTGTATGAGTCAGTCTGTGTCAGTCAGTGAGTGTGAGTCAGAGTGTGTGTGTCAGTGTGTGTGTGTCAGAGTGTGTGCGTCAGTGTGTGTGAGTCCCAATGTGTGTCAGTTAGTGTGTGTCAGAGTGTGTGTGTCAGAGTGTCTGTGTGTCAGAATGTGTGTGTCAGTGTGTGTTAGTCAGAGTGCGTATGTCAGTATATGTTTGTGAGAATGTGTCAGTCAGTGTGTGTGAATCAGAGTGTGTGTGTCAGTCTGTGTGTGTCAGAGTGTGTGTGTCAGAGTTTGTGTGTCAGTGTGTGTGTGTCAGTGTGTGCGTGTCAGTTTCTGTGTGAGTCAGTGTGTGTGAGTCAGTGTGTGGTAAGTCAGTGTGTGTGTGTCAGTGTGTGTGAGTTAGTGTGTGTGTGTCAGTGTGTGTGAGTCAGATTGTGTGCGTCAGTGTGTGTCAGTGTGTGTGTGTCAGTGTGTGAGTCAGTGAGTGTCAGTAAGTGAGTGTGAGTCAGAGTGTGTGTGTCAGTGTGTGTGTGTCAGAGTGTGTGCGTCAGTGTGTGTGAGTCAGAATGTGTGTCAGTTAGTGTGTGTGTCAGTGTGTGTGTGTGTCAGAATGTGTGTGTCAGTGTGTGTTAGTCAGAGTGTGTATGTCAGTATATGTCTGTCAGAATGTGTCAGTCAGTGTGTGTGTCAGTGTGTGTGTGTCAGTCTGTGTGTGTCAGAGTGTGTATGTTAGTGTGTGTGTGTCAGAGTGTGTGTGTCAGTGTGTGTGTGTCAGTGTGTGTGTGTCATAGTGTGTGAGTCAGTGTCTGTCTGAGGTTCAGTGTCTGTGTGAGTCAGTATGTGTGAGTCAGTGTGTGTGTGTCAGTGTGTGCGTGTCAGTTTCTGTGTGAGTCAGTGTGTGTGATTCAGTGCGTGTGAGTCAGTGTGTGTGTGTCAGTGTCTCCATGAGTCAGTGTGTGTGTGTAAGTGTGTGTGTGAGAGTGTCTGTGTGAGTCAGTGTGTGTGTGTCAATGTCTGTGAGTCAGTGTGTGTGTGTCAGAGTGTTTGTGTTAGTGTGTGTGTGTCAGAGTGTGTGTGTCAGTGTGTGTGACTTATTGTGTTTGTGTCAGTGTGTGTGAATCAGAGTGTGTGTGTCAGTCTGTGTGTGTCCGAGTGTGTGTGTCAGAGTTTGTGTGTCAGTTTGTGTGTGACAGTGTGTGTGAGTCAGTGTGTGTGTGTCAGACTCTGTATGTTAGTGTGTTGTGTCAGAGTGTGTGTGTCAGTGTGCGTGTGTCATAGTGTGTGAGTCAGTGTCTGTGTGAGTGTCAGTGTCTGTGTGAGTCAGTGTGTGTGAATCAGTGTGTGTGTGTCAGTGTGTGCATGTCAGATTCTGTGTGAGTCAGTGTGTGTGTGTCAGAGTGTGTGTGTCAGTGTGTGTGAGTCACTGTCTGTGTGAGTCAGTGTCTATGTGAGTCAGTGTGTGAGAGTCACTGCGTGTGAGTCAGTGTGGGTGTGTCAGTGTGTGTGTCAGTCTGTGTGTGTCAGTGTGTGAGTCATTGTGTGTGAGTCAGTGAGTGTGAGTCAGAGTGTGTGTGTCAGTATGTGTGTGTGTGTGTCAGAGTGTGTGTGTCAGTTAGTGTGTGTCAGAGTGTGTGTGTCAGAATGTGGGTGTCAGTGTGTGTGATTCAGTGTGTGTGAGTCAGTGTGTGTGTGTCAGTGAGTGAGTCAGTTTGTGTGAGTCAGTGCATGTGAGTCAGTGTGTGTGTGTCAGTGTCTCCGTGAGTCAGTGTGTGTGTGTAAGTGTGTGTGTGACAGTGTCTGTGTGAGTCAGTGTGTGTGTGTCAGTGTGTGTGAGTCAGTGTGTGTCTGTCAGAGTGTGTATGTTAGTGTGTGTGTGTCAGAGTGTGTGTGTCAGTGTGTGTGTGTCATAGTGTGTGAGTCAGTGTCTGTTTGAGTGTCAGTATCTGTGTGAGTCAGTATGTGTGAGTCAGTGTGTGTGTGGCAGTGTGTGCATGTCAGTTTCTATGTGAGTCAGTGTGTGTGAGTCAGTGTGTGTAAGTCAGTGTGTGTGTGTCAGTGTGTGTGACTTATTATGTGTGTGTCAGTGTGTGTGAGTCAGTTTGTGTGCGTCAGTGTGTGCCAGTGTTTGTGAGTCAGTGTCTGTGTGAGTCAGTGTCAATGTGAGTCAGTGTGTGTGAGTCAGTGCGTGTGAGTCAGTTAGTGTGTGTCAGTGCGTGTGAGTCAGTGTGTGTGTGTCAGAGTGTGTGTGTCAGTGTGTGTGAGTCACTGTCTGTGTGAGTCAGTGTCTAGGTGAGTCAGTGTGTGAGAGTCACTGCATGTGAGTCAGTGTGGGTGTGTCAGTGTGTATGTCAGTCTGTGTGTGTCAGTGTGTGAGTCATTGTGTGTGAGTCAGTGAGTGTGAGTCAAAGTGTGTGTATCAGTGTGTGTGTGTGCCAGAGTGTGTATGTCAGTGTGTGTGTTAGTGTGTCAGAGTGTGTGTGTCAGTTAGTGCGTGTCAGAGTGTGTGTGTCAGTGTGTGTGGGTGTCAGAATGTGGGTGCCAGTGTGTGTGATTCAGTGTGTGTGAGTCAGTGTGTGTGTGTCAGTGTGTGTGAGTCAGTGTGTGTGAGTCAGTGCGTGTGAGTCAGTGTGTGAGTGTCAGTGTCTCCATGAGTCAGTGTGTGTGTGTAAGTGTGTGTGTGACAGTGTCTGTGTGAGTCAGTGTGTGTGTGTCAGTGTGTGTGAGTCGGTGTGTGTCTGTCAGAGTGTGTATGTTTGTGTTTGTGTGTCACAGTGTGTGTGTCAGTGTGTGTGTGTCATAGTATGTGTGTCAGTGTCTGTGTGAGTGTCAGTGTCTGTGTGAGTCAGTATGTGTGAGTCAGTGTGTGTGTGGCAGTGTGTGCGTGTCAGTTTCTGTGTGAGTCAGTGTGTGTGAGTCAGTGTGTGTAAGTCAGTGTGTGTGTGTCAGTGTGTGTGACTTATTGTGTGTGTGTCAGTGTGTGTGAGTCAGTTTGTGTGCGTCAGTGTGTGTCAGTGTGTGTGAGTCAGTGTCTGTGTGAGTCAGTGTCAATGTGAGTCAGTGTGTGTGAGTCAGTGCGTGTGAGTCAGTTAGGGTGTGTCAGTGCGTGTGAGTCAGTGTGTGTGTGTGTAAGTGTGTGTGTGACAGTGTCTGTGTGAGTCAGGGTGTGTGAGTCAGTGTTTGTGAGTCAGTGTGTGTGAGTCTGTGTGTGTGTCAGTGTGTGTGAGTCAGTTTCAGTGTGATTCAGTGTGAGTGAGTCAGTGTGTGTGAGTCTGTGTGTGTGTCAGTGTGTGTGAGTCAGTTTCAGTGTGAGTCAGTGTGTGTGAGTCAGTGCGTGTGAGTCAGTGCGGGGGTGTCAGTGTGTGTGTCAGTGTTTGTGTGTCAGTGTGTGTGTCAGTGTGTGTGTGTCAGTGTGTGAGTCAGTTTCAGTGTGATTCAGTGTGAGTGAGTCAGTGTGTGTGAGTCAGTGTGTGTGTGTCAGTGTGTGTGTGTTAGAGTGTGTGCGTCAGTGTGTGTTAGTCAGAGTGTGTATGTCAGTATATGTCTGTCAGAATGTGTCAGTCAGTGTGTGTGAATCAGAGTGTGTGTGTCAGTCTGTGTGTCAGAGTGTGTGTGTTAGAGTTTGTGTGTCAGTGTGTGTGTGTCAGTGTGTGCGAGTCAGTGTGTGTGTGTCAGTGTGTGCGTGTCAGTTTCTGTGTGAGTCAGTGTGTGTGAGTCAGTGCGTGTGAGTCAGTGTGTGTGTGTCAGTGTCTCCATGAGTCAGTGTGTGTGTGTAAGTGTGTGTGTGACAGTGTCTGTGTGAGTCAGTGTGTGTGTGTCAGTGTCTGTGAGTCAGTATATGTGTGTCAGATTGTGTGAGTCAGAGTGTGTGTGTCAGTGTGTGTGTGTCAGAGTGTGTGAGTCAGAGTGTGTGTGTCAGTGTGTGTGTGTCAGAGTGTGTGAGTCAGTGTGTGTGAGTCAGAGTGTGTGTGCGTCAGAGTTTGTGTGTCAGTGTGTGTGTGTCAGAGTGTGTGTGTCAGTGTGTGTTTGTCAGAGAGTGTGTGTCAGTGTGTGTGTGTCAGAGAGTGTGTGTCAGAAAGTGTGTTTCAGAGTGTGTGTGTCTGTGTGTGTGAGTCAGAGTGTTTGTGTCAGTGTGTGTGTGTCAGTGTGTGTGAGTCAGTGTGTGTGAGTCAGTGTGTGTGAGTCAGAGTGTGTGTGTCAGTGTGTGTGTGTCAGTGTGTGTGTGTCAGTGTGTGTCTGTCAGAGTGTGTGAGTCAGTGTGTGTGAGTCAAAGTGTGTGTGTCAGTGTGTGAGTGTCAGTGTGTGTGAGTCAGTGTTTGTGTGTCAGAGTGTGAGTGTCAGAGTGTGTGTGTCAGAGAGTGTGAGTCAGTGTGTGTGAGTCAGTGTGTGTGTGTCAGAGTGTGTGTGTCAGAGTGTGTGTGTCAGTGTGTATGTTTCAGAGTGTGTGCGTCAGTGTGTGCGAGTCAGTCTGTGTGAATCAGTGTGTTAGTCAGAGTGTGTGTGTCAGTGTGTGTGAGTCAGTGTGTGAGTCAGAGTGTGTGTGTCAGAGTGTGTGCATCAGTGTGTGTGCGTCAGAGTGTGTGCCTCAATGTGTGTGAGTTAGCGTGAGTGAGTCAGTGTGTGTGAGTCAGAGTGTGTGTGTCAGAGTGTGTGTGTCAGAGTGTGAGTCAGTGTGTGTGAGTCAGTGTCTGTGAGTCAGTGTGTTTGTGTCAGTGTGTGTGAGTCAGTGTGTGTGAGTCAGTGTGTGTGAGTCAGAGTGTGTGTATCAGTGTGTGTGTATCAGTGTGTGTGTGTCAGAGTGTGTGAGTCAGTGTGTGTGAGTCAAAGTGTGTGTGTCAGTGTGTGAGTGTCAGTGTGTGTGAGTCAGTGTTTGTGTGTCAGAGTGTGAGTGTCAGAGTGTGTGTGTCAGAGTGTGTGAGTCAGTGTGTGTGAGTCAGAGTGTGTGTGTCAGAGTGTGTGTGTCAGAGTGTGTGTGTCATTGTGTGTTTCAGAGTGTGTGCGTCAGAGTGTGTGAGTCAGTCTGTGTGAGTCAGTGTGTTAGTCAGAGTGTGTATGTCAGTGTGTGTGAGTCACTGTGTGAGTCAGAGTGTGTGTGTCAGAGTGTGTGCGTCAGTGTGTGTGCGTCAGAGTGTGTGCGTCAGAGTGTGTGCCTCAGTGTGTGTGAGTTAGCGTGAGTGAGTCAGTGTGTGTGAGTCAGAGTGTGTGTGTCAGAGTGTGTGTGTCAGTGTCTGTGAGTCAGTGTGTGTGAGTCAGTGTGTATGAGTGTCAGTGTGTGTGAGTCAGTATGTGTGAGTCAGTGTGAGTGGGTCAGTGTGTCTGTGTGAGTCAGTGTGTTTGTGTCAGTGTGTGTGAGCCAGTGTGTGTGTCAGTGTCTGTGTCTGTGTGAGTCAGTGTGTGTGTGTCAGTTTGTGTGAGTCAGTGTGCATGTGTCAATGTGTGATCCTGTGTCTGGGTGTCAGTGTGTGTATGTGTCAGAGTGTGTGAATCAGTGTGTGTGAGTCAGTGTGAGTGAGTCAGTGTGTGTGAGTCAGTGTGTGTGTGTCAGTGTGTTTGAGCCAGTGTGTTTGAGACAGTGACTCTCTGAGTCACTGTGTGTGAATGTCAGTGACTCTGTGAGTCAATGTGTGTGATTCAGTGTGTGTGTCAGTGTCTGTGTGTCAGTGTGTGTTTGTCAGTGTGTGTGAGTCAATGTGTGTGAGTCAGTGTGTGTGTGTCAGTGTGTGTCTGTCAGAGTGTGTGAGTCAGTGTGTGTGAGTCAAAGTGTGTGTGTCAGTGTGTGAGTGTCAGTGTGTGTGAGTCAGTGTTTGTGTGTGAGAGTGTGAGTGTCAGAGTGTGTGTGTCAGAGTGTGTGAATCAGTGTGTGTGAGTCAGTGTGAGTGAGTCAATGTGTGTGTGTCAGTGTGTGTGTGTCAGTGTGTATGAGTCAGTGTGTGTGTGTCAGTGTGTGTGAGTCAGTGTGTGTGAGTCAGTGTGTGTGAGTCAGTCTTTGTGGGTCAGTGGGTGTGTGTCAGTGTCTGTGTGTCAGTGTGTGTGAGTCAGTGTGTGTGAGTCAGTGTGTGTATCAGTTTGTGTGAGCCAATGTGTGTGTGTCAGTGTGTGTGAGCCAGTTTGTGTGTGTTAGTGTCTCGGTGAGTCAGTGTGTGTGAGTCAGTGTGTGTGAGTCAGTGGTTGTGCATGTGTCAGTGTGTATCAGTGTGTGTGCGTCAGTCTCTGTGTGAGTCAGTGTCTGTGAGTCAGTGTGTGTGTGTCGTGTGTGTGTGTTAGTATCGCTGTGAGTAAGTGTGTGTGAGTCAGTATGTGTGTGTCAGTGTGTGCTAGTCAGTGTGTGTGAGTCAGTGTGTGTGAGTCAATGTGTGTGTGTCAGTGTGTGCGAGTCAATGTGTATGTGTCAGTGTCTCTGTGAGTCAGTGTGTGTGTGTCAGTGTCTGTGAGTCCGTGTGTGTGAGTCAGTGTTTGTGAGTATGTGTGTGTGTATCAGTGTGTGTGTGTCAGTGTGTGTGAGTCAGTGTGTGTTTGAGAGTCAGTGTGTTTGTCAGTGTGTGTGTGTCAGTGACTCTGTGAGTCAATGTGTGTGAGTCAGTGTGTGTGTGTCAGTGTATGTGTGTCAGTGTGTGTGTGTCAGCGTGTGTGAATAATTGTGTGTGAATCAGTTTGTATGAGTCAGTGTGTGTCAGTCAGTGTGTGTGAGCCAGTGTGTGTAAGTCAGTGTTAATGTGTCAGTGTCTGTGTGAGTCTGTGTGTTTGTGTCAGTGTGTGTGAGCCAGTGTGTGAGTCAGTGTGAGTGAGTCAGTGTGTGTGAGTCAGTGTGTGTGTGTCAGTGTGTTTGAGTCAGTGTGTTTGAGTCAGTGACTCTCTGAGTTACTGAGTGTGTATGTCAGTGACTCTGTGAGTCAATGTGTGTGAGTCAGTGTGTGTGTCAGTGTCTGTGTGTCAGTGTGTGTTTGTCAGCGTGTGTGAATCAGTGTGTGTGAGACAGTGTGTGTGTGTTGTTGTTTGTGTCTCTGTGTGTGAGTGTCAGTGTGTGAGAGTCAGTGTGTGTGAGACAGTGTGTGTGTGTCAGTGTGTGTGAATCATTGTGTGTGAATCAGAGTGAGTGAATAATTGTGTGTGAACCAGTGTGTGTGTCTCAGTGTCTCTGAGAGTCAGTGTGTGTGAGTCAGTGTGTGTGTCAGTTTATGTGAGCCAATGTGTGTGTGTTAGTGTGTGTGAGCCAGTGTGTGTGCGTTAGTGTCTCTGCGAGTCAGTGTGTGCGAGTCAGTGTGTGTGTGTGTCAGTGTGTGTGAGTCAGTTGGTGTGTGTGAGTCAGTGTCTGTCAGTGTGTGTGTGTCAGTGTCGGTGTGAGTCAGTGTCTGTGAGTCAGTGTGTGTATGTCATATGTGTGTGTTAGTGTCTCTATGAGTCAGTGTGTGTGAGTCAGTGTGTATTTGTTAGTGTCTCGGTGAGTCAGTGTGTGTGCATCAGTGTCTGTGAGTCAGTGTGTGTGAGTCAGTGTGTGTGAGTCAGTCTTTGTGAGTCAGTGTGTGTGTGTCAGTGTGTGTGTGTCAGTGTGTATGAGTCAGTGTGTGTGTGACAGTGGGTGTGTGTCAGTGTGTGTGTGTCAGTGTCTGTGTGAGTCAGTATCCGTGAGTCAGTGTGTGTATGCCGTATGTGTGTGTTAGTGTCTCTGTGAGTCAGTGTGTGTGAGTCAGTGTGTGTGTGTCAGTGTGTGTGTGTCAGTGTGTTTTTGTCAGTGTCTCTGTGAGTCAGTGTGTGTGTCAGTATCTGTGAGTCAGTGTGTGTGAGTCAGTGTGTGTGAGTCAATCTTTGTGAGTCAATGTGTGTGTGTCAGTGTGTGTCTGTCAGAGTGTGTGAGTCAGTGTGTGTGAGTCAAAGTGTGTGTGTCAGTGTGTGAGTGTCAGTGTGTGTGAGTCAGTGTTTGTGTGTGAGAGTGTGAGTGTCAGAGTGTGTGTGTCAGAGTGTGTGTGTCAGAGTGTGTGTGTCAGAGTGTGTGAGTCAGTGTGTGTGAGTCAGTGTGTGTGAGTCAGTGTGTGTGTGTCAGTGTCTGTGAGTCAGTGTGTGTGAGTCAGTGTGTATGAGTGTCAGTGTCTGTGAGTCAGTGTGTATGTGTCAGTTTGTGTGAGTCAGTGTGCATGTGTCAGTGTGTGTCTGTCAGAGTGTGTGAGTCAGTGTGTGTGAGTCAAAGTGTGTGTGTCAGTGTGTGTGTGTCAGTGTGTGTGAGTCAGTGTTTGTGTGTCAGAGTGTGAGTGTCAGAGTGTGTGTGTCAGAGAGTGTGAGTCAGTGTGTGTGAGTCAGTGTGTGTGTGTCAGAGTGTGTGTGTCAGAGTGTGTGTGTCAGTGTGTATGTTTCAGAGTGTGTGCGTCAGTGTGTGCGAGTCAGTCTGTGTGAATCAGTGTGTTAGTCAGAGTGTGTGTGTCAGTGTGTGTGAGTCAGTGTGTGAGTCAGAGTGTGTGTGTCAGAGTGTGTGCATCAGTGTGTGTGCGTCAGAGTGTGTGCCTCAATGTGTGTGAGTTAGCGTGAGTGAGTCAGTGTGTGTGAGTCAGAGTGTGTGTGTCAGAGTGTGTGTGTCAGAGTGTGAGTCAGTGTGTGTGAGTCAGTGTCTGTGAGTCAGTGTGTTTGTGTCAGTGTGTGTGAGTCAGTGTGTGTGAGTCAGTGTGTGTGAGTCAGAGTGTGTGTATCAGTGTGTGTGTATCAGTGTGTGTGTATCAGAGTGTGTGTGTCAGTGTGTGTGTGTCAGTGTGTGTGTATCAGAGTGTGTGTGTCAGAGTGTGTGTGTCAGTGTGTATGTTTCAGAGTGTGTGCGTCAGTGTGTGCGAGTCAGTCTGTGTGAATCAGTGTGTTAGTCAGAGTGTGTGTGTCAGTGTGTGTGAGTCAGTGTGTGAGTCAGAGTGTGTGTGTCAGAGTGTGTGCATCAGTGTGTGTGCGTCAGAGTGTGTGCCTCAATGTGTGTGAGTTAGCGTGAGTGAGTCAGTGTGTGTGAGTCAGAGTGTGTGTGTCAGAGTGTGTGTGTCAGAGTGTGAGTCAGTGTGTGTGAGTCAGTGTCTGTGAGTCAGTGTGTTTGTGTCAGTGTGTGTGAGTCAGTGTGTGTGAGTCAGTGTGTGTGAGTCAGAGTGTGTGTATCAGTGTGTGTGTATCAGTGTGTGTGTATCAGAGTGTGTGTGTCAGTGTGTGTGTGTCAGTGTGTGTGTGTCAGTGTGTGTCTGTCAGAGTGTGTGAGTCAGTGTGTGTGAGTCAAAGTGTGTGTGTCAGTGTGTGAGTGTCAGTGTGTGTGAGTCAGTGTTTGTGTGTCAGAGTGTGAGTGTCAGAGTGTGTGTGTCAGAGTGTGTGAGTCAGAGTGTGTGTGTCAGAGTGTGTGTGTCAGAGTGTGTGTGTCAGTGTGTGTTTCAGAGTGTGTGCGTCAGAGTGTGTGAGTCAGTCTGTGTGAGTCAGTGTGTTAGTCAGAGTGTGTGTGTCAGTGTGTGTGAGTCAGTGTGTGAGTCAGAGTGTGTGTGTCAGAGTGTGTGCGTCAGTGTGTGTGCGTCAGAGTGTGTGCGTCAGAGTGTGTGCCTCAGTGTGTGTGAGTTAGCGTGAGTGAGTCAGTGTGTGTGAGTCAGAGTGTGTGTGTCAGAGTGTGTGTGTCAGTGTCTGTGAGTCAGTGTGTGTGAGTCAGTGTGTATGAGTGTCAGTGTGTGTGAGTCAGTATGTGTGAGTCAGTGTGAGTGGGTCAGTGTGTCTGTGTGAGTCAGTGTGTTTGTGTCAGTGTGTGTGAGCCAGTGTGTGTGTCAGTGTCTGTGTCTGTGTGAGTCAGTGTGTGTGTGTCAGTTTGTGTGAGTCAGTGTGCATGTGTCAATGTGTGATCCTGTGTCTGGGTGTCAGTGTGTGTATGTGTCAGAGTGTGTGAATCAGTGTGTGTGAGTCAGTGTGAGTGAGTCAGTGTGTGTGAGTCAGTGTGTGTGTGTCAGTGTGTTTGAGCCAGTGTGTTTGAGACAGTGTGTTTGAGACAGTGACTCTCTGAGTCACTGTGTGTGAATGTCAGTGACTCTGTGAGTCAATGTGTGTGATTCAGTGTGTGTGTCAGTGTCTGTGTGTCAGTGTGTGTTTGTCAGTGTGTGTGAGTCAATGTGTGTGAGTCAGTGTGTGTGTGTCAGTGTGTGTCTGTCAGAGTGTGTGAGTCAGTGTGTGTGAGTCAAAGTGTGTGTGTCAGTGTGTGAGTGTCAGTGTGTGTGAGTCAGTGTTTGTGTGTGAGAGTGTGAGTGTCAGAGTGTGTGTGTCAGAGTATGTGAGTCAGTGTGTGTGAGTCAGGGTGTGTGTGTCAGAGTGTGTGTGTCAGAGTGTGTGTGTCAGATTGTGTGAGTCAGTGTGTGTGAGTCAGTGTGTGTGAGTCAGTGTGTGTGTGTCAGTGTCTGTGAGTCAGTGTGTGTGAGTCAGTGTGTATGAGTGTCAGTGTCTGTGAGTCAGTATGTGTGAGTCAGTGTGAGTGGGTCAGTGTGTCTGTGTGAGTCAGTGTGTTTGTGTCAGTGTGTGTGAGCCAGTGTGTGTGTCAGTGTCTGTGTCTGTGTGAGTCAGTGTGCGTGTTTCAGTTTGTGTGAGTCAGTGTGCATGTGTCAGTGTGTGATCCTGTGTCTGGGTGTCAGTGTGTGTATGTGTCAGAGTGTGTGAATCAGTGTGTGTGAGTCAGTGTGAGTGAGTCAATGTGTGTGTGTCAGTGTGTGTGTGTCAGTGTGTATGAGTCAGTGTGTGTGTGTCAGTGTGTGTGTGTCAGTGTGTGTGAGTCAGTGTGTATTTGTCAGTGTCTCTGTGAGTCAGTGTGTATGTGTCAGTGTGTGTGAGTCAGTGTGTGTGAGTCAGTGTGTGTGAGTCAGTCTTTGTGAGTCAGTGGGTGTGTGTCAGTGTCTGTGTGTCAGTGTGTGTGAGTCAGTGTGTGTGAGTCAGTGTGTGTATCAGTTTGTGTGAGCCAATGTGTGTGTGTCAGTGTGTGTGAGCCAGTTTGTGTGTGTTAGTGTCTCGGTGAGTCAGTGTGTGTGAGTCAGTGTGTGTGAGTCAGTGGTTGTGTATGTGTCAGTGTGTATCAGTGTGTGTGCGTCAGTCTCTGTGTGAGTCAGTGTCTGTGAGTCAGTGTGTGTGTGTCGTGTGTGTGTGTTAGTATCGCTGTGAGTAAGTGTGCGTGAGTCAGTGTGTGTGTGTCAGTGTGTGTGAGTCAGTGTGTATTTGTCAGTGTCTCTGTGAGTCAGTATGTGTGTGTCAGTGTGTGCTAGTCAGTGTGTGTGAGTCAGTGTGTGTGAGTCAATGTGTGTGTGTCAGTGTGTGCGAGTCAATGTGTATGTGTCAGTGTCTCTGTGAGTCAGTGTGTGTGTGTCAGTGTCTGTGAGTCCGTGTGTGTGAGTCAGTGTTTGTGAGTATGTGTGTGTGTATCAGTGTGTGTGTGTCAGTGTGTGTGAGTCAGTGTGTGTTTGAGAGTCAGTGTGTTTGTCAGTGTGTGTGTGTCAGTGACTCTGTGAGTCAATGTGTGTGAGTCAGTGTGTGTGTGTCAGTGTATGTGTGTCAGTGTGTGTGTGTCAGCGTGTGTGAATAATTGTGTGTGAATCAGTTTGTATGAGTCAGTGTGTGTGAGTCAGTGTGTGTGAGCCAGTGTGTGTAAGTCAGTGTTAATGTGTCAGTGTCTGTGTGAGTCTGTGTGTTTGTGTCAGTGTGTGTGAGCCAGTGTGTGAGTCAGTGTGAGTGAGTCAGTGTGTGTGAGTCAGTGTGTGTGTGTCAGTGTGTTTGAGTCAGTGTGTTTGAGTCAGTGACTCTCTGAGTCACTGTGTGTGTATGTCAGTGACTCTGTGAGTCAATGTGTGTGAGTCAGTGTGTGTGTCAGTGTCTGTGTGTCAGTGTGTGTTTGTCAGCGTGTGTGAATCAGTGTGTGTGAGACAGTGTGTGTGTGTCGTTGTTTGTGTCTCTGTGTGTGAGTGTCAGTGTGTGAGAGTCAGTGTGTGTGAGACAGTGTGTGTGTGTCAGTGTGTGTGAATCATTGTGCGTGAATCAGAGTGTATGAGTGTCAGTGTCTGTGAGTCAGTATGTGTGAGTCAGTGTGAGTGGGTCAGTGTGTCTGTGTGAGTCAGTGTGTTTGTGTCAGTGTGTGTGAGCCAGTGTGTGTGTCAGTGTCTGTGTCTGTGTGAGTCAGTGTGTATGTGTCAGTTTGTGTGAGTCAGTGTGCATGTGTCAGTGTGTGATCCTGTGTCTGGGTGTCAGTGTGTGTATGTGTCAGAGAGTGTGAATCAGTGTGTGTGAATCAGAGTGAGTGAATAAGTGAGTGTGAACCAGTGTGTGTGTCTCAGTGTCTCTGAGAGTCACTGTGTGTGAGTCAGTGTGTGTGTCAGTTTATGTGAGCCAATGTGTGTGTGTTAGTGTGTGTGAGCCAGTGTGTGTGCGTTAGTGTCTCTGCGAGTCAGTGTGTGCGAGTCAGTGTGTATGTGTGTCAGTGTGTGTGAGTCAGTTGGTGTGTGTGAGTCAGTGTCTGTCAGTGTGTGTGTGTCAGTGTCGGTGTGAGTCAGTGTCTGTGAGTCAGTGTGTGTATGTCATATGTGTGTGGTAGTGTCTCTGTGAGTCAGTGTGTGTGAGTCAGTGTGTGTGTGTGTGTCAGTGTGTGTGAGTCAGTGTGTATTTGTTAGTGTCTCAGTGAGTCAGTGTGTGTGCATCAGTGTCTGTGAGTCAGTGTGTGTGAGTCAGTGTGTGTGAGTCAGTCTTTGTGAGTCAGTGTGTGTGTGTCAGTGTGTGTGTGTCAGTGTGTATGAGTCAGTGTGTGTGTGACAGTGGGTGTGTGTCAGTGTGTGTGTGTCAGTGTGTGTGTGAGTCAGTATCCGTGAGTCAGTGTGTGTATGCCGTATGTGTGTGTTAGTGTCTCTGTGAGTCAGTGTGTGTGAGTCAGTGTGTGTGTCAGTGTGTGTGAGTCAGTGTGTGTGAGTCAGTGGTTGTGTATGTGTCAGTGTGTATCAGTGTGTGTGCGTCAGTCTCTGTGTGAGTCAGTGTCTGTGAGTCAGTGTGTGTGTGTCGTGTGTGTGTGTTAGTATCGCTGTGAGTAAGTGTGCGTGAGTCAGTGTGTGTGTGTCAGTGTGTGTGAGTCAGTGTGTATTTGTCAGTGTCTCTGTGAGTCAGTGTGTGTGTGTCAGTGTCTGTGAGTCCGTGTGTGTGAGTCAGTGTTTGTGAGTATGTGTGTGTGTATCAGTGTGTGTGTGTCAGTGTGTGTGAGTCAGTGTGTGTGAGTCAGTGTGTGTTTGAGAGTCAGTGTGTTTGTCAGTGTGTGTGTGTCAGTGACTCTGTGAGTCAATGTGTGTGAGTCAGTGTGTGTGTGTCAGTGTATGTGTGTCAGTGTGTGTGTGTCAGCGTGTGTGAATAATTGTGTGTGAATCAGTTTGTATGAGTCAGTGTGCGTGAGTCAGTGTGTGTGAGCCAGTGTGTGTAAGTCAGTGTTAATGTGTCAGTGTCTGTGTGAGTCTGTGTGTTTGTGTCAGTGTGTGTGAGCCAGTGTGTGAGTCAGTGTGAGTGAGTCAGTGTGTGTGAGTCAGTGTGTGTGTGTCAGTGTGTTTGAGTCAGTGTGTTTGAGTCAGTGACTCTCTGAGTCACTGTGTGTGTATGTCAGTGACTCTGTGAGTCAATGTGTGTGAGTCAGTGTGTGTGTGTGTGTCAGTGTCTGTGTGTCAGTGTGTGTTTGTCAGCGTGTGTGAATCAGTGTGTGTGAGACAGTGTGTGTGTGTTGTTGTTTGTGTCTCTGTGTGTGAGTGTCAGTGTGTGAGAGTTAGTGTGTGTGAGACAGTGTGTGTGTGTCAGTGTGTGTGAATCATTGTGTGTGAATCAGAGTGAGTGAATAAGTGAGTGTGAACCAGTGTGTGTGTCTCAGTGTCTCTGAGAGTCAGTGTGTGTGAGTCAGTGTGTGTGTCAGTTTATTTGAGCCAATGTGTGTGTGTTAGTGTGTGTGAGCCAGTGTGTGTGCGTTAGTGTCTCTGCGAGTCAGTGTGTGCGAGTCAGTGTGTGTGTGTGTCAGTGTGTGTGAGTCAGTTGGTGTGTGTGAGTCAGTGTCTGTCAGTGTGTGTGTGTCAGTGTCGGTGTGAGTCAGTGTCTGTGAGTCAGTATGTGTATGTCATATGTGTGTGTTGTTGTCTCTGTGAGTCAGTGTGTGTGAGTCAGTGTGTGTGTGTGTCAGTGTGTGTGAGTCAGTGTGTATTTGTTAGTGTCTCGGTGAGTCAGTGTGTGTGCATCAGTGTCTGTGAGTCAGTGTGTGTGAGTCAGTGTGTGTGAGTCAGTCTTTGTGAGTCAGTGTGTGTGTCAGTGTGTGTGTGTCAGTGTGTATGAGTCAGTGTGTGTGTGACAGTGGGTGTGTGTCAGTGTGTGTGTGTCAGTGTGTGTGTGAGTCAGTATCCGTGAGTCAGTGTGTGTATGCCGTATGTGTGTGTTAGTGTCTCTGTGAGTCAGTGTGTGTGAGTCAGTGTGTGTGTGTCAGTGTGTGTGAGTCAGTGTGTATTTGTCAGTGTCTCTGTGAGTCAGTGTGTGTGTGTCAGTATCTGTGAGTCAGTGTGTGTGAGTCAGTCTTTGTGAGTCAATGTGTGTGTGTCAGTGTGTGTGTCAGTGTGTATGAGTCAGTGTGTGTGTGTCAGTGTGTGTGTGTCAGTGTGTGTGAGTCAGTGTGTATTTGTCAGTGTCTCTGTGAGTCAGTGTGTGTGTGTCAGTGTCTATGAGTCAGTGTGTGTGAGTCAGTGTGTGTGAGTCAGTCTTTGTGAGTCAGTGGGTGTGTGTCAGTGTCTGTGTGTCAGTGTGTGTGAGTCAGTGTGTGTGAGTCAGTGTGTGTGTCAGTTCGTGTGAGCCAATGTGTGTGTGTCAGTGTGTGTGAGCCAGTTTGTGTGTGTTAGTGTCTCGGTGAGTCAGTGTGTGTGAGTCAGTGTGTGTGAGTCAGTGGTTGTGTATGTGTCAGTGTGTATCAGTGTGTGTGCGTCAGTCTCTGTGTGAGTCAGTGTCTGTGAGTCAGTGTGTGTGTGTCGTGTGTGTGTGTTAGTATCGCTGTGAGTAAGGGTGCGTGAGTCAGTGTGTGTGTGTCAGTGTGTGTGAGTCAGTGTGTATTTGTCAGTGTCTCTGTGAGTCAGTATGTGTGTGTCAGTGTGTGCGAGTCAGTGTGTGTGAGTCAGTGTGTGTGAGTCAATGTGTGTGTGTCAGTGTCTCTGTGAGTCAGTGTGTGTGTGTCAGTGTCTGTGAGTCCGTGTGTGTGAGTCAGTGTTTGTGAGTATGTGTGTGTGTATCAGTGTGTGTGTGTCAGTGTGTGTGAGTCAGTGTGTGTGAGTCAGTGTGTGTTTGACAGTCAGTGTGTTTGTCAGTGTGTGTGTCAGTGACTCTGTGAGTCAATGTGTGTGAGTCAGTGTGTGTGTGTCAGTGTATGTGTGTCAGTGTGTGTGTGTCAGCGTGTGTGAATAATTGTGTGTGAATCAGTTTGTATGAGTCAGTGTGTGTGAGTCAGTGTGTGTGAGCCAGTGTGTGTAAGTCAGTGTTAATGTGTCAGTGTCTGTGTGAGTCTGTGTGTTTGTGTCAGTGTGTGTGAGTCAGTGTGTGTCTCAGTGTCTGTGTGAGTCAGTGTGTGTGTCAGTGTCTGTGATTCAGTGTGTGTCTCAGTGTCTGTGTGAGTCAGTGTGTGTGTGTCAGTGTCTGTGATTCAGTGTGTGTCTCAGTGTGTGTGAGTCAGTGTGAGTGTGTCAGTGTCTCTGTGTGTAAGTGTGTGTGTGTCAGTGTGTGTGAGTCAGTTTGTGTGTGTCAGTGTGTGATCCAGTGTCTATGTGTCAGTGTGTGTGAGTCAGTGTGTGTCTCAGTGTCTGTGAGTCATTGGCTGTGTGTCAGTATCTGTAAGTCACTGTGTGTGAGTCAGTGTGTGTCTCAGTGTTTGTGAGCCAGTGTCTGTGAGTCAGTGTGTGTGAGTCAGTGTGTGTCTCAGTGTCTGTGAGCCAGTGTCTGTGAGTCAGTGTGTGTGAGTCAGCGTGTCTGTGTGTCACTTTGTGTGATCAGTATGTGTGTGTGTCAGTGTCTGCACGTCAGTGTGTGTGTGTCAGAGTGTATGAGTTAGTGTGTGTGAGTCAGTGTGAGTGAGTCAGGGTGTTTGAGTCAGTGTGTGTGCGTCAGTGTGTGTGTCAGTGTCTCTGTGAGTCAGTGTGTGTGAGCCAGCGCGTGGGTCAGTTTCTGTGAGCCAATGTGTGTGTGTCAATGTGTGTGAGCCAGTGTGTGTGTGTTAATGTCTCGGTGAGTCAGTGTTTGTGAGTCAGTGTGTGTGTCTCAGTGTGTGTGTGTTATTATCTCTGTGAGTAAGTGTGTGTGAGTCAGTGTGTGTGTGTCAGTGTGTGTGAGTCAGCGTGTATTTGTCAGTGTCTCTGTGAGTCAGTGTGTGTGTGTCAGTGTGTGCGAGTCAGTGTGTGTGTGTCAGTGTGTGTGTGTCAGTGTGTGTGAGTCAGTGTGTGTCTGTGTCAGTGTGTGTGTGTCAGTGTGTGTGAGTCAGTGTGTGTCTGTCAGTGTCTCTGTGAGTCAGTGTATGTGTGTCAATGTCTGTGAGTCAGTGTGTGTGAGTCAGTGTGTGTGAGTCAGTGTTTGTGTGTCAGTGTGTGCGAGTCAGTGTGTGTGTGTCAGTGTGTGTGTGTCATTGTGTTTGTGACAGTGTGTGTGAGTCAGTGTGTGTGAGTCAGTGTGTGTGAGTCAGCGTGTCTGTGTGTCACTTTGTGTGATCAGTATGTGTGTGTGTCAGTGTCTGCACGTCAGTGTGTGTGTGTCAGAGTGTATGAGTTAGTGTGTGTGAGTCAGTGTGAGTGAGTCAGGGTGTTTGAGTCAGTGTGTGTGCGTCAGTGTGTGTGTCAGTGTCTCTGTGAGTCAGTGTGTGTGAGCCAGCGCGTGGGTCAGTTTCTGTGAGCCAATGTGTGTGTGTCAATGTGTGTGAGCCAGTGTGTGTGTGTTAATGTCTCGGTGAGTCAGTGTTTGTGAGTCAGTGTGTGTGTCTCAGTGTGTGTGTGTTATTATCTCTGTGAGTAAGTGTGTGTGAGTCAGTGTGTGTGTGTCAGTGTGTGTGAGTCAGCGTGTATTTGTCAGTGTCTCTGTGAGTCAGTGTGTGTGTGTCAGTGTGTGCGAGTCAGTGTGTGTGTGTCAGTGTGTGTGTGTCAGTGTGTGTGAGTCAGTGTGTGTCTGTGTCAGTGTGTGTGTGTCAGTGTGTGTGAGTCAGTGTGTGTCTGTCAGTGTCTCTGTGAGTCAGTGTATGTGTGTCAATGTCTGTGAGTCAGTGTGTGTGAGTCAGTGTGTGTGAGTCAGTGTTTGTGTGTCAGTGTGTGCGAGTCAGTGTGTGTGTGTCAGTGTGTGTGTGTCATTGTGTTTGTGACAGTGTGTGTGAGTCAGTGTGTCTGTGAGCCAGTGTGTGTAAGTCAGTGTTAATGTGTCAGTGTCTGTGTGAGTCAGTGTGTTTGTGTCAGTGTGTGTGAGCCAGTGTGTGTCTCAGTGTCTGTGTGAGTCAGTGTGTGTGTCTGTCAGTGTCTGTGATTCAGTGTGTGTGTCAGTGAGTGTGAGTTAGTGTGAGTGTGTCAGTGTCTCTGTGTGTCAGTGTGTGTGTCTCAGCGTGTGTGAGTCAATTTGTGTGTGTCAGTGTGTGATCCAGTGTCTGTGTGTCAGTGTGTGTGAGTCAGTGTGTGTCTCAGTGTCTGTGAGTCATTGGCTGTGTGTCAGTATCTGTAAGTCACTGTGTATGAGTCAGAGTGTATGAGTCAGTGTGTGTGAGCCAGTGTGACTGAGTCAGTGTGTGTGTCAGTGAGTGTGTGTCAGTTTGTTTGAGTCAGTGTATTTCAGTCAGTGACTCAGTAAGTCACTGTGAGTGTGTGTCAGTGACTCTGTGAGTCAATGTGTGTGAGTCAGTGTGTGTGAGTCAGTGTCTGTGTGTCAGTGTGTGTGTGTCAGCGTGTGTCAATAATTATGTGTGGATCAGTCTGTGTGAGTCAGTTTGTGTGAGTCAGTGTGTGTGAGTCAGTGTGTGTCTTTCAGTGTCTGTGTGAGTCAGTGTGTATGTGTCAATGTCTGTGAGTCAGTGTCTGTGTGTCAATGTCTGTGAGTCAGTGTGTGTGAGTCAGTGTGTGCGAGTCAGTGTTTGTGCATCAGGGTGTGTGAGTCAGTGTGTGTGTGTCAGTGTGTGTGTGTCATTGTGTGTGTGACAGTGGGTGTGTGTCAGTGTGTGTGAGTCAGTGTGCGTGAGTCAGTGTGTGTGTGACAGTGGGTGCGTGTCAGTGTGTTTAAGTCAGTGTGAGTGTGTCAGTGTCTGTGAGTAAGTGTGTGTGAGTCATTGTGTCTGTGTGTCACATTGTGTGTGTCAGTGTGCGTGAGTTCAGTGTCTGTGAGTTAATGTGTTTGAGTCAATGTGTGTGAGTCAGTGTCTGTGAGTCAGTGTGTTTGTGTAAGAGTGTGAGTTAGTGTTTGTGAGTCAGTGTGAGTGAGTCAGTGTGTGTGTGTCAGTGAGTGTGTGTCAGAGTGTGTGAGTCAGTGTGTGTGAGTCAGTGTGAGTGAGTCAGTGTGTGTGAGTCAGTGTGAGTGAGTCAGTGTGTGTGAGTCAGTGTGTGTGTGTCAGTGTGTTTGAGTCAGTGTATTTGAGTCAGTGACTCTGTAAGTCACTGTGAGTGTGTGTCAGTGACTCTGTGAGTCAATGTGTGTGACTCAGTGTGTGTGAGTCAGTGTCTGTGTGTCAGTGTGTGTTTGTGAGCATGTGTGAATAATTGTGTGTGAATCAGTCTGTGTGAGTCAGTTTGTGTGAGACAGTGTGTGTGTTTCAGTGTGTGTGAATCATTGTGTGTGAAAATCAGTGTGTGAATAAGTGTGTGTGAACCAGTGCGTGTGTCTCAGTGTCTCTGAGAGTCAGTGTGTGTGAGTCAGTGCGTGTGTCAGTTTGTGTGAGCCAATGTGTGTGTGTCAGTGTGTGTGAGCCAGTTTGTGTGTGTTAGTGTCTCGGTGAGTCAGTGTGTGTGAGTCAGTGTGTGTGAGTCAGTGGTTGTGTATGTGTCAGTGTGTATCAGTGTGTGTGCGTCAGTGTCTGTGTGAGTCAGTGTCTGTGAGTCAGTGTGTGTGTGTCGTGTGTGTGTGTTAGTATCGCTGTGAGTAAGTGTGTGTGAGTCAGTGTGTGTGTGTCAGTGTGTGTGAGTCAGTGTGTATTTGTCAGTGTCTCTGTGAGTCAGTGTGTGTGTGTCAGTGTCTGTGAGTCAGTGTGTGTGAGTCAGTGTTTGTGAGTATGTGTGTGTGTATCAGTGTGTGTGTGTCAGTGTGTGTGAGTCAGTGTGTGTGAGTCAGTGTGTGTTTGAGAGTCAGTGTGTTTGTCAGTGTGTGTGTGTCAGTGACTCTGTGAGTCAATGTGTGTGAGTCAGTGTGTGTGACTCAGTGTATGTGTGTCAGTGTGTGTGTGTCAGTGTGTGAGAATAATTGTGTGTGAATCAGTCTGTGTGAGTCAGTGTGTGTGAGTCAGTGTCTGTGTGAGTCAGTGTTAATGTGTCAGTATCTGTGTGAGTCAGTGTGTTTGTGTCAGTGTGTGTGAGCCAGTGTGTGTCTCAGTGTCTGTGTGAGTCAGTGTGTGTGTGTCAGTGTCTGTGATTCAGTGTGTGTCTCAGTGTGTGTGAGTCAGTGTGAGTGTGTCAGTGTCTCTGTGTGTAAGTGTGTGTGTGTCAGTGTGTGTGAGTCAGTTTGTGTGTGTCAGTGTGTGATCCAGTGTCTATGTGTCAGTGTGTGTGAGTCAGTGTGTGTCTCAGTGTCTGTGAGTCATTGGCTGTGTGTCAGTATCTGTAAGTCACTGTGTGTGAGTCAGTGTGTGTCTCAGTGTTTGTGAGCCAGGGTCTGTGAGTCAGTGTGTGTGAGTCAGTGTGTGTCTCAGTGTCTGTGAGCCAGTGTCTGTGAGTCAGTGTGTGTGAGTCAGCGTGTCTGTGTGTCACTTTGTGTGATCAGTATGTGTGTGTGTCAGTGTCTGCACGTCAGTGTGTGTGTGTCAGAGTGTATGAGTTAGTGTGTGTGAGTCAGTGTGAGTGAGTCAGGGTGTTTGAGTCAGTGTGTGTGCGTCAGTGTGTGTGTCAGTGTCTCTGTGAGTCAGTGTGTGTGAGCCAGCGCGTGGGTCAGTTTCTGTGAGCCAATGTGTGTGTGTCAATGTGTGTGAGCCAGTGTGTGTGTGTTAATGTCTCGGTGAGTCAGTGTTTGTGAGTCAGTGTGTGTGTCTCAGTGTGTGTGAGTCAGTGGGTGTGTATGTGTCAGTGTGTATCAGTGTGTGTGTGTCAGTGTCTGTGTGAGTCAGTGTCTGTGAGTCAGTGTGTGTGTGTCGTGTGTGTGTGTTATTATCTCTGTGAGTAAGTGTGTGTGAGTCAGTGTGTGTGTGTCAGTGTGTGTGAGTCAGCGTGTATTTGTCAGTGTCTCTGTGAGTCAGTGTGTGTGTGTCAGTGTGTGCGAGTCAGTGTGTGTGAGTCAGTGTGTGTGTCAGTGTGTGTGAGTCAGTGTGTATGTGTCAGTGTCTCTGTGAGTCAGTGTGTGTGAGACAGTGTTTGTGAGTATGTGTGTGTGTCAGTGTGTGTGTGTCAGTGTGTGTGAGTCAGTGTGTGTCTGTGTCAGTGTGTGTGTGTCAGTGTGTGTGAGTCAGTGTGTGTCTGTCAGTGTCTCTGTGAGTCAGTGTATGTGTGTCAATGTCTGTGAGTCAGTGTGTGTGAGTCAGTGTGTGTGAGTCAGTGTTTGTGTGTCAGTGTGTGCGAGTCAGTGTGTGTGTGTCAGTGTGTGTGTGTCATTGTGTTTGTGACAGTGTGTGTGAGTCAGTGTGTGTGAGCCAGTTTGCGTGAGTCAGTGTGTGTGTGACAGTGGGTGCGTGTCAGTGCGTGAAAGTCAGTGTGTTTGTGTCAGAGTGTGTGAGTCAGTGTTTGTGAGCCAGTGTGACTGAGTCAGTGTGTGTGTCAGTGAGTGTGTGTCAGTTTGTTTGAGTCAGTGTATTTCAGTCAGTGACTCAGTAAGTCACTGTGAGTGTGTGTCAGTGACTCTGTGAGTCAATGTGTGTGAGTCAGTGTGTGTGAGTCAGTGTCTGTGTGTCAGTGTGTGTGTGTCAGCGTGTGTCAATAATTATGTGTGAATCAGTCTGAGTGAGTCAGTTTGTGTGAGTCAGTGCGTGTGAGTCAGTGTGTGTCTGTCAGTGTCTGTGTGAGTCAGTGTGTGTGTGTCAATGTCTGTGAGTCAGTGTCTGTGTGTCAATGTCTGTGAGTCAGTGTGTGTGAGTCAGTGTGTGCGAGTCAGTGTTTGTGCATCAGGGTGTGTGAGTCAGTGTGTGTGTGTCAGTGTGTGCGTGTCATTGTGTGTGTGACAGTGGGTGTGTGTCAGTGTGTGTGAGTCAGTGTGCGTGAGTCAGTGTGTGTGTGACAGTGGGTGCGTGTCAGTGTGTTTAAGTCAGTGTGAGTGTGTCAGTGTCTGTGAGTAAGTGTGTGTGAGTCATTGTGTCTGTGTGTCACATTGTGTGTGTCGGTGTGCGTGAGTTCAGTGTCTGTGAGTTAATGTGTTTGAGTCAATGTGTGTGAGTCAGTGTCTGTGAGTCAGTGTGTTTGTGTAAGAGTGTGTGAGTTAGTGTTTGTGAGTCAGTGTGAGTGAGTCAGTGTGTGTGTGTCAGTGAGTGTGTGTCAGAGTGTGTGAGTCAGTGTGTGTGAGTCAGTGTGTGTGAGTCAGAGTGTGTGTCAGTTTGTGTGAGTCAATGTGTGTGTGTTAGTGTGTGTGAGCCAGTGTGTGTGCGTTAGTGTCTCTGCGAGTCAGTGTGTGCGAGTCAGTGTGTATGTGTGTCAGTGTGTGTGAGTCAGTTGGTGTGTGTGAGTCAGTGTCTGTCAGTGTGTGTGTGTCAGTGTCGGTGTGAGTCAGTGTCTGTGAGTCAGTGTGTGTATGTCATATGTGTGTGGTAGTGTCTCTGTGAGTCAGTGTGTGTGAGTCAGTGTGTGTGTGTGTGTCAGTGTGTGTGAGTCAGTGTGTATTTGTTAGTGTCTCGGTGAGATAGTGTGTGTGCATCAGTGTCTGTGAGTCAGTGTGTGTGAGTCAGTGTGTGTGAGTCAGTCTTTGTGAGTCAGTGTGTGTGTGCCAGTGTGTGTGTGTCAGTGTGTATGAGTCAGTGTGTGTGTGACAGTGGGTGTGTGTCAGTGTGTGTGTCAGTGTGTGTGTGAGTCAGTATCCGTGAGTCAGTGTGTGTATGCCGTATGTGTGTGTTAGTGTCTCTGTGAGTCAGTGTGTGTGAGTCAGTGTGTGTGTGTCAGTGTGTGTGAGTCAGTGTGTATTTGTCAGTGTCTCTGTGAGTCAGTGTGTGTATGTCAGTATCTGTGAGTCAGTGTGTGTGAGTCAGTGTGTGTGAGTCAATCTTTGTGAGTCAATGTGTGTGTGTCAGTGTGTGTGTGTCAGTGTGTATGAGTCAGTGTGTGTGTCAGTGTGTGTGTGTCAGTGTGTGTGAGTCAGTGTGTATTTGTCAGTGTCTCTGTGAGTCAGTGTGTATGTGTCAGTGTCTGTGAGTCAGTGTGTGTGAGTCAGTGTGTGTGAGTCAGTCTTTGTGAGTCAGTGGGTGTGTGTCAGTGTCTGTGTGTCAGTGTGTGTGAGTCAGTGTGTGTGAGTCAGTGTGTGTGTCAGTTTGTGTGAGCCAATGTGTGTGTGTCAGTGTGTGTGAGCCAGTTTGTGTGTGTTAGTGTCTCGGTGAGTCAGTGTGTGTGAGTCAGTGTGTGTGAGTCAGTGGTTGTGTATGTGTCAGTGTGTATCAGTGTGTGTGCGTCAGTCTCTGTGTGAGTCAGTGTCTGTGAGTCAGTGTGTGTGTGTCGTGTGTGTGTGTTAGTATCGCTGTGAGTAAGTGTGCGTGAGTCAGTGTGTGTGTGTCAGTGTGTGTGAGTCAGTGTGTATTTGTCAGTGTCTCTGTGAGTCAGTGTGTGTGTGTCAGTGTCTGTGAGTCCGTGTGTGTGAGTCAGTGTTTGTGAGAATGTGTGTGTGTATCAGTGTGTGTGTGTCAGTGTGTGTGAGTCAGTGTGTGTGAGTCAGTGTGTGTTTGAGAGTCAGTGTGTTTGTCAGTGTGTGTGTCAGTGACTCTGTGAGTCAATGTGTGTGAGTCAGTGTGTGTGTGTGTCAGTGTATGTGTGTCAGTGTGTGTGTGTCAGCGTGTGTGAATAATTGTGTGTGAATCAGTTTGTATGAGTCAGTGTGTGTGAGTCAGTGTGTGTGAGCCAGTGTGTGTAAGTCAGTGTTAATGTGTCAGTGTCTGTGTGAGTCTGTGTGTTTGTGTCAGTGTGTGTGAGCCAGTGTGTGAGTCAGTGTGAGTGAGTCAGTGTGTGTGAGTCAGTGTGTGTGTGTCAGTGTGTTTGAGTCAGTGTGTTTGAGTCAGTGACTCTCTGAGTCACTGTGTGTGTATGTCAGTGACTCTGTGAGTCAATGTGTGTGAGTCAGTGTGTGTGTCAGTGTCTGTGTGTCAGTGTGTGTTTGTCAGCGTGTGTGAATCAGTGTGTGTGAGACAGTGTGTGTGTGTTGTTGTTTGTGTCTCTGTGTGTGAGTGTCAGTGTGTGAGAGTCAGTCTGTGTGAGACAGTGTGTGTGTGTCAGTGTGTGTGAATCATTGTGTGTGAATCAGAGTGAGTGAATAAGTGAGTGTGAACCAGTGTGTGTGTCTCAGTGTCTCTGAGAGTCAGTGTGTGTGAGTCAGTGAGTGTGTCAGTTTATTTGAGCCAATGTGTGTGTGTTAGTGTGTGTGAGCCAGTGTGTGTGCGTTAGTGTCTCTGCGAGTCAGTGTGTGTGAGTCAGTGTGTGTGTGTGTCAGTGTGTGTGAGTCAGTTGGTGTGTGTGAGTCAGTGTCTGTCAGTGTGTGTGTGTCAGTGTCGGTGTGAGTCAGTGTCTGTGAGTCAGTGTGTGTATGTCATATGTCTGTGTTAGTGTCTCTGTGAGTCAGTGTGTGTGAGTCAGTGTGTATTTGTTAGTGTCTCGGTGAGTCAGTGTGTGTGCATCAGTGTCTGTGAGTCAGTGTGTGTGAGTCAGTGTGTGTGAGTCAGTCTTTGTGAGTCAGTGTGTGTGTGTCAGTGTGTGTGTGTCAGTGTGTATGAGTCAGTGTGTGTGTGACAGTGGGAGTGTGTCAGTGTGTGTGTGTCAGTGTCTGTATGAGTCAGTGTCTGTGAGTCAGTGTGTTATGCCGTATGTGTGTGTTAGTGTCTCTGTGAGTCAGTGTGTGTGAGTCAGTGTGTGTGTGTCAGTGTGTGTGAGTCAGTGTGTATTTGTCAGTGTCTCTGTGAGTCAGTGTGTGTGTGTCAGTATCTGTGAGTCAGTGTGTGTGAGTCAGTCTTTGTGAGTCAATGTGTGTGTGTCAGTGTGTGTGTGTCAGTGTGTATGAGTCAGTGTGTGTGTGTCAGTGTGTGTGTGTCAGTGTGTGTGAGTCAGTGTGTATTTGTCAGTGTCTCTGTGAGTCAGTGTGTGTGTGTCAGTGTCTGTGAGTCAGTGTGTGTGAGTCAGTGTGTGTGAGTCAGTCTTTGTGAGTCAGTGGGTGTGTGTCAGTGTCTGTGTGTCAGTGTGTGTGAGTCAGTGTGTGTGAGTCAGTGTGTGTGTCAGTTTGTGTGAGCCAATGTGTGTGTGTCAGTGTGTGTGAGCCAGTTTGTGTGTGTTAGTGTCTCAGTGAGTCAGTGTGTGTGAGTCAGTGTGTGTGAGTCAGTGGTTGTGTATGTGTCAGTGTGTATCAGTGTGTGTGCGTCAGTCTCTGCGTGAGTCAGTGTCTGTGAGTCAGTGTGTGTGTGTCGTGTGTGTGTGTTAGTATCGCTGTGAGTAAGGGTGCGTGAGTCAGTGTGTGTGTGTCAGTGTGTGTGAGTCAGTGTGTATTTGTCAGTGTCTCTGTGAGTCAGTATGTGTGTGTCAGTGTGTGCGAGTCAGTGTGTGTGAGTCAGTGTGTGTGAGTCAATGTGTGTGTGTCAGTGTCTCTGTGAGTCAGTGTGTGTGTGTCAGTGTCTGTGAGTCCGTGTGTGTGAGTCAGTGTTTGTGAGTATGTGTGTGTGTATCAGTGTGTGTGTGTCAGTGTGTGTGAGTCAGTGCGTGTGAGTCAGTGTGTGTTTGACAGTCAGTGTGTTTGTCAGTGTGTGTGTCAGTGACTCTGTGAGTCAATGTGTGTGAGTCAGTGTGTGTGTGTCAGTGTATGTGTGTCAGTGTGTGTGTGTCAGCGTGTGTGAATAATTGTGTGTGAATCAGTTTGTATGAGTCAGTGTGTGTCAGTCAGTGTGTGTGAGCCAGTGTGTGTAAGTCAGTGTTAATGTGTCAGTGTCTGTGTGAGTCTGTGTGTTTGTGTCAGTGTGTGTGAGCCAGTGTGTGTCTCAGTGTCTGTGTGAGTCAGTGTGTGTGTCAGTGTCTGTGATTCAGTGTGTGTGTCAGTGAGTGTGAGTTAGTGTGAGTGTGTCAGTGTCTCTGTGTGTCAGTGTGTGTGTCTCAGCGTGTGTGAGTCAATTTGTGTGTGTCAGTGTGTGATCCAGTGTCTGTGTGTCAGTGTGTGTGAGTCAGTGTGTGTCTCAGTGTCTGTGAGTCATTGGCTGTGTGTCAGTATCTGTAAGTCACTGTGTATGAGTCAGAGTGTATGAGTCAGTGTGTGTGAGCCAGTGTGACTGAGTCAGTGTGTGTGTCAGTGAGTGTGTGTCAGTTTGTTTGAGTCAGTGTATTTCAGTCAGTGACTCAGTAAGTCACTGTGAGTGTGTGTCAGTGACTCTGTGAGTCAATGTGTGTGAGTCAGTGTGTGTGAGTCAGTGTCTGTGTGTCAGTGTGTGTGTGTCAGCGTGTGTCAATAATTATGTGTGGATCAGTCTGTGTGAGTCAGTTTGTGTGAGTCAGTGTGTGTGAGTCAGTGTGTGTCTTTCAGTGTCTGTGTGAGTCAGTGTGTATGTGTCAATGTCTGTGAGTCAGTGTCTGTGTGTCAATGTCTGTGAGTCAGTGTGTGTGAGTCAGTGTGTGCGAGTCAGTGTTTGTGCATCAGGGTGTGTGAGTCAGTGTGTGTGTGTCAGTGTGTGCGTGTCATTGTGTGTGTGACAGTGGGTGTGTGTCAGTGTGTGTGAGTCAGTGTGCGTGAGTCAGTGTGTGTGT
This sequence comes from Squalus acanthias, assembly GCA_030390025.1. Lineage (NCBI taxonomy): Eukaryota > Metazoa > Chordata > Chondrichthyes > Squaliformes > Squalidae > Squalus > Squalus acanthias. Next base: position 315,743 of record JASTWF010000296.1, on the reverse strand, counting down.
GACAGTGGGTGCGTGTCAGTGTGTTTAAGTCAGTGTGAGTGTGTCAGTGTCTGTGAGTAAGTGTGTGTGAGTCATTGTGTCTGTGTGTCACATTGTGTGTGTCAGTGTGCGTGAGTTCAGTGTCTGTGAGTTAATGTGTTTGAGTCAATGTGTGTGAGTCAGTGTCTGTGAGTCAGTGTGTTTGTGTAAGAGTGTGAGTTAGTGTTTGTGAGTCAGTGTGAGTGAGTCAGTGTGTGTGTGTCAGTGAGTGTGTGTCAGAGTGTGTGAGTCAGTGTGTGTGAGTCAGTGTGAGTGAGTCAGTGTGTGTGAGTCAGTGTGAGTGAGTCAGTGTGTGTGAGTCAGTGTGTGTGTGTCAGTGTGTTTGAGTCAGTGTATTTGAGTCAGTGACTCTGTAAGTCACTGTGAGTGTGTGTCAGTGACTCTGTGAGTCAATGTGTGTGACTCAGTGTGTGTGAGTCAGTGTCTGTGTGTCAGTGTGTGTTTGTGAGCATGTGTGAATAATTGTGTGTGAATCAGTCTGTGTGAGTCAGTTTGTGTGAGACAGTGTGTGTGTTTCAGTGTGTGTGAATCATTGTGTGTGAAAATCAGTGTGTGAATAAGTGTGTGTGAACCAGTGCGTGTGTCTCAGTGTCTCTGAGAGTCAGTGTGTGTGAGTCAGTGCGTGTGTCAGTTTGTGTGAGCCAATGTGTGTGTGTCAGTGTGTGTGAGCCAGTTTGTGTGTGTTAGTGTCTCGGTGAGTCAGTGTGTGTGAGTCAGTGTGTGTGAGTCAGTGGTTGTGTATGTGTCAGTGTGTATCAGTGTGTGTGCGTCAGTGTCTGTGTGAGTCAGTGTCTGTGAGTCAGTGTGTGTGTGTCGTGTGTGTGTGTTAGTATCGCTGTGAGTAAGTGTGTGTGAGTCAGTGTGTGTGTGTCAGTGTGTGTGAGTCAGTGTGTATTTGTCAGTGTCTCTGTGAGTCAGTGTGTGTGTGTCAGTGTCTGTGAGTCAGTGTGTGTGAGTCAGTGTTTGTGAGTATGTGTGTGTGTATCAGTGTGTGTGTGTCAGTGTGTGTGAGTCAGTGTGTGTGAGTCAGTGTGTGTTTGAGAGTCAGTGTGTTTGTCAGTGTGTGTGTGTCAGTGACTCTGTGAGTCAATGTGTGTGAGTCAGTGTGTGTGACTCAGTGTATGTGTGTCAGTGTGTGTGTGTCAGTGTGTGAGAATAATTGTGTGTGAATCAGTCTGTGTGAGTCAGTGTGTGTGAGTCAGTGTCTGTGTGAGTCAGTGTTAATGTGTCAGTGTCTGTGTGAGTCAGTGTGTTTGTGTCAGTGTGTGTGAGCCAGTGTGTGTCTCAGTGTCTGTGTGAGTCAGTGTGTGTGTGTCAGTGTCTGTGATTCAGTGTGTGTCTCAGTGTGTGTGAGTCAGTGTGAGTGTGTCAGTGTCTCTGTGTGTCAGTGTGTGTGTGTCAGTGTGTGTGAGTCAGTTTGTGTGTGTCAGTGTGTGATCCAGTGTCTATGTGTCAGTGTGTGTGAGTCAGTGTGTGTCTCAGTGTCTGTGAGTCATTGGCTGTGTGTCAGTATCTGTAAGTCACTGTGTGTGAGTCAGTGTGTGTCTCAGTGTTTGTGAGCCAGTGTCTGTGAGTCAGTGTGTGTGAGTCAGTGTGTGTCTCAGTGTCTGTGAGCCAGTGTCTGTGAGTCAGTGTGTGTGAGTCAGCGTGTCTGTGTGTCACTTTGTGTGATCAGTATGTGTGTGTGTCAGTGTCTGCACGTCAGTGTGTGTGTGTCAGAGTGTATGAGTCAGTGTGTGTGAGTCAGTGTGAGTGAGTCAGGGTGTTTGAGTCAGTGTGTGTGCGTCAGTGTGTGTGTCAGTGTCTCTGTGAGTCAGTGTGTGTGAGCCAGCGCGTGGGTCAGTTTCTGTGAGCCAATGTGTGTGTGTCAATGTGTGTGAGCCAGTGTGTGTGTGTTAATGTCTCGGTGAGTCAGTGTTTGTGAGTCAGTGTGTGTGTCTCAGTGTGTGTGAGTCAGTGGGTGTGTATGTGTCAGTGTGTATCAGTGTGTGTGTGTCAGTGTCTGTGTGAGTCAGTGTCTGTGAGTCAGTGTCTGTGTGTCGTGTGTGTGTGTTATTATCTCTGTGAGTAAGTGTGTGTGAGTCAGTGTGTGTGTGTCAGTGTGTGTGAGTCAGCGTGTATTTGTCAGTGTCTCTGTGAGTCAGTGTGTGTGTGTCAGTGTGTGCGAGTCAGTGTGTGTGAGTCAGTGTGTGTGTGTCAGTGTGTGTGAGTCAGTGTGTATGTGTCAGTGTCTCTGTGAGTCAGTGTGTGTGTGTCAGTGTCTGTGAGGCAGTGTGTGTGAGACAGTGTTTGTGAGTATGTGTGTGTGTCAGTGTGTGTGTGTCAGTGTGTGTGAGTCAGTGTGTGTCTGTGTCAGTGTGTGTGTGTCAGTGTGTGTGAGTCAGTGTGTGTCTGTCAGTGTCTCTGTGAGTCAGTGTATGTGTGTCAATGTCTGTGAGTCAGTGTGTGTGAGTCAGTGTGTGTGAGTCAGTGTTTGTGTGTCAGTGTGTGCGAGTCAGTGTGTGTGTGTCAGTGTGTGTGTGTCATTGTGTTTGTGACAGTGGGTGTGTGTCAGTGCGTGTGAGTCAGTTTGCGTGAGTCAGTGTGTGTGTGACAGTGGGTGCGTGTCAGTGCGTGAAAGTCAGTGTGTTTGTGTCAGAGTGTGTGAGTCAGTGTTTGTGAGCCAGTGTGACTGAGTCAGTGTGTGTGTCAGTGAGTGTGTGTCAGTTTGTTTGAGTCAGTGTATTTCAGTCAGTGACTCAGTAAGTCACTGTGAGTGTGTGTCAGTGACTCTGTGAGTCAATGTGTGTGAGTCAGTGTGTGTGAGTCAGTGTCTGTGTGTCAGTGTGTGTGTGTCAGCGTATGTCAATAATTATGTGTGAATCAGTCTGTGTGAGTCAGTTTGTGTGAGTCAGTGCGTGTGAGTCAGTGTGTGTGAGTCAGTGTGTGTGTGTCAGTGTGTTTGAGTCAGTGT